>JABTXL010000611.1:9521050-9551828 GCA_025134845.1 Neodon shergylaensis | reverse complement strand
CCTGCCCCCCATGTCCCTGCCTCCCATGTTCCTGCCTCCCGTGTCCCAGTGGCCACACTGTCCCTGCCTCCCGTGTTCCTGCCTCCCGTGTCCCTGCCTCCCACGTCCCTGCCTCCCACAGGCTCTAAATCCTGAGACCTGTCTTTCCTCATCAGAGAATGATGTCACTCTTTTGTTCCAGCAACCCCCATACCTAGAGCATATAAAAGGGACGTGATGGCGAGGGACTGCTCTTCAATCTTTCTCACTGGACAGTGTCATCAGATGCCTTTAGTACAGATTTTCATGGACACGAAAACATTTTCTGTTCATTCTGGGCAGAGTTAAGGAGGCTTGAGAAGGGAGGAGTCAGGAGCACATGGTTTGTGCTCCGTAGCTGTCAGACTGTGGGAACAAGAGAATACTTGCTGAGGGAATCAAGATGATACAGGAGGAAGGAGCAGACCTTGACTAAAGGAGGTTTCCTAGCAGTAGGAGGATTTAGGGCTCTGGGATGAACTGTTTGTTTGCTGTACAGAAAGAGAAATCTGTATATTTTGAACATTCATTTTTATTTTAGCATAGACATTTAATAAAATAAATTTAATGGTTTAAAATTATGACATCAGCCAATGAAACGAACAGGGCAATGATATGTTTTAGAGAGAACAGATTGAGTAGGCAACATTGAGAGAAATGAGATCATTTGTAGGGAGAAATTAGGAAGCCTACCTTTGACTCTTAATTTGCCTCTAGCAGCCCTGTGACTTTGGACAAGTGAGGAAAGCACCATTCTTCCGAAAACCCTTGTCTGTTACCTGGGGTTGACAGTAAATGAAATGGCGTGTGCAGAACTGCCTGTTGGACTTTGTAGACACAGCTGCATTTCTGATGAATCAGGTTTTTTATCTTCATTTTAGTCTACACTGTACGGAGAAGAGAGCAAAGGAAGGAAGGCTGGGACAGGACAGGCGTGCCAGTGAACTCATTAAGCAAATGCAAAGCTAGGTTTGGGTTACCTGAGCGAAACAAAGAGACGCTTCCCCTTAACCAAAGTAACTGAGAGGATAACAAGAGGAGACCATGCATGGCTCCTGGAGTCAGTGCTGATCTGGTCATGAGCGGCCTTGCCCAAGCAGATATCGTCAGCCCACGCAGGTGAAACCACTTACAGAATCACATCAAAGTGAAGCTAAAAGTTTGGAAGCAGCACTACGTGTCACTGGGAGCCATTCTGAGTGTGCAAGGAAAGGTGACACGACAGCACTGCTGCCTTCGGTACTTGACTTTGCTGCTGAAGTAGTTCTGGTAGCACTCTGGTCAAGCTTCCAGGTTTACTCCCTCAGTGCTTGCACGCGGCCAGACACGGCATACCATTCCCATGACACAGGGCTTATGTCTGAGTGAACGGGTGCCGTCGCCTTTGGCCAGGAGAGGCTGCCTGTGTGACCCAGCTGCAGTGCAGAAGCGGCCTTCTGAAAGGTCCCGCTCGCAAGTTAGCACATGGATCGGAGAGGTGCAGAGCCAGAATGCCACTCTGCAAGCTGCAGTTGTACCCGGAAGAGTCTGTGCGTTCCCACTGCAGAAACAGTTAGCATGGAAGACGTTAGAGTGACTGCTTTAGAACTTGAACCCTTCAAGGAAAACGAGAGCGATCGGGAGGCATATTAGTCCACTTCCATTTTTATGCCGAGGGTGAATGAGGGGTCATGGGGTCAGTGCCCCACAAGAACAGTAGTCCTGGCAGCAATGTTTATATGAAACACCAGACTATAAGTGGTTTACAGTTAACTCACAAATAACCTGAGTCCCCACATGATTCCTATTTCCATATTTATTTTAATAACTGAATTTTGAATTCTGACACTTTATCAGGTTTCTTTTCCAGATGTTTCCTCTCAAATATAATTAGGTATAAATTACTGCACCGGAACACAGTCTCATTATGATTTTGTTCAAGTGCTGACTTCACGGATGATTTATAATCATCATACTCTGCAACAAGAGATTTAAAGCTCCCAAAATTTGGTGGTGTATATAGACAGCGTATACATACTTTTCTTATTCACTCATAAATAATTGCCAGCATCGTCTTTCTGTTCCAGCACCGGAGATTTTAACTATGATCACATGTTTTATATGAGGTGTTAGTGACAAAATAAAAATGACAGCCTCTTAACTTTGCTTCTGTATACCATAAAAAAAAAAGCTGTAACCATTTAGGGGGAAAGTGATATCCTTTTCTTTCATTGGTGAGAAAGTTTTAAAGAATTTTCAGCACATTCATGCACAGTGTGCACACATGCATGCACAGGCACCCCAAGTGATGCATGATATGCACACGTACTATAGTTATAATTAGTGTCATTTTCCTGGTCTGATTCCAGATGCAAGCATGGACCAAGGCACAGATGCTGCAAGCATTACGAAGACAACTGCATCTCCTACTGCATCAAAGTGAGTTTATCAAGGTGTCTACCTTCTCTTTGTCAACAATAGGGACTTCATACTCAAGTAAATCATCAGTAGTCATCTCTAAGGAAATAGAAAAATTCACAGTAACTCTGCTGCCGTTTAATTTGTACTTGACTCCAATCATTTTTCTGATACTATCTTGCTTAATAGAGTTTGCCTCTGTAGCTCATCATCAAGGGAGTTAACTGTGCCCACTTGCACAAATTCCCTGTTCTCTGGGGTCCTTGGGTAATAGGGCAAAGCTACACTTCCTGCCTCCTGTCTCCTCTCTCATCACCAGCCCTGGGAGGAATGTCTGGGGCAGGTGGCACCATCTGCTGCAAGTGCCGCAGTTTTGGATGTGCTCACATTCCAATGCTTTAAAAAGTCACTGCTATTTCTTGCAAAGGCTGGATTTTTGGCTCAGTTGATACAAGCCAAGTTCTACAAACCTCGGATGGCAGGACTCCCCCAATGATGTAGAACTTAGGTACTGCCCCCACATCAGTGCTCATAAGTGGACTGCCAAGACTCAGTGCTGCTAGTGACCCTTGCCCAACTCCACGCTCAGGATCCCCAGAGCTGTGTCTGGGGCTAACACAGTAGAAGGCGTTTTTCTTGTACATTGTCCAGATTAGATTTCCTGCCTCACTTTCAAAGTGGCAACAACAAATAAGCCATAATCTACTGGCTGGCAGAAAAGGAGAATTCTTTCTCATAACTTAGTAAGAGTATTCAGGGGAGAATTCAGGGTGGGAGGTGATACTGAACATTTCTTGAAAAAAAAAAAAACACGAGTGAGAATTGCCAAGCAGTCAAAAATCTAGTGATTTTTTGAAACACATTCCAGTGCTAAGGACTTAGCAGTTTATGAAGTGAATGTTACATCCATGAGTGCAAAACTATTTGGAGACATGCTGGAGACTCCTCTCCATGATGAAAACACTTGGAAGTCTCTTGGTTTGTTTTTGTGAATGTCTTTCTATGTAGCCCTGGCTGTCCTGTACTCTCTGTGTATACTAGGCTGACTCTGAGCTCATAGAGGTCTGCCTTCCTCTGCCTCTGCTTCCTGAATGCTGGGGATCGAAGGCTAAAATACTGAAGTGCCTTGCTTATACCACATGTGAGACTGCCCCCCCCCATAGTAAAGAGTCCCATCGATGCGTTCTGCTCAGCTCAGTCTGCTCACAGGAGCTGTCTCTGCCCTCCTCCTTGCTGGCTCTGTGCTTTCTGTCCAAACGGTGTGACATGTTTTCATGATGGCATCTCTTTTGTGTCTACTTGAATATCACGTCCTCCGTAGCCTTTCTTTACTATCCAGTCTAATAGAGGTGCTCCAGTGGCCGATGACTTCCTCCACAACACACTGTAATTTGTAATGCATTCTTTTACTCATTTATTTTCTTTTTCCATGTGAGGCTATAAAGCCTGACAAAAGCAAGAACGTGGTCTTGGCTGCCATGTCCCCCACATCTATGTAATTCTGGTATATAATAGACAGCCAAAGAATATTGTCTGACGACATGAAGGTGTATGTGATTGGTTTTCAAAAATGTTTTAATTTTATCTTTTGAAAACTGAGTGAAAAAAAAATTAGCCTGTTTGTCATCTCTAAGTCACTACCATAATGTTATGGAGATAAAAGGACTGTTTCACTGTTGAGCTAATACTGGGCAGTTTGAGGAAGGCGAACCCAGGGGAATTCATAAATGACTGGCCTGTTTGATTTCCTTCTGGTCACCAGGCCTTAGGAGAGTCAGTCAATTCTTTCGCATAGCAGTTCAGTTGTTTTTCTTTTCCTAGAAAAGAATATTGTGATCTGGAAGGTATAAGCCTGACCTTTAGGAGCTTAGCAGGCAGGCCAAGGTCCCAGGAGACAAGAAGATGGGAAGGCAGTGTCAGTGTCTTCAAGCTCAGTCCGCTTCACTGCGAAGCAGCTTCGTGTAGTAGATTATAGGAGTCAAGACCTATGTAGAGTTCCCATTTCCTAGGAAATTCCTTATTTAAAAAATATGATACCAGAGCCACAAACAAAAAATTAATTTTATCTTCCTTTTTAAAAAATCCATGTTTATACTGATGATCAGACAGTTCCTATTAAAATTTCCCAAGGAAGTTGGTTTTGTTTACTGTTTTCTTTTGAGGGGGGTAGGGGGATTTCCATGCTTGTGTTTCTAAACTCACTGTGGTTATTGTCAACAAAATGTCAAGAGATGGAATTTTCTCTAGGGCTTCATCAGGATGTTCAGTGTGGGCTACTTGATTCAGTGCTGTCTCCGGGTTCCCTCTGCGTTTAGACATCTGTTCACAGAACCATCCCGACTACTTTCGCTCTTCTACAACAAAGAAAACTTCCAGCTGGGAGCTTTCCTGGGATCCTTTGTTAGTATATATAAGGTAAGCTTATCAGAAAAGAAGGAAAAATGGGAACTAAATAAGGGGGCTGGAGAGACGGCTCACCTGTTAAAAGCACTGGCTGCCCTTCCAGAAGACCAAGGTTGGGTTCCTAGCACCCAAATGGTGGCTCACAACCATCTTTATCTCCATTTCCAGCAGATCTTGTGGCCTCTTTTGGCCTTCGTGAGCACCAGGCACACATGTAATACGTGCACACCCACACACCCCTCCCACAACGTAGGAAATGGTCATACACATAAAATTAAAATAATGAATGAATAATTTTTTAAAAAGAGAAAGAAATGGCATGGCTGTTGTTAGAATAAGATGTGTCTTAACTCAGCTTTTGTTTTAGTTGGTGGTGCTTTTTGGAGTATTTATAATTAGCTTAGAGCATCACCAAGTGTAAACAATTTATTATGAACTCAGGTTGTAGAAGCTTGTTTAGAATGTTACTTAATATGCTTGAATTTATGCCCATATTGTGTTTATATATATTTTCAGAGATTTATTTTCTTTAGTTTCCAATACATAAGCATTCTAGGGAAATGCATATTTTCTAAGCAAAATATAATAATATTCTGTGTAATTTAAAACATTTAAGTCATTTTAAACATTTACTGCCTGGTTGCTCATTTTTGAAGACGCCTGACCTTTTTAGCAGGTGGCCAGACTTGGCCAGTGCTGTACTGGTCTTCTCTCCTAACGCATGAGCAGTATTGTAACGCTGTAAAATGGGCAGTGGGGTCCTCTTTTGTGCCCACTCACAGTTCCTGCTGTGCCGTCTAAAGCAGCCAATTCTTGTCACTTCATTCTTCTGCCCTTTTTTTGTGTGCCTGTAAATGTCTCCATATGTCGAAGCCCACAGCAGCACGTGCATAGAGATCATCCTTGACAGGGACTGTGGCAACATTGAGTGATGGCCTTCTGTGTAGCGGAGGACCACCAATGTGTTACTCATTACCACGGAAATGTTTCACTATCTGAATGTTAGTTTGTGGATTTAAACTCCGATTCTAAGGGGTGAATTGTTGATTTATGTTGACTTGTGAATATGTTTCTAATTTTGGAGTTTCACCTTTGTGTCTTCCTTTGAAAAGTTGGTATAATTGGTTCCCTCCCCATTGAGATAAGTTTTTACTCTGCCCAGGCTGGTCTTGAACTCCCACCAATACCCCCTTGCCTTGGTCTCCCAAGTTCTGCGATCATGCAGATGAGCCACCATACCTCCATTTAGAACCTAATTTGATATTCTCTGTGATTTAAGTGATTTAATTGGGGATCTTAGCCTCTTTACATTTCAACTTTGTATAGTATAGTCCAGTTAAGGTCTTTATAGTCTTGTTAGTTGTTTTTTTTTTCATTTTTTTCCTTGTTATCCCTTTCTTATTTTGAGCTATGTATTTTTATTGCTTCATATTATTATTCCTGCTGACTTAGCATTAATACTTATTTTTGTAAGTGTTCTCATTTGTTTTAGAATATTTTTGGACTTACAAGTTCAGCAGTAAATAGTATTGTCACTTCATATACAATGTAAAAATATTACACTGTACATTGAATCCGTTTCTAACCCATGTGCTATGCATTTATCTTTAAAATGCTGAAACTCCACAGTGCATTGTTAATATTTTTGTTTTACACTCAACTTGTTCTTTGAAACGCCAGAGAGTAAATATTTTAGGCTTTGAGCCATGTGATCTCTGTCACAACCACTCAGCTGTGTTCGTGTGATAAGAAAGCCGTCAAAGCAGCCACAGGCAAGGTGTCCACAAGTGAGCATGGCGTGTTCCAGTAACACCACTGATTTAGAATTTCATAGAATCTTTACATCATAAAATATTACTATACTTTTAGTTTTATCCATGTAAAACTACTTTAAAAACCCAAACAGACCTTGAAACCTGGCATGATAGAACCTGCCTCTAGCTGCAGTCCTCTGGAGGCTGAGGCAGAAAGATTGATTGAACCTAGAAGTTCTAGAAAACCCTGGCAGCCGAGCCAGGCCTGCTGTAAAAACAGAACCCAAACAAAGAAACAAACAAAAGCCAGGGTTCCTTTCCAAGCCATAGTAAGCCAGACGGAGGCCGTTTTTAGCTAAAAGGCCCATAATTTGTTGACTCTTCTTTGGCTGACTACAGATAAAGGAAATGTGTCTTCTAAATTTATCCTTTTTCTCCCCCACCCCCGCTTTTTTTTTCAAGCGCTCTTCATTTCTTTTTGTAGATCTGAGCTTCTGTCTGTCTAGTGTCACCTTCTTTCTGGCTGAGGAGTGACCTTTCTGGTGGGCTGTGTCTGCCGCAGGTGCATTTTCTCTTTCCTTGCCGCCGCTGAGAACCTGTGTCTGTGGTCCAGCAAACCGGCTTCACAGATGCCTAGTTCACCCAGTTCCTTGGCTTTGCTAAGGTGGAAATGGCCTTTTGCTCCAGGTCCCGTGTTGCGGGCTTTGGAGAAGCATTGCAGCAGCGTGACATACGATCTAAGTGGATGCGGGGCTGTAAGCGCAGTTCCCCGTCGTGGGTCCAGCTTGTCTCACACAGGATCCGGTTGTTGAGAGAATCACTCAGCGCAGGCTTTGTTCTCATGCAATTTCCCCCTCCCCTCAGAAGTAACGTAACCAAGATGGCTGTGCTTGCTCCTTAATACAGGGGACGAGTTGTTTCCTCCGCTGGATCCGGAACCTGGATGATGAGCTGCACGCTATTGTGGCTGGTAAGTCAGTCATCCAGAGAATGCTCCTTGTTGGAGCAGCCAGTGGTGGGATGGCGTGCAAACCCGCATAGCCATTCAGTTTCTTCCTGCCTTGTAACGGCCTCCTTGTGAAGACCCCCGCGAGTGTGTGAGGTTTAAGTAAGTTGAGGCGCACCGGCTGTCTGGTATATGAGTTGGCAGTGTAATAACTCGAGTTGTCATCATTGCCAGGAACTTCGAGGATGTGTCGTCAAAGGACACAAAGACAATTATAAAAGTTGTTAATGTGAAGACCAGTTAGAGTTCTTTCCAAATCCGCAAATCCGTTTTCACCACTGGAGGATGACACGTTTACACTGTTAAAAGGCACTCAGTTATTTTATAGAAATAAAAATGAAAGACCTTTGTCTAGGATGTAATGTGTGTACTACTTCAGTTAGCTAAGTCTCAAAGAGCCCAGCCCCTGCCCCTTGGTTTTCCCCTTGTCCAGTGAAGGTGATGCTGTGGCCAATAGCACTGTGCCCACACTGAAAGCAGTCTGAGCTCTTTAAGTTAGGGCTTCTTGTTATGCACTGTTTGTTCTCACCTCTGAAGATCACTGTTTTTTATTTAAAAACATGGATTAATGATGTCTCACTGTTTTAGTGTCATGGGACTTGTTGCTGTCATCGTGTTTTGTCCAGCTGGGGGCAGCTCTGAACGCGCATCTTTTCCTATTTAAGTGAATTAGCGTTTCTGATGACCTTACCGTCTGATCAGTCTTTCCCTTGCTGTTCCAGGGTTTTTGGCAGGTGTATCCATGATGTTTTATAAGAGCACAACAATTTCCATGTACCTAGCTTCCAAACTGGTGGAGGTAAGCACAGGCTTCATGCATGAGAAGTTCCCACAGATACAAAGCTTTTGTTGCTGCCTGTAACTGCTTGAGTTGCAAGAATAAGCTGCTCCCAAAGCAAGCTCTGGCTCTAGCCAAGTATTGACGGCTCCCCATTATGTTTATTTCCTTTGTGAGTCTGTGATATTCTCAAGCACAGCACACATGGCAAAAGCATAGTATAAGCAGTCCTCCGTCAGCAGGCACCATGTACATCAGCGCTTGTCAAGATCCACAGTGTCTCTTCATCTGTCCTCTGCCGCCCCATCCACGCAGACTCAGGATAAATACTTTTAAAAAGAAAATCAGTAGTACTGCCAAAGTACCATTTTATGCATTTAAAAAGCCTATTGACTCCATAATAGCATCATTAACTGTTTAGCTTCTTTCTTCCCTGAGGATCTTGTGTGTTTGTGCAGTCCTCTGTTTAGCCCATGCAGAGACTTTCTTAATGTATGTAGTTACCCCTTCTAGTTTCCTCCTCCTGCATTAGGAGTTATTTCCCCCTCCTCCTCCCCCTTCTCCCCTCCTCCCTCTCCTGTCTCTCTCCTCTCCCTCCTCCATTAGGTGTTCTCTCCTCCTCCACCATCCTGTTTGCTTTCCTTCTTTAATGAGTAACTCCTGTCTTTCCTGTAAACTGTTAACTAGATCTAAAAGCTTGCATTTAAGCTTCATTTTTCCTGGAGAGCTAGGGGAGCAGAAATGTTTCCCATTGCCACATCGTGTCATGTTCAGAGCTACAGAAGTGTGTGGTTGTCTTTTTGGTAAGCCCTAGTTTGACGGAGCCAACTGGAGGCTCCTCGGTAGACTTCCAGCTCATATTAGTGCAGCTGTCAATGCTCAGCACCCAGATTCACTGGCTCATTAAGTTGCAGAATGGTGTGGGGGTGCTAGACTGTA
Source organism: Neodon shergylaensis (assembly GCA_025134845.1). Classification (NCBI taxonomy): domain Eukaryota; kingdom Metazoa; phylum Chordata; class Mammalia; order Rodentia; family Cricetidae; genus Neodon; species Neodon shergylaensis. The sequence goes on along the minus strand of JABTXL010000611.1, from coordinate 9,542,533 downwards.
CTCAGCACCAGGAGGTGGGGGCAGAAGGTCAGAAGTTCAAAGCCATCCTTGGCTATATAGCAAGTTTGAAGCCAGCCTGAGACTCTGTATTTAAAAAAAAAATTACAGAATGAAAGCCCCTAAATGATGTTATAGGAATGTAATGGCTTGATTTATTTTACATTTTAAGAAAAAAAAAAAGATTATTCTGTAGAGTGTTTTCGAAGTTGGCATGAAGGGCAGTTAGAAGACCATTATGCCTTGCATGGCCTTGGGGGATGGCTGCAGGTTGGTGATCGTAATAAAGGAGAGAAGTGCACATATTCCATGTGTCTAGGGCAGAGTTGGCCAGTGTTGCTAGAGGAGAAGTGTAAGAAATAGTTCTCACCAGAGTGCAGGAAGTGTATCTGCTAGGCTTGTATTTTGTTCCTTTATAAATAAATCCCTTGCTCCTAACACTCTGCCCATCATATAGTTCAGTGAATGATGGCATAAACAAGCCTAACAAAGGAAGGCAGCAGTTAGGCATTTACAGACGCATCCAGAAGAAATGACATTAGTGCGGCAGAAATAAAGTCACCGCTGTGTGGAGAGAAGGAGAAGGCTACCTCGGAACACTGATGGGAAGATGTACGGGATCTGAGCTCTCAAAGGAAAGGCACCTTCGGGAAGCTCACTCCTCAGTTCTGTCTTAATGCTGCTTCATTTTAAAACCAAACATAATCTCTTCCTTTCTGCCTGATTTGCAGACAATGTATTTTAAGGGCATCGCGGCCGGGAAGGTCCCATATTTTCCTCAAGCAGATACCATCATCTATTCCATCTCCACAGCGATCTGCTTCCACGCAGTAAGTACGGCTGTGGAGAGGCTAGCAGCAGTTTCTTGTTCTGCTTTTCATTAAGCTACTGGGGACATTGGAGCCTAGGAACACCCTTGTTTGTCATGCTTCCTTCTTGGTGGTTTGTTACCTCAAACCAAGAAGAGCTGGTATGTCTCAAAGCACTGAATGTGTTAATGTCCCAGGCCCTGCTTGAAGAACGAACCAATATTTATGTTTAAGTAGCGTACATGGGTGGGTGAATTCCTAGCCCTGTATTGTAGGTAGAACACCCTGATGTAATTGTCCTAACTGGAGAAAAGAAAGGATGTGAGGTTAAATATGGATATACTCAGGTGCCTTCCTGGACACTCCATGACATTCCTCGGGAATGACGCGGATGAGCCAGCTTGAGCTCTCTGGGTTTGTCTCATTCTTGTAGAGGCTGGGTTAAAGGTCATTGCAGAAGTGTGTGTGTGTGCGTGTGTGTGTGCGCGCGCGCATGCGTGCGTGCGTACGTGCGTGTGTGTGTGTGTGTCGGGGTGGGGATCCTTGTGCTTGCTCTTCTTCACAGGGGTGCTGTCAGATTGAAGCTCAGGAACATCAAATTGTCTGCTATCTCGTGGACATTATTGCTTCCTGATAAAGATGGCTGCTGACCAGTTGTCATCTCGAAAGCAGACATCTACTTGAAAGCCTGTTAGCAGAGGTCCTTATAGTGTCTTCACATAAGAGCATGTCTTTGTTGTTGTCATCACTGAAACTTTTAAAATGCACCAAATGTAGAGATGAGAACTGCTTTATTGCCTGAGCCTGCAGTATTTGTATTTACTGAAATAACTCTCAAATTGGATACTCTTAGGCTGTTATGGAAGTTCATAACTTGCGACCATCCTACTGGAAGTTCCTTTTAAGGCTCACCAAGGGCAGGTAAGTAATCAAGATATTTTCAACACTTATAGAAAATGAAGAACTCTGTAACGAAATGTCTTTGTCCTCTGAGGGAATATTCTTTCAATGGTAAATTAGTTATTTATATGTAAACCAAATCTGACCAACTTAATAAATGCATCAGATTTCCTTTGAGTGAAAATTAAATATTTGACTAATGTTTTTATTACAATAGGTTGGATATTTTACAGCTTCTAGGTTAGTCTTCTTACTTGTTTGTCACTGATTAGATAATTGGCACTTAATCTTATCTATCTGTATATCTTTAAACTCTTCCTTTATTTAAAATATTAATCAAGTTTAAGCTGGGAATGTAGCTCAGTGGTAGAGTTGCCTGGCAGTATGTACAGAACGTGAGTACAGACTCCAGCACACACATGAACACACGCACTCACAGTAAGTATATCCATTAAATGACTCATCTCTACAGAATCAACTGATTTTAATTTTAGGAAAATTCCTGTTTTCTGTTGCCTCATATCGTGTTAATTTCCTTTCGCCAGCTGTTCCTATCTCTTTCTTTTCTCCTCCCAGTTCCCACCCCTTTGATCTTAATTGTGTTGTTTTGGAGAGAGTTATTCCTAATAGACAAGTAGGCTGATGGAATTGTACTTCAGCCCTGGTTCCTTCACCTCTCCTACTGTGGGACATGTGTTTACTCTCACAATCTTCATTTTCTTTTGTTCTTTAATAAAGTAATTTTACACTGTAGTCTGTTCTGTGTTACTATGAGGGATTACCTGACACTGGGTAACGTATATATGAAAAAGGTTTGTTTGACTCTTGATTCCTGTAGCTGGAAGGTCCAGGCAGCACATCACTGTGTTATGGTAAAGATTCACAGGAAGTGTCAGAGTGTGGCAGAGAAACAGATTGGGGAAAGCCAAGCACGCAACATGGCTGTGCTTTGTAGTCTGTTCACATGGAAACTGATCCCTGTCTGCAGGGCCCATACCTCTGTAGTTAATCCTTAATCAGCACCAATCATTCCTTTTGTGAGCATCAGGTCCTCTGTGATTTACTTTGCATTATGCCTCTTTTCATAAAGCTCCCACTACCAGAGAGGGACTATGTTTTCTGTATGTCATCCTTTGATGGACAGACTACCTCATTCTGTAGCACATACACAGTTAGTTATTCAGGTCTGTAGTGGTGCTCAGTAGACCAGGTAACCACAGCTCTCAACAGTGCGGTCATTATTACCAGCTCACACAGCAAACGCTTATATAGTGCTTTCCCTGTCCCAGACGAGTTTTAAGGTACATGTGGTAAGTACGTACAAATGTAATCCTTCAAGTGGGTAAATTGCTATTCTCATATGGGTATGAAGAAACCAAGAATCACACAAAGGCTCACAAGCTTGCTGTGTCACACAGTAAGTGGAAGAGCTGGCCTGTAAACCATCAGTGTGACTTTAGAATTCTTGCTCTTAGCTCTGACAGAATGCAGCTCCCATATTATTGTACTTTTATCCTTTTGTCATTGATATTTTTGTACATGCAGGAGTTTTACCAGTGAATAGTTTGTAGGGGGCCTTACTTTGGTAAAGAACTAAAAGTTGTATTTATTGGATTTTGGAATACCAATTCTGGCCAGCAATTCAGAGTTAATGTCATTCTGCTATCTTCTCCATAAATGCAGCAATTCTGAACAAGAAGGCAGACCTAAGCGTGGTCCATCCTGTGCATCAACTCACATGTTCTTACTATTGCTTTATCTCTGGGGTTGGATAATGGTTAACGTGGGCTGTATCTTTTTTAAGGGTTGCATCCTTCATAGTGTGTTTGTTTGTGTGTCTGTGTTTGTGTATGTGATGGCAGGCAGTCAGTTCTCTTTCTCAACATATGGTTCTAGGGATGGAGGTCATGCTGTCAGCGAGTCCTTTACCTTCTACGTCACCTCATACACCCACAAGAATTTATGTTTACTCTGTTTTATTACAAATGGGAGAACCTGTCTGCTGTTTGCTTTTTTAATCTTTAAATATTTGCATATTTGGATTGTTCTATTATCACTGGGAGACACTAAGGTCTCAGTTATGAGAGCAGTTACATTTAAGGCCTTTGCTTCATTGGTAAATGTTTGATAGTTCATTATGTACTTAGTATCCTGTGATATTTTTCATCAGGGAAATACTGGCTAGGTCAGATTTTGTGTTCAGAACCATCTAATGTAAGGAGTTCTGAACATGTTTGATATTATAATTGATGACTGTGGTTTGTGACCTTAGGGGTCATCTTTTTAAATAAATCCGGGACAGTGATGTTTAGGCGTTGCGGTGCCCATGCAGTGTTTGAAACTGTCACTTAGTTTCAGGGTTTTTGCCTTGCCAGTCCTTGCCAACTAAGTCAGAGGATGCGCTCGCTTTGCCTCGTGGATGTTGCTCATGGTTTCCGAATTGTGTCCTCTTTCACAGGTTTGCACTCATGAACCGCAAAGCCCTGGATGTCTTTGGTACTGGTGCATCTAGAGAATTTCACAACTTCATCCCCAGACTAGACCCACGATACACAGTTGTCACGCCGGAGCTGCCGATAGACTTTTCCTGAAGATGACTATAACTCATGGACTGTGTTTTGCCATTTTCTCCCGGAGAGTTAATATGTTCAACACAGAAGGGGCCCAAACTGAACCTCAGTGTTATTTCAATGAGAGATGCTTTTTCTTTCTTTCCGTACCAATCAGAAATACAGAAGCTTTTTAGAAAGGCATTGCTTAATAATTAAGCTTCCTCTATAGCCAGAATCTGATTCTGGACCATGTAGTGTTGACATTGTGATATATTATTGATTAAATTATGTCCACAAAGAATATTGAATAATCTATGTAGAAATATAATAATAAGAGTATACTTAAAATTACTTTAAAAGATGTCTTTAGTTCATTCCAATAGAATTCTTGGTCAAAGATAAGAATATTTCTCCACTTTAGGATTTACAAAGGATCACGGGTACCTGGATTCAATCTGTGCTTTTTGAGCTTTTGAGTGGATTTCTGTAGCTGTGGGGCGTTGGAGATGCAGAGATCCCTCCACAGGCATTGCTGCTTCAGTGTGGAGCAATGAGGAACAGGTGGCCCTTCTTATTTCAGGGATACAGACGTGGGTCTCAGACTATTTGGGCCAATGTCATGGTGGTATGCATGCTCTTTTGCTCAGCTGACAGTCCCATCTCTCTTCGTGACCAGGTGGACTGTTTGGCAGTCCCGTGACCTTACCTGCCACTAGCAGGATAGGAGCCAATAGAAACCAACATGAGCAGAGTGTGTCTGAGTGTGCACAGGGGTGTTGCACCAGAATATTGTCCAGCAGGCATCTAAAGGCCAATCTCCACACCTCCCACAAGTGTATTACATTTATTTTCCCTTACAGTGACCGAACCCTTAGCGACTCAGTCTGAATGCCATTGGCGTATTAGAAGGGGTTAAGATGCTGTGGAAGAAAAGAGCTTTGGGCCGGTTTGACACTTGGTAGCCTCTCTACTGTCTCACCTAAGTGGGATGCTTTACACCTAAAAATGGGAAAATGCAGTGATTTCTGCCCCTGCTTCCTGTCCTCTCTGGAGTTAAGGGACAACTGATAGCTGGTGCTGATTACGGAAGCAGTCCAGGACAGCTGACTGAAATGTGATCACTGGGTTTTTCTGGGAAAGCTGTACTTTTCTAGGTTAATAAAAGGCTGAAATTGATGGTGTGTCTACAGTTAATGTAATGTATAGGAATTATCTTTAAATGTATAATTTCGTTGCTAAAACAGTTCCAGACCATTGTAAGTTATGCAGTAGAACTTGTGTTATGACAGGGATTGTAACCCAGACATTAAAATGCTTCATCTCCCACATTCAATTACATCACGCCTTGTATAATTCTGTTTCTGTGTAATCCTATCCTTGGGTGTTATGGTAAATTGAATCCTTACAAAGAGACAGAATCTAGTGCCCCCATGTAAGAGAACCACTTTAATTTGGTCAGAATTTTGCATTGTGATTAGCTTCCTCGAGTGGACTTTCCAATTTAGTCATACCAGTGGTTGAAGGGTCATTTTGGTTTTGTACTTCGGCACCGATTTAATTAATGCAGTTTTAAGATCCCCCTCCCCACTGGAATTGAACTGACAATTGATTAGTCCTGTGCTTACCTTTGGAAATGAAGTATTAAAGCACTGAGAACGCCTAACTACCTGCACCTCATTTTCTCCTCTCAGATTGTATGTCTGTTGTATTTTTCTTGTCAGGTTAAAAATCTATTTTAATCCGTAAGTTATTACTTTCATTGACATTAACAGACTGTGATACTGAGTGATTAATCCTATTGAAATGTGCTAAAAATGTTTAGTAAAATCTCGCTTGTTGAAAAGGTGCATTTCCACAAGAGATATATATTTAACAGATTACATTCATGTTTGTATTTCGTGTCAAATATAACATGAAGCAGCCACCATAAAGCAGAATAGAGCAGCGAATGCACAGCGTGGAAGGACAGCTCATTGGCTCACAGGGACAGAGTGAAAACCACAGTTTGAATTCATGAGGACAGTGCACTTGTTCAAACAAACATGAAGAAAACTCGGTTTTCCTAAAGACAATCAAAGTGAGCATCTTTCTGTCTCTCACTAATCAGGTATTGACTGGCAGTCCCTGTGCTCACATATAAAGGCAAATCGATGTCTCCGTTCCAAGACATGTTCGTATTTTCATTGTGCTTTTTCAGTCTCTTTAAATTCTGAAGGAATTTACGTCCTCTGCCAGCTTCTACCAGAACTGACTATCCTAAACAATGCTTCTTTGGTCTTCCCAGCCTCTGTGCAGAGTGCAAAGCAGTGCCTTTGGGGCAGCCATGTAACTGTCATGCCGTATGTTACTAAAAGTCTACAACTGGCACCAAGTAAAGGTTGAGATTACACATGGGGAAATTATCTTGGATATACCACTTTTTCATCAGTTGTTCTGCTGCTCGTTCCTGAACCATCCCTGAGCCCGTTATCTTTTTTTTTCTGAATGTTGTGTTCGGTTCATTACGTCTGAAGGTGCTAAGTGTAACTGCCATTCTGCTACTGTCTCCTTTTTGTTTCTGTTGTTAACTCTCAGTGTTGTCTTTTTCTTTGCCCTCAGATGCAACAGCCCACCTTGAACTAGGATGTGCACATCTTTTGTGCCAGAGCCCACACTGGGTATTTTCATGCAGCATGTTCTTGCACTAAAATGCCCTCTCTGTAGTGTGTGTCTAGATCCCATTTCATCTAGCTGATACTGCACCATCAGCAAGCTTCTGTCTGTGGTTTATCATATCCTCAAGTGTCTGAATTCTGTGATGATGAATTAGTCATGATATTGGTTCCTTTAATTCACAAGAACTGCCCACTGGTTTAGTCTCCCCTGGGTGGGAGTTGTTTAGTGGCCCCTTATAAGACCGTAGGAGAATTGCTCCTGGGATCTGAAAACCCAGGTGTTCTTGCTGCCTTTGGAACAGTAAAGCCACTAGATTCAGTGAATTCTTCCTGCGGTTTGTTGTTTTTCTCTATAAACAGCACATGGTTCGTGCAGCTATCGGGTTGTTCTTTGCTCTGAAAGGTTCAAGTGTTCATTTCTGAATTGTAACCTTAAGCTATCTTGGCGGTTTCGTCTCTCCTAGCACGTTGATCTGCTGCTTACTTCATGACATTTATTTTCATTTCGTGGAGAATTCCAGTAACTAAAAACAAGACCAAGAGAGCCAATAGGAAAAGGGAGGAAGAGATGAGTAATTTTTGGAGTGAGGCTTTGAGAGGGACCAGAATTAGGGTAGAGAGCAGGAAGCTGTTCTTGGCATGTGCCCTCCTTGTGATAGCCTTCCCTGGTGCCACCTCTGCAATGTCCTGGGGGAATTAACAAGGGAAGAAGGGCCAGGGACTAAAGTGACCCTTAGGGAAGTGTTATCTTCAATTGTAGGGCTTTGGTCTTTCAGATTGGAGCCTAAGGTGACTTGGTGTTTGCTCCATAGATAGAAATATTTGTGTGTGTGTTTATTTTTTTGTTTTTGTTTTTATATCCAAAAGTTCCCCTTTCATCTCTCTTCCCAGCCCCTCCTCCAGTCACTCCCCTTCTCTCTTTCTCTTGAGATGTGGGCGGGCCTCCCATGGATATCAGCCAGCCATGCTATATCAAGTTGAAGTGAGACCAGGCACCTCCTTATCTATTAGGGCTGGACGAAGCAACCCGGTAGGAGAACCAGGCCTCCCAAAACAGACAGAGGAGTTAGAGACAGCCCCAGTTCTCACTGTTAGGAGTCTCAGAAGAAGGCCAAGTTACACAACTGTCACATATATGCATAGGGCCTAGGTTGGTCTCATGCAGGCTCCCTGGTTGTCAGTTCAGTCTCTGTGTGCCCCTGTCAGCCCAGGTTAGTTGGTTCTGTGGGTTTTCTTGTAGGATTCCCTGAGCTGCACCTAATGTTTGGCTCTGGGGTCTCTGCAGCTGTTTCCATCAGTTCCTGGGTGAAGCATCTCTGACAGTTGGGTGAGCCCCCAGCCTTTGAATATAGCAGAATATCCTTAGGAATCATTTCATTGACTTTAGTCACATTTGGTTCTATCCTAGGACTAGGGGCTATTCTGCTTCTGGGTCCTGGCTCTCAGGGGTGAGTTCCCGCTCAGGGTATGGGTCTCCAGTTGGGGCAGTCATTAGTTGGTCACTCCCACAATTTCTCTGCCATCTTTACTCCAGCACATCTTGCAGGGAGGACAGCTTGCAGGTCAAAGAAGGGTTTGTGGTTGGGTCGGTGTTCCAGGCCCTTCAGGACATGGCCGGTTGAAGCTTTGTATCCTTTCTCGCTGTGAATCATAGCTAGGTTCATCCTCATAGAGCCCTGGGAGTTTCATTGCTGTAGGTTCCTAGCTTATCCCAGAGATGCCCCCAGATTTCACTTGTCTCTCCCAGTACTCTCCCTCCATCCTTCCCCTTCCGACCATTGCTTTTCTAATCAGCTTTTCGTCAGAGTGGCCACGCAGCTGAGTTTAGACTAATAAGATGTAGTGGCGCATGTGGGATCCTTTGGAGGAAAGTTTTTCTTTAAGGAAAGCCCATTTCAGCAACTTTTTCTCCTGTTCCACATGAGTGTTAGTTAATGGAGTCTGGATGGTGGTGGCATCTTCTCATTTGGTGAGCAGTTCCAAGATGAAAACCCGGATTGAACATGTCAGGGGAAAAATGGAACGAGCCGACTTCCTGGATGAAATTCTTAAGACAGTGTCTTGTTGGCAGTGGCCACGTAACTCTTGTAACTATTGATTATTTCTGGTCCTATTAGTCAAGAATTCCATCACTTCTGATCTAAAATGTTTCTGATACACACCACACCCATTTCCACACACCTGTTTCATTTCCCATCATGCCCTTCCTTCCACTGGTTTGTGGTTTTCTTTTCCTCCAAGCCTCTGCTTCTGCACATACGATGTTAATTATGATTATTAACACTACTTTAAACACATCAACCCAACAAGACACGTAGAAATAATTCTGCAAAAGCCTACAAAATAAAGCATACATTGAGAATGTTTAGACAATACCTGGAATTCTGGATTCTGTGTTACTATCTAACAGCCAAAGAAATTTGACCTCAGTTGACGTGACTCCTCTGGTTCCAGCTGCATCCTAAGCACAGCTTCTGTGTTGTCTTGTCATTTGCTCTTTTATTTTTAAGAATTATTGATTTGTTCCCCTATGTGTGAGAGAGTGTGAATCTATAGACATTTATATTTAGGTACATGTATGGAGGCCAGAGAAAAGCATCTGATATCCTTCCTTTATTCTCCACCCATTTCTTTGAGGCCAGCCTCTCTCTGAACTTGGGACTTAAATTTTAGTGAGCCTCAGTCATCCTTCTGACTCTACCCACCTCCGGGCTCAGCTTACGGATGCATCCACCACACCCAGCATGTCTTTGGGTACCATCTCGTTGTCATGATTGCGTCGCACGTGCTTTTAACCATTTAGTCATCTTTCTAGGCATTTGCTCTTCGCAGTTTTCCTTCCGGGTTAAGATGGCCGTATGAATGACGTCCTCAGTCTAAATCCTTGGTATATTTTTTCACCCAGGGGCTGTTTTTTCATTGCAGTGGTTTTCCAGGCTAATCATTTCTGAACTGATGTGACTGGAACAGATATGTCTGTTCCAGCTGCACGGGAAAAGCAAAGAAACTCCGATTGGACCGTCACCACCTGACTAGGTCTCTTCTTGCATCTCACCGGCTGTTTCCTCTTCCAGCCGGGCTGTGGGATTGGGTTCTTGGGAAACAAGACAGTATCGCTGACCTTCTTGATGTTCAACACAAGCATTTTATTGATGGTCCACTCCACTATATACCAAACCTATATGTTTGGTAATTGGTCCACCTATAATACAGAGTGAATTTCTTGCTTTTCACAGCTGCTCAGATATACCATTTGCAGCCTAAATTCCCCCTGAAGGGGCTTCTCCAGCTGCTGCAGCAGCCAGAGTACATTCGGTCTGGACCAGTTTACCACATAGGCTGACATCTTTACACAAGAAGCCCTGGACTAACCTTTGCCCTCAGTCTTCCTGCAGCAGTTTGCTTGGACTTTGCACAAAGCACATTCCATTTGTTTCTGATAAGCAGGACTTTCACCCCCGCTCTGAAGTTGTGACGTGTAGATTTTAGCCTATTCTCCTTGTCAGAGCCTGTGCAAGGGAAGTGGCTTAGGATGAGAGGTGGTGTCCTCAGCAGCTGCCTGTTGGATGCCTGCAAACTGCAGAGTCTGCAGAGCAAAACTCTGCCCCCAGCCATCCCTGTAAATGTCTGGAAATTGTTATCCTTACAAATGATTTTGTAAATACGCTAGAAATTGGCCTCTGCTACTATCCCAGCAGTAGTTGAGGCCAGTTTGGCTTCGAGTTTGAACAAATGATTTGTCATCTGTTTCTCTTGTTTGTTTTCTTCCCGGACAGAGCTGGAATTCTGGACCGTCACCCATGCACAAGCTGCCAGATCTAAACCAGAAGTAGACAGGGCAGGACACAAGGCTCTCCCCCTCAATTTTATGACATAAAATTTGCAGGCAGTTTTTCCCAGAATTCCTCTTTGTGTCTGGCTTCTTAGTAGCATATTATGGTTTAGGTTTTATTAATTTTTTTAACAGAATCTTAGAAGATAAGAGTTCCGATCACTTGGCCAGGTAGGCTGGGCTCTAACAAGTAGCTTCTCCCAATAATCCTGAAGGGGAAGGAAGGAAAGGGACGTGGAAGAGTCAGTTCTCTGATCGATGGTGGGTTGTTTTTATCGCATCCAGTTCTCACACCACATGGGGTAGGCATTATTAATTTCTTATTATCACTTAGGGACTTGCAGTCAAAGAAACTTTATCTGTCCAATGTGACAGTATTGGAATTTGGACTCAGATATCCAAAGTTCAGAGTTTAAGTGGAAATAACACCATTTACTTTTTTTTTTCCTTCTTGCCTACAAAATGGCTGTGATACCTATTTCTAGCCCAGATAGAAGAACAGTCACTCATTACACAAAGTCCCTAAAAGGAGCACAGATGAGTCGAACTGTAGAGGACATCTGCAAAGAGGTTTCCTGTGGCAGCTCAGGGAGAGGGAACTAGAGTCCTGGATTTGCCCTGTGAGGAGAAAGCAGCGCTGCATCCAGACAGGCCACAGTGGGGAAAGTTCATAGCGCAGAATGCAAGACAAGAGAACGGAGCTGATGACACTCGGCAATGAAAGGAGGCTGCTTAAGCTGAGTTCACTGTGTCAACACGCAGATTGCAGGGTCCCTGGAGGGCTGGGCGTGGGCAAGTGAAGGGATTGGGAGGGAGCGCTGTGTGTTCTCGCTAGAGAAGGAAGCCATAAGTCAAAGGACATCAGAGTAGGAAGAAACCCCTATTCTTAAGACTGTATTGATCTTACGTACTGTGGCCCCAAAACCAGCCTCCAAATTGCAGTTCAATCTGTTAGAACTGTAGATTACTCCAGACAATATGGAAATCAGGATAGAGGTTCCTCAAAAACTAAAAATTGTCATATATGTTCAATCTTCTCTCTCTCTCTCTCTCTCTCTCTCTCTCTCTCTCTCTCTCTCTCTTCTCTCTCTTCTCTCTGTGTGTGTGTGTGTCCATTTTTATTGTAGCACTATTCACAAGAGCTGGGTTATAGAGTTAGCAGAGGTATCTGCCCACCGATGATTGGCTAAAGAAAATGTAGTGAGTATACATAATGGAGTTTTTGTTAGTCATAAAGAATGAAGATCATTTTCAGGAAAGGGAACTAGATACCACCATATTAAGCAAAGTAAAGCAGTTTCAGAAAGACATATTACATGCTTTATCCCATATGGAACCAGAGTCTACTATTTTGGAAGAGGAAGAAGAGGAGCAGAAGTAGGGAAATGGAACAGGAACCGGGAGGGCAATGGGAATGGAGGGGGTCAAAGTACATGATACCCATAAATCAAGATGCCATTATGGGACCCATCATTTCATAAAATGTTAATACTTTTTTAAAATTTGCTTTCTAAATCAATCTTAGAGCAAATTATAAGAATATTTATGGTAATACTAGATCAATTTCAAAATGTTTGATGCCCCATCATGAATTACCAGAGAGTCAAAATACCAGAAATTACAACTTACAAGTCAAGGAAACAAATGGATATAAATCCAGCATTGACAACTATAATAGAATTAGTGTAGAAGGACATTGTAACTGTGTGTTATATGGCCAAAAGGGAGAGGCTGGGTAAGTAGACACACAAGCTGGAAAGCTGATCAGGAAAGGGCGTAAGAGATGCAAACTGTGAACTTTATTTCAGAACAGGTGGATCAACAGCAGCTTGGACAACAAAGGAAACATCATGCATCTTGAAGACACAGCAGTAGGAACTATTTCAAACCCAATAGTGAAACACGACGCGAAAGTGAGAGCCTGGCTTCAGTGAGATGTGCTGCTGTTTGAAAGTAGTCTGTGAAGTCCACGCTTGGCAGCTTGATCCCCAGCTTGGAGGCACCGAGAAGTGGCCATAGAAATGCCTGTATCTAGGAATTACACTGGTTACTGGGTGGAGCAGTTTCCTTATAAAAGCTGAGTTTGGTCTCCCTCGTTCTCTATTTTAACTCATTTTTCCCCTTGTTTAAGTCTCATCTTGCTATAGACAACACAGCACAAAGGTCCTCACCAGGTGCTGGAGCCCCAGTCTTGGTCTCTGCAGCTTATAGAACCATCACCCAATACATTTTCTTCATTGTTAAGTTTCTGTTCCTTACCACGTCTGTATTATTTTGATATATTAGTATAAAGTGAACTAATACAGACTAACAAAGCTCAGAGGAGACCATCACTGTAAGACATGCTGAAGTTTTGCACGGCTTAAAACTCCAGGCCCAGCCTGTGTACTCAGGTGAGGCCCACCAACAGCAGTAAATAGACCAGATACTATGCACATGCCTCCAGAACTGATTCACTTTACTGATATATATATACATTCATAATGCATGCATACATACATATACACACATACATATGTAAAAAAAATTTAATCAAAATTCCTCCAACAGTAGCAAAGCTAAGAGAGATAGGCTTCTGGACTTCATAGCTTATAAATCTACAGAAATGGGGAACAAAATGACGACAGACAGACGATTCTATCGAACGGCTTCTTCACTCACGCATCTGTAGCATGGGCTGGGATGCTTTGAAGGCCTTCGACTCCACTGAACAGTGAAAGGAGCCCTACATTTGGCCTTTCCCTGCAAAGTAGATTTCTTCTATGACAGCAGAGTTAAGGACGACACTCAAAAGTGTTCCCCTGGAGAGCCAGAGACTATGTCTAGGGTAACTAGCCACAAAAGTCACCAAACGGCTGATGATCATATTTGGCCTCTCCAAGCACTCACAACCTTACCCCACTAAGTGGTTGACAGTAGTGATATCAAAGAATTGCAAACCGCCCTTTAAAGCCCGTGCATATACTTGAACTGCATTGGCCTGTATGTAGCATGGTCTCACAATACTACAGTGAGAGATGAGAGCTGGGTATAAGTGGGGTCAGAGCGATACTGCACCAGGGCATGGGCAAGAATGGCTGGTGGCAGGGTGTGCCCAGAGGAGACTGTCCGCAGCTGCAGCAGCTGGGTGGGATGTTTGGTTTTGGTTTTAATTACTAGGCATGACACTCAGGGGGCCTTACTCATGCTCGGCATGTTCTTTGCTGTTGACCTACATGTCCAGCTCCCTTTTTGACTTTTGTTTTGAGTCAGGGCCTCATTCTGTAGCCCAGGCTGGCCCTGAATTCCCTTTGTTGCTTAGGCAGTCTGTAAACTTGTTCCACCTGCAAGCCTTTAGCATAGCTGAGATTGCAGAACCATGCCACTAGGTAAGATTGGGTTGGGTGCTGAGGCCCAGCAATTAGCCAAGGAAACAGAGGCGAAGGGTTTCTGATGAAGCAACTCCTAGGCCCAGTACAGTGAAAAATTATAGGCAGATTTTCTAGGGCTCTCCTGCTTCAGTGCCTTCTGAGCAGTTTATTGGTACTTTTGCAAGAATTACTCTGAACTTTCATGGGACACCAGAAGCAGTTGTCATAATGTTAACTTGTGGATATTAAAGTTGTGCTTCAAAATTTCTGAGGATGTTTACTGACTACACCCCAAAGCATACGTATTTCCTACTCTGTCTCAGGCTCATCCTTTGCCCTCCATTCCAGCCGTGCGTGGCTTCACTTCCTTCCCTATCACTTAGGCAAGGATGTTGACACACCTTTCTTAGCTCATGGACCACCACCATCCTGTCTGTTCAACATCTGGGACACCTCGGGTCTGTCTCCCCTCTATCTACCCGCATTACACTCCAGAATGAATATTCCTCTAAAGAAGGGGCTAGGTATGAACACCACTTTATACATATTAGGCTCATAACAGTGTACCTTGAATTACCTTGTGGCTGGAACACATGTTCCCTAACCAACCTCCTTTTATGCTTGCCTTAGATAGATCTAGATATACTTAAAGAGGGAGTTAGGAAAAATGGAGGAACTAGAAACTGATAGTAATGTATGAGAGAAAAATCTATTTTTAATAAATAGGAAAAATGAAAGCAGATAGAACAACTTATGTATCCATGACTTTAAACCTTTCAGTGACCCATCTAAGATGCTCAGACTGAGAACTTGGCTTGCAGCCCAAGATGTCTTTCAAGCCCCGTTGTTCATACAAGCCAGCCGTCTACCTCCACCAGACACAAATGTCTACAGCCATCCTCACAGTTTCCTGGACTTGTTGTGCTTTCCTTGGTCTGTCTGTGCCTGGAGTCACCTTGCCTTTGTCATTCCCTGAAGTCTCGCCTACTCTTTACATCTTTGATGAACTTTGGAAGAAGCTCCTGAGGTTCGTGGATCATCACCCCTTGGGTTCACAACTTAGGAACCTGTTTTGCCACCTGTGCCTTATATTTTGGTCAATAATATCTTAACACAAGTCTGCTGAAGGGATGAACTGTTTATTCGTGACTTTAATCCCTGTGCCTCATTCAGGGCACGAAACAAAGTCAATACCCCACATGGTGGAGGCTTAGATTGTTTCTGATGGTGAGGATAAAACATGTTGCAATTAATATGACCGTGAAGACAGAGAGGCCAGCATGACTTAATCCTAGAGAACGGAGAATGCAGGGCAGCCGGGAAGAGATGTGGTGTGGATATTGTGTAAGCATCATTAGAGTTTGTAGCCACTGTGATCCCCACTACAGAAGGGCTTCCTGGGATCCTCTGGCTGTGGTAATGTTGGTTACTCCAGATCTGGCCACCAGGTGGCACGCGTGCTCCACAAGTGCTGGCCAGAATGCAAATTGTCAAGCTGCTGCTTAGCAGGCTGCGTGCTGACCGCCCTGGCAGCTAAAGGATCAAGGAAACATCATTGTAGTGTCCTGAGTTGGATGGGTTCCAGGGGCCCTAGGTCTCTCTTTATCTCCACAGTACCTACATTCGATACAACCTGCCAGGTCCCAGGTGTATTCCTGGGCACCCAACCCCATCCACAAAAATAACCCACCTTTGCCTGTCCAGGCAGCAGGTAGCTTGCCAGAAATTGGCATTATAGTAATGAAGGGGACAATCAGGATAGTGGCCTGTGAGGAAGGAGGTTGGCAGATGTTTTCTGGTAATTGAGCTGGGAACTGCTGAAGTCAGGCCAGCCACTGGAGCCATCAAACCTCTGGAACTTTCTTAAGTTGATTGTCCAAACAGAGGCTTCTCCCCTCTGGGGGGTACTGAGCACCCTGAATACCCAGACCCTGTTCTTAAGTCCTGGCATTCTGTTTGCATGGCCTGCTTCCCAGGTGAAGACTCAGGGCATTCACTTCACAAGTAGACTTACTAGATTATGAAATATTCCGGAAATAGAAGGTTTAGTCTGTTTCAGTTACTAGGTCAAAGGGGCAATGGTTAGAGCCCTTGCATTGCTATGTATTTATGTATTATAAGAATTACTCCGTGATCATTCCTGGGATAATGACGTCTTTGGGATGCACGTGGTATGTATGATGTAATCCTTCTCTGCCCAACACCTGCAGTCCTTGTTACAGGGGAGGAGCCCATCCAGGCGGCTTCTGCCTGGTGTTGTGGAGGCAAAAGGTAGAGGAGACTCGGATAAGGAAGAGGTAACAAAGCCCTTAGCATCCAGGTCAGGGCCAGGAGTTGGCTCATCCCCTGGCCCCACCTTCTCTCCTAAAGGACACAGGTAGAACACAAACCCTTCAAGGGCGGAACCTCGCCCGAAACAAAAGGCAGAGAGAGAGATGGTGTCTACTCCAAGAATTCTGGCTCATGAACCCTGTAGGGAGCCAGCCTCCTTGGAGGTCTGAGAAGGAGTTTGGGCTTCTTGGCGAATGCGAAAGCAATGCACCAGGTAAGGCAAGGTCAAATGCAAAGGACATGGAGCAGCAAGCACGGGAAGGAGATGGGCAGACCTCAGGGCCTGCTGGGAGAAGTGTGACCTCACAATGGTCTTACAGGCAGGGTCAGCTGAAGATCTTGAAGTCCTTGGTGGGGAGCTGAAAGCTCATCTCAGAACCTACTGTTTACGTGTGAGCCGGATGCTCCTCCCCTAGAGCATATTCTGGAAAAGCAGAGTCAATTGACAGTGTTTCCTCCCAAACTGCAGTCTGAATAAAGGGCCATTCAATCTTAAAACAAACAAATCCCTTGTCCCACATACCTGCCCCTCAAATAATGCTGGCTTTTTGGAGTTGTGTGATTCCCACAGCCCAGCAAGCTGCCTGCCCAGGGGGCTTTTTAGGCAGCTTACCACCTCTTTGGATGATGGCGGTCCGAGGAACACGAGACAACGGCTTACCTTTTGTATCGCCACCCAGGCAACATCTTCTGCCTACGCAGCTCCTGGAGGTGGTGTGTGACCGCAGAAACCACACGGAAGACATGCAAGAGTGAGAAAACACTTTGCAAAGACTCAGTCACTGGTGCTGTTCCATGGCAGAAATAAATTGACACCCTCAGCCACATGTCATCTTGTGCACCAACCCCTGCACCCCGCTATGCACTGTAGTCCTCTTCTGCACAATACCAAAGCCTCTCCAAGGAATTCCTGCTCTCACGGGCACTTCTGCTTCGGGACGAAGATTTCTGTTCCTGGATGTTGGCTCAGACACTGAAAGCCAGCCTCTTCTTCAAGGGCGTCAAGCAGAATCGCTCTCTCGTAAAATGTGCACAGGCATGAAGCAATTTGCGGGAGCTTTGGGGACATGAGTTTATGCCACAGCAATGAAGTCGACTTGAAGCACTTTTGAGTCGAATGTCAGGTAAGTGTTCTCACAACTTGCTGCCTAAGAGCTCTCTCTGGGATAAGGGACTGGACTGTCCTTTACTCTGGGGAATGCTAGTTACCTGAACATAATTTTAATGCCAATACCTCTGTTGGTTCACGTCTCTCCTCCTTCCCCTCTATTAAGTCTCCATCCATGTGATTTAGACCACGTTCTGTCCAGAGCAACTCAAACTGCTCTTTTCGAAGGTCCAGATCAGCCGGTGACTTTAAATCAATCTCTGACCTCTTCCCTAAGGTGCTTGTCAAGGCATTTCCCAGAACAAAGGCAGTTTCTTTCTTAAGGGCTTTGAAACCAGCAGTTGAGATAACAATTTCACCTCCTAACATTTATCATTATAACAGATTCCAAAAATGCTTTCTATAACTTTGATGTGGGGAATAGTTTTGAATTGCGGGGGGTGGGGGGTGGGGGGGATGACAACATAGTTACAGATACAATCATAAAGAAAATTCAGAATGCCCTAGAAAGAAGGAGATAAAATTCTCTGAGAATATAAGTAACTCTTTCTCATAGCTCAGTCACAGAAGATGAGAACCTGTGGATGCCTTCCAGGCTAATGTGGTTTGATGGAACAAGACCCCCTGAAAGGCTTCCATGAACCCTAAAAATACTTTGCTCAACAGACAGCAGGAAGCTGTGTTTCTGAATCTATACTGAGGCACTACATTATAGCTGGCAGTAGGAGTATGTGGCAGAGGCTCTTCAACTCAGGGGAAGCCTCACTGGAGGAAGAGAGAGAGAACTCTGAGAGGAGGATTGGACAAAATGCACTCAGGGTCCTCTTTCCTCCATCCGGGCTCCACCTTCCACAGTTTCAGAACCTGAGAAGAGGGTACTCAAATTTGAAACCCAGCAGTGGATAGAACCTGTCAGAAAGATAGCGAACTCAAGATCTAATCACCTGAAGACCTTCACCTGGTGACTGAGTCCAAAGACAAGAGCCTGTGTGGGGGGGCATATCAATAGCTCAAAATCAGTGTTACTAGAGACAGCAGAGGGAGAAATGAGATACAGGGGAGATCCAAGACAGGAGAGAACTCATGAGTATGAGGAGAGAAGTTTAAAGTCAAGAAGGGTGGAAACAAAAATGTCTTTTAGCTTTGAGTGAGCATTAACTCCTGGATGGCAGTTACCTCACTTTATGTCAGAACCTTGGGATGAAAAGATGAGGAAGTGTGGTATTGTTGCCTTTTGTCCAGGTGAGGGTTGCTAAGCCCTCCCTCAAGCTGAACAGATTCCTGCCTTTTCCTTGAAGGGCTTTTTATATAGCTACATACGCTAAGAGCACATGATCTTTCTTAGGCTTAATACCCGACTCTTTTCCTAGTCCAGTCTTAGCATTTTCCATTCATGTCCTGCTGCATGAGAGCTCCCCAGGGGTGACTGCACGTGATCTTGGAGGTTCCTCTGTCCTGGAATTTACTGTGCATTTCCGTAATCATTGAATTTTTAAAAATTTCTTTCCTCTCTTTTGTATTGATCTCTCACAGCCTGTGCCATCTCTCTAGTTGTTTAGCCAGAACACATAGTTTAGACTAAATGGCTGCTGAATTGACTTGATTCTGTGGTTGGTGTCCAACTAAATGCCGAAGTGCATAGCACGGTAAACAGCCAGATCACACTTGTGAATGAAAACCTGTATGTTTGGTCTCAACCAGGGTCACCTGAGACAAAAATTCCTACCTCAGAGTCCAAACAATGGCTGTCTTGAGAATGGTTATTACAATGATGGTGAAATGAGTTCACCATCATTGTAATAACACCTATCACTTTTTTTTCAGCCCTGGGCAATTTCCTTAGTTATCTGAGCCTGGCATCCTTAAGTGTAAAATGGGAACGAATAACATTTACTTCCTGAGGTTGCTGTGAGGATTCACATGAAAGAAGGCCTAAGCAAACAGCTGACAGGGTATTGCACAGAAGCTCAACAGTGTCATGTCCCCTTTATTTCCTCTTTAGGGTGGCTATAGTTCTCCTTAGGGCAGTCCTGGTTACAGTTGCTATGGCCTCCTTTTGTAATTATCCCCACTGTACTCTTTTATCCAAATTGGCACCCTGGTTGGGATGATAAATTACACTGTTGCTCTATTAATAAGCCCTAATGTGCCATCCAGCCTGCTGCTGCTGCCAGTGGTGCAAACTTGACTTCTGGTAAAATGACAGCTGGGGACCTTATTTTGAAATTAGATAACACATGCAGAGGAGAAAAGTCTTCTTGGGACTTTGAAAGTCATCATCCAAGGTAGGGATATAAAGCACCAACCGTTACAGCCATACATCACTTACGTACATCTAGAAGCAAGTCCAAATGTCACTCGCCATGAGTTGGCAGGCAGAGGTTTAGGGGCAGAGACTTGTGGTTCTTGGTGTTTGTTTATTGATTGTTTGATACTTGTGGTTCTTTGCATTTGTTTTTTTTTTATTGATGTATTGATTGATTGATACAGGATCTTAATTCTTTGTGTAATTGAGGATGAACTTGAACCCCTGATGCTCCTGCCTCCACTTTCCAAATGTTTTGCTTTAAAACACTCACTCCAATGCCCCTTATCTAACTAAGCCCCAGCACTTCTAGAATCTCAGCAGTCTGTTTACACATTTCCCGCCTGGGAGTCAAATTACTTCCACTCAGCAGTTGATGGACCTTCCATCTCTTGGTGTTTATTTTTTATTTGTGTAACACGTAGGTTAAAGCACTGCCTATTGGACTGGAAAAGAAACCTCTTTCTAGGCTTACGGTTTTCTCATCTGTTGCTACCCGTGCCTGTCTTTCTTATGAAAGGGACCACACCTTGGTGTCATCCTACATCTTCCCCAGCACCAGTGCCTGCCACTTGTCAGATACGTGAGACCTCTGTTGAATGAGTAAGTGGTGGACTGAGTGAATTGTCCAAAACTGCTATTGCACAGAGTAGCCTTTGAACTACTCGGTCTTCCTTGACACCTATGCACACAGGGCTAGATTCATCTGGAAGTCGTTTCTGGAAGTGGGTGGCCTTGGAACAAGATTTCTCAATGATTTTGTTAAGATTTCTTTAAGCTTATATCAGGAGAGTTGGCCATTACTCTCAGGAAACTGAAAGCAAAACATTAGTTCCTGATGAAGTCCGATATTGATTTACAATCCTTCAAAGTCATTCAAAAACAATCATATCTGCTTTGATGATGAAGGAAGAGAAGCTTGCACAAATGAGGGAAGAGCTACTTGAGTGAGGTAACCAGGAAGAAGAGGTATTTGTCCATGTACAAATAGATTACACACCTGCTTGGCTCATCAGGATTGGCCAGGGTATCATGAGTCTAACTTGGTGCTCATGGAATCCCAGGGACATCTCTGTCTTGCGTTTTGTTGTATGCAGCCCATGTTAGTTAGGGTTTTGCTTAGGACAGAAGCCATTATAGGTATTTCAAGTAGAAAGAGGTCTGACACAGGAAATGGGAAACTGCACATGCCCTGGAAGTTGCTTCCCCCTTTCAGGAGATACTAACAAAGTGCTCAGGTTTTAGGAGCTTGCTCTTGCGTGAGTAGCTGTGTCTCCAATGTGAGAGATTCCCACGATGCTTCATGGACTATGGTTACAAATCCAAAAATTTATAGCACCCTAAAGGGTAATTCTTAAGGTGATAGTCCAAATGTCTGCCTTCTGTTAATGTTCATGTGCCTATAAATGATGGTAACATGAAAACGTCAAAACTCACTCAAAAGTCTTTGTTCATCAGAACTGTGCAAATCCATACTAGAAAGTGGTCCTGGGAAAAGAGATTCCAGAACGTTCCTCTTATTGAATGAGATAAAGATCCTGTTGAATTGATCACAGAGAATCTTTCACATAGGTCTATTTCAGCCATCCATCCATCCATCCATCCATCCACCCACCCATCCATCCATCCATCCATCCATCCATCC
>JABTXL010000611.1:9442505-9521040 GCA_025134845.1 Neodon shergylaensis | reverse complement strand
ATCCATCCATCCATCCATCCATCCATCCATCCATCCATCCATCCATCTGTCCGTCCACCCATCCGTCAACAGTTACTAAGATGCAGCTATATACCTGAATCTGCAGTTGCCCCAGTCTTCTGTTTAAGATTTTTGAGCATGGTCTTTTTCAACTATTTTCTATCTCCTACCACTTGTATAATAAATAATTCTAGACACATAGGTAGATGTACCCTGATGGCCCCTCACTATAGCTTGGAGAGTTTGTCTGTTGTTTTCAGTGAAAAAAGAGTGGAGAGAGAAATATAATGTATATATCTGTCTATATTGATGGATGTTTACACATAGGCCATGTATTCTTTAATATTTAAACACTTACTTCATCATTGTTTTGATAAACAATTTATTGACATTTTTGGTTTATCTTACTGTTATTTTTTATTTTATCTTTTATATAGTGTTATTTTATATTACTTTTCTTGGTATTATTTTATAGATAATTGAATACAATTTTATTTATAAATTTGTAGTAGTTGAGGAATACTCACATAAATGGGTTTATTACTTATTTATTGTGAAGTTATTATTTGTTAAATCACTGTTTTAGTGCTGGATGTTTAGATTGTTCCTGGCACTTGTAAGTGCTCCATTGTTCTTTTTCCTATGGAAACTGGCTGTAAGCCTGGCTTCGGAGGATGTTTGGGGTTTTTCCCTCTTCCTGCCCTTGATATGGGCAAGAGGTCTGGAGGGTTTTGTCAGTCCACAGACCCACTCTCAGTGTTTGTGCCGGGCTGGAAACGTTTAATCCAACCCACCATGTCCTTAATTAGTACAGAGAAGAAAATCCAGGCCTGGGTGACAAGAGGAAGCTGGCTTTCCAGTCCTTGCTCTGCCATGTAGCTTCTGTGAGACAAGGAGAATGTGACCTCGCCTCTTTGAGCTCTGGCTTCTCTCATTCCTTGGACGTCTCCAGCTCTGCTTCTTCACCTTCCTCTCCCTCCTAACATACTCTCTTCTGAGGATTGCCCGTATCATGCTGCTCCCATTCTGCCTTTGCAGGCTCAGTCTTCCTGCATGTGGTCTGTGACTCAGTGCAGTGTCGCTGTCTCCTATACCACCCTGGTTCTACCTGGCTCTACTCACTCCTCTTGCAATGCCTTTCTTCCCTACTCCGGGATGGTATATAGGTTGTTAGATGTTTGTGCTGCTGGTGTCCCTTTCCACTCTTAGTTTGCTTTCTTTGCTACTGTAGCATAGAACTATGGCTCACACACTCTTGCTCTACAGTGCCTCCTCTAGGAAAGGGCTGCCTAGCTCTGTTGACTAAACCCAGAGGTCTTTACTGTGCTGTTTTACACTGTC
Organism: Neodon shergylaensis; assembly: GCA_025134845.1. Taxonomy (NCBI): domain Eukaryota; kingdom Metazoa; phylum Chordata; class Mammalia; order Rodentia; family Cricetidae; genus Neodon; species Neodon shergylaensis. The sequence continues at coordinate 9,519,699 of JABTXL010000611.1, read as the reverse complement.
TACTCTTCTGATCTCCCTTCAGGGCCTTTGTGTGCCACCCATCTATAGCACAAGATAGGTACTCCATGTTGTTGGAATATGCAAATAAAGTACGTTGTTGAGGGCAAGCTTGCTTTTCACTGATAAATCTGGATCTGGCAGAATAAGCACAAGTCCACCTTCCTTGATAGAAAAACAGGAAAGTGACTTGCAGCTGTTTCCTTTCCCTCCATGGCAGCACAGGATACACATGGCCAGTGCAGGGTTCCAGGGTTCTGCCTTATCAGTGATACCCACTGCTAGCACCTCTTGAAATGGTAATAAGAGCTTTTCCTCTGGGGTATCTGCTTCATTCAGAATAATCTCCATCTTCACCATGCACTGAGTGCTACCTGGATGCCTCTGAAGTCCTCTAAGGGGGATCTTCGTTCACCGGCCTCAACACCAACTCCATCTGCCCTCATGTCTTGCTTTAAACAAAGATATTTTTTTCCACTACACCTCCCTGTAAGGAAGAGGATGTAGGAACAAAAAGATCCTCTGCTGTCATCCTTTGGGGATAAATTTTGCCCACATTTGAACAGAGGGAAAGATAACACCCGGAGAACTCTATTAAGCTTTCCGAAGAACAAATGCATAAATGTCAAAGGGAATAAAAAGAAGAAGTGAGGTTTAAACACGAGTCTGTTTCCAAATTCCTTGTCAGTTCACAACGCTGGCTTCTCAAGCCAGGTTCTTTGCTAAAAAATGCTTTAAGTATTATTCCGGTTTTGGTTTCCGTGACAAGTCTCTGACAAAAGCAGTTTGGGGGAGAAGGGGGCTTATTTTGGCTTACAGTCCTAGGTTCCAGTTTCTCATTGGGCAGAGAATATAAGCAGCTCGTGACATTGCATCTTCTCTCAGATGCAGAATAAAACACACAGGCCCATGCTGCCTGCTTGCTTCCTACGCATGCTCAGATATCTTTCCTCACTGTGATTCAGGTCAGGGTCCCTGCCCAGGCGATACTGCATCCCACATTAATTATCAGCCGAGACAATCCTCCACAGACATGCCCGCAGGCCTGTCTGACTTGGACAATTCTGCAAGTTAGGTTTCTTTCTCTTGCTTCTGGGCTCTGTCAAGCTGACAGTTAAAACTAACCAGCACACATATTTAAACGGACCCTTGTAAAACCTATGAGGTACAGCACTAGACCTACCTTGCGCTATGATGAAGAAACCAGGACACAAGCTGGTATAGCTCCCATAAGATCAAAGGATCACCTGAGGACTTAATGATGTTGATGCCTTTTCCTCCATACCGTGGCGTTTCTTCACTCACCCAAAGACAGGGCGGGGTTCAAGCTGCCATAATGTAATGATGCCCAAGAAGGAATAATTTGAGACAACTCTCACTTGCTACCAAAGCCCTAGAAGGAAGACTCTGTAAACACTGCCTCGCCCTCCTGAAATCTCTCTCAGGGAATCCCAGGCTCTGTTATGATGGGAACTTCGCGGTAGCGTTTGCAGCTACAGTTGACTAGAATCCATCCCTAACTATTTGGCAGAATACTTTATTGTTAGATTTTCAATGGATGCTGACATTTAAATAGGCAGCAGGGGAAAGGAACCCCTATCTACTGTTCAAGAAAATGTAAATTAATGCAGCCACTAAGGGAAATAGAGTGAAGGTTGTGTGGGATGCCCTTCTGTCTGCTGTGAATATGTGTCGCTTCTATTGGATGAATAATACTGCTTTGACCCATGCAGGGCAGAATATAGCTAGGTAGGAAATCCAAGCAGAGAAACAAACAGAAGGTTACTCAAAAACTAAAATTCTAACTACTGGTGATATAATTGCTTCTCCCCACATACAAACTTAGGGAATCAAAGTCAGTGCACAATAGAGATACCAATACATCCATGTTTATCTATCTCAGTGATTCACAATACCCAAGTTATAGAATTAATTTATCTGTCCATTAATAGATGATTAATGAGATACAAATATAAACGTACTTTAATAAAATTGCTTAAGAACTGAACAAGCAAGAGCAGGATTGATAATTCATGGTTGAGAAACTAATCCCTGTAGGCATCTGTTTGTGCTTCATTTTTATCTATTTTTGAAAACTTTTCCATATCTTGATGAAATTATCGGCATCCTCTGAATATCAAAGAGAGACTGTAAATGTGTTTCCTTTGTCACTGAATTATAGTTGAATGTAGGCAGTGACATGTTGATCTGCCTCACTGCTCATATATCCATGGTTACACATTGCACACTGATTTCTGCTCTAAATCATTTAACTGCCTGTGGGAAAATTTCTTGACGCCTTAAGAGCAGATGTAAGAGAAGTGCGTTTAGAATGATGGGAGAGAGTTGGGTTCTTGCAGAGAGAGGGGAGGAAGCCTGCAAGGCTTTTCAGCTCTGTCTTCTCCAGTCATGACTGGTGCACAGGCAAATGAGGGAGATGGAGGCTTTGGAATCTCACAACTCCTTAGGAGAGTTGAGAGACAAGAAAGCACTCGACTTTCAGAGGTTTAGTCTTAGCAATCGGCTTCTCATAGCTGTCACGTGGCTGATGCAGATTGAGGGCAGTTTTCCTCTGGTCCAGTTCTATCCTTGGGTCAAGGGAACTGATAACTGACAAGGACCCATGTCTTGCCTCATGTCCTCAGACACCAAGGAATGACTTGATTGTGTGGGGAATGCTGTACTCCAGCTGGAAAGTAAATCTATAATCATGACAGGTTTGCATGATTTGCTCCCTAAATTCCACAACTCTTGTTGTATGTCAGTGATTCTTGCTAGAATGATAGACAGTTAGTAACTAGACAGCATGTGTCCCAGCCTAAGGCTGGAGCGTGGGGTAGAAAGCTCCTAGAACCAGGCATAGTTATGGATTTGGAGATTCTGCGATACAATATAACCTGCCTGTTGCTACATACACGTTTCTTTGGTGCCAACTGGAATTTATTGGGCCATTTTCCAATAAAAGAGGAGTAATGTTTTTCCACAGAGAAAAATCCTATGTGTGCAGTCTTGATTCTGAAGATGTAAGGCAGAGGTAGTGTTCTTGGACCTGAAATTGGATCATGAAAGCACTTTAGGTAAGAGGGATGCTTAAATCATGTCTCTCTCGGGATTTCACTTGATTTACTTCGAGGATGTTAAGAGGCTTAATTGCCCTGTGAATACTTAGCCTGTGCTAGCTATTCTTAAGGCACCCTTTTTAGTAATTCCCAGCTACCAAAGAGCAAGGGGCTAGAGAATTCCTATCAAGGCTTCCCTGAAGCACTGTCCACTCATGTTCATGTATCCTGAGTCGTAGGTGTGAAACTCTGATGTGCTGGAAATGGTTTCGTGATAAATAAATAGGTAAATACTGTTTCCTATGCTTTCTGTGGCATAAGGGGGTGAGTACTTTCACCTTGACCAACTTCAAGTTCCTGACATCGAGTCATTTGACTATACAAGGAGGCGGGAGGCACAAGCTAAAGCTGCCATGACTGTCAGAGCCCTCTGGAGTGAAGTCACCTACACCATAGAGTCAAGCAAGATGCTTCTGTGGGATGGAAGCTGGAAGCATTAGAGGAATCTGTTATTAAACTGTATAAACCTTAATTGATAGTCAGATGTTGATCTTTATTTTCTTTCTTTTCCCCCTCTGAGTCATTACTGCATCCTTGAGCGAATCCCTTTTATAGCCAGGAGGGATTCAGGTGAGGTGAAACACCTCCTCACAGCTAACACCACCAGTCTATGCCTAGGAGCGCAGAATCCATGAAGGATTGACGGCTGCTCCTCCTGTCTCCAAATGCCTTTTCCATTTTTACCTCTGATAACGTAAGGGAGATGGAAGGTTTTTCCCTAAAGAAGCTTTGAAAGCATCTCTGAGATAATGAGCCCCATCTCTGTCCTTCTCCCACAGCCCCATCTCTAATCCCGCTTATCATCACTCTTGATTTTCATTATCAGATTTCCCTTCTGCGTGGGATGTGGCCTGTGTGCAAATTGTCTGGGGTCTTTGAGGAAAGTGAGATGTCAGGGCCAGGAATATATGGAAGCTCATAGAGACGTTTAACCAGCCTATAAGCTGAAGACTGGGATTGAGTGTGTCTGAGTCATTCTCTAAAGTACATTCTCTCTCTGTAGCAGAACTATGGTAATGTATGTGAAAATACACAGAGATACACACATACATACATACATACATACACATGCACACATGAGGCATGAAACCAAAAAAGGTCTATGGTAGGCAAGGGGCACAGAGCAAAAATTTTTCAGTGGCTTCTTTCTGTATGACTCAGAGCCTGTGGCTTTTTCTTACATTTGAAAGCTATCTGGGAAAAAATATAGACAGATTAGCAAACACACATACCTAGCAAAGCGTAAAATATTTACCATTTGTTCCTTTCACAGAGTAAGTTTGGCATGGCTTGCTCTAGGGTTGAGTGCATCTCAGAAAGTGTTGAAAAAGGCCAAGCACATCTGGAATGTGAGTCCATGAGCCAGATGCTGGTGTATACAGTTGTGACAGGCAATTAAGCAGCACCGTTATGCGCACCGTGTTTAATTAGAAGTCTGAAAAATACTCTAAATATTTCTCATCTCATGAAGACTTGGCACAGCTAACATGCTAGTGTGCGCTGATAATCTCTAAAATGGCTTTGAGTATTTCTCCATCTTGTCTGAACAGGATTCCCATTTTCTTTATTTTATGAAGCATATTTGGGAGTCAGTGTGCTCTGGAATATGACAATCTGGTTCTCTTGAGACATTGCTGCATTTTAGTAGGTTTCTTTCTCCTGGCCACCCCATGCCTTCAGTCGACTCCTTCGGTCCTTCTGTTCCTGTCTTCTAGAATCAACCCACCATCTCTTCCATTGGCCACAGTCTTTCTCTCTGCTACTCTTAGAGCATTTAGTCTTTATTTAATAAAAATCTCTACTTTCTGAAACTCTTTTTTTTAAAAAAAGTTTTTATTGTGCTACTCTTAAGAAAGGAAGCGATCTCAAGAAAACATGTTTTCTTATGATCTGTAAGATTGTATTTTTTTAATATGGAAATGTTACTTAGCAATTTTCTAGGGAAAAAATTTCTTAGGAGTATACTGAATAATTCACTGACTAATTAAAAAGGAGCTATTAAAGGCAATTTAACCTCATTTTTGTAACATGTAACAGGGAAAAATAATTTATAGAAAGATGAGAAAAGACTTTTTTTTCTGCCTCAGTTCATCCACTGATGTGGTGGGAACCCTGAGAAGTTCAAGGTTCTACACTGCTGTCCAAGAAAATGGTAATTTGTCAGATGCTCCTTCAGGCCCCTCATAGCTCCGACAGTCTGTCCAGAATGTTCTAAGATTGCAGAAGTCTAAGAAAAGATTTAGGGAAACAAGACAAGCGACTCCATTCTATTAGATTTGTATCTGGTTTTTTTTTTGTTGCTTGTTTGTCTGACAGCATATACCAGTTATTGCTTAATAATGATCACAATACAGCTTTATCAAAAATATAATAGTTGATGCTAAATGCTATTTGGTAGACAAGAATTCCTGTTTTCACACAGCAACAGATTAAGAATCAAAGGTTCCCATAATCCTGTTAAGTACATTTTCTTCTCCATGAGCAAGCTGGCAGGCCTTTGATCATGGACTTGGGCAGAATATTAGTACTTCCATGCCCTTCAGAAAGCCCCAGCTGTCTGAGGCATCCTACCCCAGAGGTCCTTCAAATCTGATTTGATCACTCTTAATTTACTTCTCAGACAGAGCTATTGATTGTGGGAGTGGAAAGGGCCGCTTTTCACTTCACATGGAGGTCATGAGCTTCAATTTCATAAATTCTTATTTACTATAACTGATGCTAGTGGCGTGCAAGCTGCCGTCAGTGCCTACTCAGCCCCTAAATTCACCCATAGTTTCTGCTTTCCCAGCATGCTTCTCTAGAAAGTTCCATGTTTTCCTCAGACTTCTGTCCTGTCATTCTTTTCAATACACAAAGGGCTCATGGTTTTCTTCCTTCTCACTTCTAAGCCACAAAAGCCCCCAGACAGTCTCTTTGCATCGTTGATTCTTTGAACATTACTGGAAAGCTTGCTTCTCTATAAGATACTATGATCCAGGGATGGTCCTCATGCTTCGAGACATTCCTTTTTCCAGTGGGAGTTAGTAGGATGGGCAGACCCAGGAGTTCGTACTTGACAAGTCTGTGAGTATAAGAGAAGAAGCATTTCCAATCAGATGAAGATGATAATCAGGTGAACTTCATAGTGAAGGAGATTTGTGAGTTCTGCCTGAAAAGTCTCGTCAGAGTTTGTTAGGACAATGGGAGGACCAACACTTCATTCAGAAAGAACCATCAATGGGAACCCGTGAAGCCATAAGAAATGGTGGCATGATCAGAAAGTGTGGGAGATTGGAAGGAAGGTAGAGAATCTAGGTGCTGGCAGAGGATCTTTGGAGCTGGGAACTGTCTTACTCCCTGGACTCCTGTCCCCACGGTCTATGAGCTCATTCTTTACGAATTCCCCTTTTGAGTCATCCTCTCTGTAACTTCTCTTTCAACCTAAAGATATTTTCAGATTGTATCTTCAACACTGGATGTACGCATGCATCGCGCGTGCAACACACACACACACACACGCTCTGTCACTCACTCGGCTTTATCTTGTACCTTCTTGTGCTCTGCTCCTCATTTTCAAGGTTTATAGAAAGGCTATTTTTTCTCACTTCCTAATCTCTCTATCCTGGCATAATATGCTTAAGAAAGAAAAAGAATGAAAATGGGTGTATTTGGGTGCATCCTTTTCTGAGTACCGCCAATCCATAGGTAGAAGCATATTTGCCAGTGTAATAGCATTTGGAGTCAAGGCTTCTGGGAGGCAGTTTGGTTGGTCACGAGGGCAAAGCCATTACGAATGAAACTTATGTACTTAAAAAATAGCCTTTGTGAACCTCCTTACCCCTTCTACTGTGAGAAAGTACAATGCAAAGATGGCCGTTTCTGACCCAGGAGACAGCCCCTCATCAGACATTGTGCCCACCAGCACTTTGATGTTGGGTTTCAGAGCCTCTAAAACTAAGAAATGCATTTCTGTTCCTCATACAGTATTCCATTGTGTTGTGCTGCTGCAGCAGCCTGTGTGGTCTGCAACATCATCGATTCAACATTTTAATATAACCCTATGAGTCCATTTTCATTGCTTTGCTCTCCATTTTTTGCAGCTCGTGAAGGTTCATATTTTCCTTGAATATGAATGGCGACAACTAGCCTGTTTTTAAGATGAATGAAAAGTTTCCTCACAAAGAGATGTCTGAGGGAAGAGGGGATGAGAGATCATATGCTTTCATGCTTGCTCTATGATCTGATTTAGAGAGTGTGTATTTGGGTCTATAAACATCAGGTCTTCCTGGGCCCTGTCTGCACCATTTGTCTTCATTGTCCTACTGCTGTGTCTTAGAACCAATCAAAACAAGGAAACAAATGTGTTGCTTACAGCTACTCAAGTAAGTACTGCTCTTTACTCTCAAAGATGCTTAAACATGAGCGTCAAGAAGTGTAGTTCATGGGCAAATGCCCTGAACCTGAAACGTGTGGTTTTCCTATGCCTAGTGGCTTACTCAGCATAACACAAATGCAAGCAGTAGGTTAACTTGAAGCAGTCTCTGGCATGTTCTCCGTGGTTCTTCATCACCTCTCAAGCATAGTAGCTGAGAACTGGGGATGGCTTCCAGGATGCCCTTGACTCTTTTGTCCTCCATCAATTATTGCCATATTAAGCTGTTAATAGTGTGGGGGATTTTGCATATTCTTGAAGAAGTCATCATTTCACGGAACACCAGATTCTCTGATGAACTAGAAACATTTGTACTTTTAGAGCATAAAAGTAAATAAACAACTCCATAAATCTCTTATTTTTGGTGATGGGACTGCGGTCTAGAAAGGGGAGTGTGCTTTAATTGAAGATTTAATGTTAATTTGTCTTTTATCTTCACATCGTGTAGCTGTCCTGTTGGGATAGTAAATCATTTCAACTCCTTTGACCCAAGTGGAATAGACGTTGGTGAAAAATTAGAGCTCTGCTTTCTTAACTTTTAAGGGAATATGGAATCCTGACTTCTCAGAAATTGCAGAAGTGTGAAGATTGCCAACCCTCTCGCCTACTTTGGGGATTAGCTAATTGAGCGGCACAAATTCATCCCATGTAGAGAAGAAATTTTAAACATAAGCAAAATACTTTCCAAATTGTCTAATCAGTTGATTTCTGGGAACAGTCAGATGCAGTAACTGGATCAGCAACAGCACCCTCTCGGTTCAGCAGCTACAGGAGGCTGTTATACCTGTCCTGAAACCTGTCTTAATTATAAGACAGGGACACGGTGTATTGTAAAATGGAGGCAAAGTGTCAGCATGGAGGGCTTGAGAGATGCTGAATGGGAGGTTAGAAGTCTTGACCCTACCTGAACTGGATGGTAAGATAGCAATGGTGGGTGTCCAGCAAGCTGGGAGGAATAATGGAGATGGAAGAAATTGTGCTGGGAGAAGTCAGGGTGAAGGTGGCATTGGAGCTGCCCATGGCTTAAGAGTTAAAAGCACTGTTCTGAGGAGATGTACAGAGTTAGGGAAACTTACCCTGAGGGGAGACATGGTTATGTTTGGGAAGAGCAGCTGAGAGGATCAGGATTGAGAAATCTTGTCGATGTATAGGGTTTAGGAAAGGAAGCAATAAACTCCACAATGTCAAAAGATTAGAGTTTTCCTGCTGTGGAATAATCCTTTTGTACACTGCGAGGGTGTAGTATCCTCATTGGTTTAAGAAAGCGTCAGTTGGCCAATACCTAGGCAAGAAGAGATTAGGTAGGAGGGCTGGACAGAAGAAATGCTGGGAAGAAGAAGGGCAGAATCACAAGGAGTTGCCAGCCAGATGCAGAAAGAGCAAGAGGTGAACATACCATGCTGAAAAAAAGTACTGACACATGGTAGAGCATAGATAAGAAGTATGGATTAATTTAACTTGAAAGAGCTAGTTGGTAACAAGCCTAAGCTATTGGCTGAGCATTTATAATTAATAATAAACTTCCCTGTGGTTATTTTGAATCCTACTGGCAGGACAGAGCTGATTGGGGGTCCCAATTAAAAATTTGCACACATTTTTCAGGACTGGAATGTGAGGTATACGTTAGCTAAGAGAGAGCTTAAAGAAGCAATTTTGGGATAGACACCAAGCCCAAAAATAAATATTACATGGAACTAAAGATGTAGTACATGAGATTCTGTTTCTAAATGTTTATGAGATGTGTGAGGATTCCATTGTGTGTATTATTTACAAAAAATAAGCCTCGGGCTTCACTGAATTGCACTTGAAGTAACTTGAAGTTGGCTAAATCCTGAAACTTCATATCCTAACTACCACATCTTCAGCCCTTTTTTGATTGTCAGTGGCTGGACACACCATTCTTCAGTTTGTTTAATATAAATTTTAAAATAATTGTATGTTGACTAGATTATTTTAAAATATGAGAAAGGAATATATTTAGTGTTGAGGAATATTTGTTTAATTATGCAAAGATGCGTTGTATTTGTTCATGTTGCAGAATATTTGTTTAACTATCTAAAGATGCGTTGCTGTTTTACCTTGCTGGTTGAAGACACCTGATTAGTCTAATATAAAGCTGAACGGCCAATAGTGAGGAGGAACTATAGGCAAGACTTCTGGACTCGGAGAGAATGTGAGAGGAGGAATTTAGGCTGGGGAAGAAAGAAAAAGGGACACTAGGAAGATGCCATTAAAAAGTGCTTTTTCTTTTATAGGATTCTATATGAATCTGCCTTAATTTATTAACCAATTTTTAACCCAGCGCAGTTCTGGTTTAAAAACTAGCTCTGAATTACATCTATTTTACTGATATTAACCTGGGATAGTTGCTGAGAATGCCAGTTACATTCTCTCTCCACTGTATTGGACATTGGATTTCAAAATTCACTGAGTAAGTTTAGCCAGTAACCTCAAAGTATTTTTTGGATAGTTTTTGACGGGTTGATTGCTGATCTAAACATAGCCTTCTTTGGATCAGGCACTCACACATAGTTCCAGAGGTCGTGGAGAGAGTCTGAGGGTATTTGATAGAAGGTATGGACGCTTGCAGTAATGAATTTCTCAGGAAAGAGGTGTGTACAAGGCTTCTCAGGGTTGGCTTGTGCAGTCTAAACATAGAAGGAAACTATTATAGAATTTAGATGGTCATTTATATATGAGAAGACTGCCAAGTTTACTGATGTCAAAGTCATGTGTCTCTGTCAGGATTCAGTCCTTGAAGTTGAGGTCAGTGCATTTTGGTTCTGTGATATTGTGTCTTGCTGATATTCCATGGATGTTTTGATCTAATCCTTTGGTTTTGAGCATGTTTACCATTGATATTTTGTAGAATAAGTATAGAAAAACAATTTCACTCTATTGAGTATATACCCATTAAAAAGTGCTTTTTCTTTTATAGGGTTCTATGTGAATCTGCCTTAATTTATTGTCTAGTTTTTAACCCAGTGCAGTTCTGGTTTAAAAACTAGCTCTGAATTACAACTATTTTACTGATATTAACCTGGGATAGTTGTTGGGAGCTATAGATCCCTGGTCCTTTGACTTTCTCTGTCTGCAGCTGCTCTGAGCACGAGACCTTGATGCAGGCTGATGAGGCCTGCAGCTGAAAGATCCCGAGAACTGTCTGTGGCTAAGGATCCCTGTATAAGCTGCCCCTGAGCACAATAAAGTGGGCATTGGCATTTTTGTATCAGGATGACCCGTGTCCCTGTCTCTCTGTGTGTCACTCTCTGTCTGTGTGTGTGAGAGAGTTCCCAGCTCACATATGGTCTTGTAGTGACACGGGAGCTATAGGACCATCGGGATTTTACAGGACTGGTTGGGTTTACAGATAGGTTTTTGTGTATATTGTGTATTACTTAGATACAAAAGTGTTTTACCTACTATCCTTTCATTTTTGCAAAGTTTTATTGATCAGTTCTTCTTCCATTTACCCCTTTTAGTCTTTGCAGTTGTAAAAGTCAGTTTTTCCGATACTGTATTTTAAAGATAGATTTTTAAATATTTTATTTATTTGTTAGTTTTTCCTGAGGGTGTTTTTAAACCATTAAAAGTTTTATTGTTGTTGCTGGTTATTTCTTCTTTTAAAAAAACTTAAAATTTTCTGGTGTTGGGGATCAAGCACGACCTCGTATATGGTAGGCAGATACGGTGCTGCAGGGCAGAGAGCTCACTCTGAGCAGCTCCAAGCAGCCTTTTCCTCACATCTGATTTCTGAGGCAGTTTTATGCTGTGAAAGCGTTGCATGATTTTTCAGTTGATTCTTACACAAACACCTTGGTGTTTCCTCTATTGTCAATTTCAGTGCTGTATTTCTTGGTCACTATTTTTCTGTGACTATGTTCATTATAAATTGGAAAAATAGCAGTCATTTTCACTGCTCTACTTTCTCAAGATAACAAAGAAGAATAAACAAAGAACAAGGTCACAAGTTTTCAGTAAGTGTGGGGAAAACATTCCACACATCTGGGAGAATCTCCCTGAGTGTTCTAACCATGGATGTACCCCAGGATACTCCTTGGTGTTTCTTTTCTTTCTCCTTCAAGTGGTTTGAGTCCATCAGAACAGACTCTGCCTCTCAAAAGTACAAGTAAGGAGAAAGGAATGGTCCTTACCTTCATGGGTAAGGATCAGGAAAAAAAATCTACCCAATGAAAGCAGCCACTGCTGCTTGACTCTATCAGAGGGACAAGGTCTTGCTTCGCTGACCTTGGCTTCTAAAGTCCATGCTGTCTTGGGGCTTGGGCAGAAGATGGAAAGGAGTGACCTTTCACCATCTTCTGCGTCTATCCAAGTTCCCCTAGGCTTGGAGAAGCTCCCAGGCATTTCTCCATTTCCCCTACAGAGCATAGACCTCCCTGGAGGCTGTTCTTGTCTGGAATCCAAGGACTGTATGTCAATTAAGGCTCTTGGAAGTCATGATCCCTTGTCTCTCAAATGTCTCCAACTTCAACTTTGGAAATAGTTGTCTTATGTTCCACCCAGTCCAGGAGTGTTACTAAGGCCATGGTGTCCACTGGGATTTGCATCATCAACAACCCCATAGGAACATGGGAAGCATTGGGAAAAACAAGTAAAAATGACTGTAGAGAAGCTGTCAAATTTTATAGTAAATTGAGCATCAGATGTTGATTCCAGCTGTGGGACTCTCTGGAAAGATGGTCCACGGTGTTGTCCTGACACGACCTTCCTCCGGTCTATCTTCAATGAGTTGCAGTGAGTAGAGGGCAGAGGTACAACCCTCGTGAGGCTGCTTCACATGATTGAGCCTGAGATAAAACATCTTTCCTTTTCTCATTTTCCATGAAACCATGAGCTTTAAAATGCAGATCTTCCCCCAAACCGGCGGACATTTGTAAGCGGCTGACCCCCTTGCAAAGCAAAGTTGTTAACGACCTTATACTTCTCTTTCGAGCTTGGTCCTGATCCTACCTCAGGGTGCCTTGCTTTGGTTTTGACCTTGAACCTTCACACAGTTTCTCAGACACCGGTTATTGAATTGGTTGTGGCTACAGCTCAGGTGATCCTGCTGACCCGAGATGGCTCCTGGTAAAAATTCTAACGCTTCCATACCACTTCTGGCTCCTGTACCACTTTGAAGGCCACATCCACTACTGGGTTTCCTTTAACCTTTGTTTGTGATTTTTGTTAATAATAAATAATTTGCCAACCCTTTTGTACCCAGCTTGTATCTTATAGATACAACATAATTATTTCATACCCACTGAAATAGGAATACAAGAGATTGGAAACTATAAGAGCCTGAAAGGTGTACATCTGGGCCCGTTCATCACATTGCTAGCTTGGTGAATATATTTCTGTGTGCTTAAATAAAATAAAGGTGAAAAAACCCAAGGCTATGCTGCAGGAGTTATGAAGATAGAGTACAATGATGAAGGCTCTTTTTCTTCTCTGATTGGAATCAACTATTTGTGTCTATTATTTTACAGATCTTAATCCATTATTCCTTACCCTGTTTTACCTCAAGGAAGTAAAAGCATTTAGGACAAATGGCTAAATGACTTGCAGTAACCACTGACCTTCTGAGAGAGAGAGAGAGTGATGAGAGGGCCCAGAACTACTGACTTCTAATCTTGTAGATATTTGCATGTGAGTCACATGTTCTACTTGGTGAGTTCTGAAGTAGAGGCTTGCTTCTACTCTTAAATTCTTAGCGCTTCTTACTTTCCTCTTCTCTAAGACTTTCTAATGCCTACTCGTTTTGTCCTGGATCACACTTCCTTTGACGCACACTCCACATCTGTGCTCATGGACCTTTGGCTGGTCTTCAGGATAGGTGAGGAGTGCATGGAAAACTTGACTATTGCACATTTTATTCTCAATTGTACTGAGTTGTTTGTTGGAGGGATGGGGAGACTTCTTGTTAACCTACTGTCCATGTTCTTCAGACTGTATGTTCTAGAAAGGCAAAGTCTACAAGTGTTTAGTTCACTGTTATATTGCTGATGGTAATATAATGACTCGTATGCAGTGGATAGTAAATACCTTTGGAGTTAGTTTTCTCTCAATGACTTTCTTTTGCAAACGAGTAATGTTGTATTGGAAAACTTGGTAAGGGACTGTAATTACATGCACATGCGATGTCTTTTCAGTGTCTGACAGCAGATAGTTGCTCAAAAGAACAAATGCAGGAAAGGGATAGTCCTTCCAACGAACTAACCAGAATGAAAAACCCTTATAATTGTACTAAAACATGTACATCAATCCAACCGACAAATTTCCATTTTGTACTACTCCATTACCTTTCTATACATTTATTCAGCAAGCATGTGTGGAAGTGTTTCTCAGTGTCATGTGATAGCCAAGGGATTAGTCACATAAAGATGACTAAGGGTTGGGCTCTGGGCTTGAGAACTCTGTTTGTTAAGTATCTAGTGTGAGTTCACCTTTATTCTGGAGCAAGTGCTCCTGCAGATGAGAAATGTTATACCTGCCCTTCAGAGACAGTCCCAGAGTCCAGAGACACACAAGCTTTTCATCACTAAGCAAATAATAAGAGCTTTGACGACTGCGGGAGATAATGGTTTTCTAGCCAGATAGGGGCGTGGTCATGGATGATTTTCAGTGTCTGCTGGAGATTAAACAGGGGCCCAGTAATTAAGCAGACAGCACACGTTCTATTTACCATTAGAGATGTGAGCGTGTGGTCAAGTGCACTTAGGGGCACCACCCGTAAGAGAAGAACGTGAGGTTAGCTGAATACCAGTGGGCCCTTCTGGAGAGTGCGTGGCCCATTCTTGCAGGATGGGACCCAAGTGTGGAAAGCAACAGGACCGAAATCTAGAAAGGTGTCAGTGTTCCACTATACTGGTTGCAAGTGCAGGGATTAACTGCTGTCCCATCATTCAGGAATACCTTGTGGCAAGAGTTTTCATATCATCTAGGTACAAAGCTCAAATTCTACATTTTTTTGGTAAGTTTCCCTGTCTACTCAAGGCAGGCCAGAGGACTGTTTCTGCACATTTACCAGGTAACTTCCTTCACTTAAATTGTTTCTCACTGGATGATAGTGGTATGGCTTCTGTGAGTGCATGAGCACTTGGAAAACACTTTATACTTTGAGTCTTCAGAGCCCAGCACAGGCCTGGGTACACAGAAGGTGCTTATCATGACTCTATCAGTATTATTTATTATGATTATTAACAAGAGTGGAAGTGGCTACAGACATTACTGGGGCAGCGGTACACTTCACTTTTGATGTAACCTGTCATTTCCAGAGACCTAGAAAGGAGAGACGTGAGGGACATATGTTTTTAAACGTAGTGTTGTGTCTTCAGAGTGATGGATGTAAGCTAAATGAAATGAGAAGAATCCATTCCTTTTAATCTAGTGGCAAATGTGAGGGGTATTGTAGGGTAGTACAGTGACACCTAGTGGTGGAAAAAAGATCTTCCAGTTCTACCCCACCCACCCCAAGAGTCATAAAACTCTGAGAGTTTTACCACGACACTAGTGGACATCCACAGCAGAATGTGAGCTGTCGCTGGATCCCACGGGACCTCTGTGTTCTTTTGGTCTTCAGGATGGATGGTTTTGCTTGGAAAACGTAACTATTACACCTGTTGCTAAGAATACACTTAGCTGTTTGTTAGAATATGTCATTTTTATTTATGTAAAAATAATGACACAGCCACTCTTGTGCCAATCTAGAAAGTTTTGCAAAGTTCCTACTGGCTGATTACGAGGAAAAACCAAAGCGCAGGAGGGGAAAAGAACAAACACACTTCTAACTTGATTTCTTCTTGACTCTTTGAAACACTTCCTCATGAACAACATATTCTGCTTTTATCTGAGGAAACGGAACAAGAACAGCACTCACAGGAAGACGATATTAGACTATCCTTTTCGTGGCTGTATCCTAGTCTCATGGTTAGTCCATGGCCTCAGCTGCAATTCTTTTAGAGTCCTCGTGTGCATCTATTAAAAAGATGTTACTACTTAGGCATGTCTAGCAACTGTTTCCAAGGAAACCCATCTACAACCATTTGCTATTGGAATAAGCCCCTAATGGGCCTAGGTAGGGTCTTGTCTCTTAGCAACTCAATTTTTTCATTTTTATTAAAAGCATACATTTCCTTAAAAGCCTGTTCATACCAAAGACATAAAGGTTGTTTTTCTTCGTTCCTGAACCTCGCCCCTGAAGACTGGCATTGGTGAGGATGATACTGAAGACTGGCATTGGTGAGGATGACACTGAAAGGCATTTCTCTCACCCATGAACAAACACTTTGTCAATCACGTAGGTCATTGACTGTTTCCTCTGCACCTCTATGCACCCAGCCTGGATCTCTGCTTGGCTACTTCAGGTAAAGTGTCTGAAGGACAGTAATGGATTCCTGGTCTGTCTACCAGTAAGGTTTGCTATCAAGTCTGGAAGAATTCAGATAAAGACAGAACACTCATCGTCTAGTTTTTATTTTTACCGTGACTTGTCCTCAAAGCAGATGAGACTCGCCTGTTTCTCACTAAATACTGACAGGGTACAGACCTTGTTTATCACTGTGCCCCACGCATCCTAGTGCTGTGTCCGAGCCATCCAGCATAAAACCTGCCCCACTGCCTAGCATGAAGAGATATGAAAACATGGACCATGAGAGGTGCCTGCACACAGACCTGCCAACATTCGGTAACTCTTAAAATGACCCGCTGAGAGGAAGAAATGCTATTTCTGTGACATTTCTGAAACAATGACAGCAACAAAAGCAAAAAAAGAAAAAGGAAGTCAATTCCAAATTCTTGTCTCTGACACCATTGAGACCACCTCACCCTTTCCCTATCTCTTTATTCTTTGCAAATTCTTGGTCACTTTTACACAAAATGAAATTAAGTTCATGCTGTATTCTTTTTTTTTTTATTTTAAATTTTCGAGACAGGGTTTCTCCGTAGCTTTTTGGTTCCTGTCCTGGAACTAGCTCTTGTAGACCAGGCTGGCCTCGAACTCGCAGAGATCCGCCTGCCTCTGCCTCCCGAGTGCTGGGATTAAAGGCGTGCACCTGTATTCTTATGCCTACTGCAGTAGTTATTGTCAGTAAAAACCCGTCAGCAACTTAGCATCTGGCTTGTTTGTTGCTAGAGGCTAGTCTACCAGTATGGTCTGCTGAACCATCTTAGTGCCAAGAACATTCATTGTGTGGTTTTACAGAGCATGAACATCACCAATTGAAGGACACGAGGAGCAGCTATTAATTAAGCAGCAGTCTGCAGGTGCCTTCTGATTCTATATGACCCCCATCTAGGTCGTTATACACTTGTCTTGTAATCTTACGACCATGCCTTTCCCCTGCAGGCTGGTGCTTATTCTGCCAGACTCAGTCCTGGGGGCTTTGCTATTTATCATCTTCACAATCCTGCATCGCAGTCTCTCAAACCCTTCGTTGTACCCCTTTCACTTCTCTTTCTTCTCACCACCCCCATGAAGGTGACTGAACTAAGAGATGAAGGGGGCTGGGTTCTCTGCTCTTCGCCTTCTAGTGACAGTCGGTCTTGGTTGTCAACTTGATTGGATTACAAGGTGCCCGAAAGATTGGTAAAACTGCACTTGTACATCTGTTTGGGCATCTCCAGAGACACCTGTCTATGAGATTGCAGCTGAGCGTGTCGGAGTAACTTGAATGTGGGCAGCACTGTGGAATAGGCTGGGACCTGAAGCAAGGAGAGGTAGAAAAGGAAGCCAGCTGGAATGTGCAAGCTTCTTTCTTCCTGAACAAGTATTTCCTTTGCTGTTCTTTATTGTGGACATGTGACTCCTGATTCTTTGGCTTTTCAACCTGGACTTACCCTGGTGATTCTCCAGGGAGATTCGAGGCCTTCACCCTCAGACTAGGTCTGTATTATTGCTTGCCCCTTGCTCTGTGACTTTCTGTTTTTAGATTGAGCAGCTATTAAGATTCTCTGACTCTATAGCATGCAGGCAGTTGTGATTGAACTAGCCAGTCTTCAATTATTTAGGCCAATCTGATGAAACTGGTACATTTGTGAGCTCGTGTGTGTGTGTGTGTGTGTGTGTGTGTATCCAAGTTAGTTTTGTGTCAAAGTAGATAACAAGCTAGAGTTATCTAGGAAGGGGATCTTCATCAGATTACCTATAAACATATTTGTGGGGCATTTTCTTAATTAATTATTGATGTGGGAAGTATCACCTCTGGATGGCTGGTCTTGGAGCCCTGGGTTTTATAAGAAATCAGGCTGAGCAAACCACTATAAGAAACAAGCCAGTAAGCAGCACTCCCCCAAGTACCCTGCCTTAGTTCTGACCTCCACGTTTTGACCTTCAGGTTTCTGTGTAGAGTTCCTGCCTTGGCTTCCTTCAATGGATTGTGACTTGGGATATGTAAGACAAATAAACACTTTCCTTCACCAGTTAGTTTTCATCAGTTTTTCTTTTTATCAGATGACCAGAAAGCAAACTAGAACTCTATATTCCTTCTACTGCTTTTGTTTATCTATCGAACTCCAGTTACCCCACTTTATGGAAGTACACAGCTTGTCGCATTGAGAGGGATGCATCTTTATCTCTTCCATTAGCACTTGAGCATCCTAATGGCAGGACCAATGTCATAATCAAGTTGTCGTTCAAATGCCAAGGTCAGTGCCTGACACAGAGCAGATGTTGCTAAAGATTTTAATGGGTTTTATGTAATCCCTTTTAAAAAACTTTTTATGTGGTCCAGACTCATAATGATGGAGCAGACAATAGTCATTGTTCAGTAAGGAAACCAGCCTGAGCTATTTATTTGAAAACTTCAAGTGATCAGAAATACATTGCTTAAGATAGTTTTCTTTCTTTCATTTGTCAAACATAATTTTTATTGAAACCATGGGAATTTCACATTATGTACCCCAATCCCCCTCATTTTCCAGTCCCACCATAACTGCTCTTCACCCTTGCTATGTCCATCCAAAAGGAAAATTTAAATAAATATTAAAAATAAAAATGCAAATAAGAATGTTAACTAAAAACAAACAAAAACGGTAACAGGCTTTCTTTTGAGCCACCACCCAGCCCCCCGATCATGGCACAGATATTTATTAGTTTTGAATATTCAACCTTATCTTAGTTCTTATTCCTTGCTAGCTCTTATGACTTTGATTACCCTGTTTTTCTTCATCTATGTTCTGCCTTGGGACTTTTTACCTTTTTCTCTCATTATTTTTCTCTCTTGTTTCTCTCTTTTTCCACATGCCTCACAGTATTGCTTTTCTTTTCTGGCTGCCTGTCAGCTGCCTGGCTTCTGGTCCCTGGCATGTCCCTGCCTTTTTCTCCCCCATTCTCTTCCTTCTTTTCTCGAGTCTAGATTTCTCCTCCTCTTATTTTCTCTGCCTGTCAGACCTGACTCTCTCTCTCCTAGCTATCGGTCATTCAGTTTTTATTAGACCAATCATGTGCCTTAGCCAGGTAAGGTGAAACAAATGTAACACATCTTTACATAATAATACAAATGCAGCACAGCCAAACGTAACACATCTTTATGTCATTAACAAAGACAGCAGAAATAAATGCAATGCACCCTTACATAGTTAAAATTGTATTCCCTAGCATAAACAAATGTAACACATCTTTGCCTTATTAGAATAATATTCCACAACAAAAAGTCACTTTCCTCGTCCTTCTTTTCTGCCTCTCATCTTCCTCTTCATTCGTGTTAGTGGCACTCGGAGCTGCGGAGTGCAGTAGACCATTTTGTCCAAACAGCTTCACTTGCAAATGTTCTTTGTATCATGTGCTGTTGGTCAGCTTCAATGATGCTGGATCCTGGCACATCATCAATACTCGACCCTCATTGAAACTACTCTTGCCTATCCTGCTGTTGCCAAAGTCATGGAGATCCTGAGTCTATGGTTCTACAGGACCAATCCCTTTAAGGCTCCAGCGGGTTATAGATGGGATAGATGTTGGGGTGTGCCAAATCAAAGCCTGGATGTGCGTCTGGGGGTTAGCTGAGTTGGTCAGTCCAGACTGCTAGGACTACCCTCTCAGATGAGGGGCAGAGCCAGCTCTCCCACACTTGCAGTGAGGGGTGGGAGCCTGCTTTCTCAAGTGCTTGGGGGGGGCAGCTCTCATATGATTAGTGGAACCAGTTATACCATGTCAGGGTCTCCTATCCCAGTATCTGGGAGGGGCAGGGTCAGCCTTCTGGTGATGGTGGTGGGGCTTTCTCCCAGGACCAGTGAGGGGATAGGGCCAGCTCCACAAGGCCCTCACGCTTCAATACACGGTACATCACATGGTTCAACACATGATCAACACATGATTCATATGGCCACTGTGGTAACACAGGCAACAGACATGAACAGAGACCCTAGTTGCAGTAGGATCATGGACCCAGACATGGTCATCAGTAACAGGTTGAGTCTGGTTGTCACTGTAATCCCAGGTGGCAATTCAGGCCTCTCAGATCAGCACAGGCCCAGTAGCATAGGCCCAGATTCCAGTTAGTCACATAGTCCTCAATGGTGACAGGAGCCACAGACATCAACACACACCCTGACTGTGGTAGGGTCATGGACCCAGACGGGCTCCTGACTAGCAGCTCAGGCCCTGGTTGACTAACAACTATGGCCTTGTTGACACTGCAGGCCACCTCAAACTTGTGGTCCCTGAGGGAGCGTGGCCCTCAGGCACCAACATGGCCTAGCTGTCAGCCCAGACCCCAGGCATGTGCATAGTTTCTGGTGGTAACAGGAGCCATGGACATCAACACAGACCCTTAGCAGCTGCTCTGGCCCAGATATCACCATGGCGCCAGGTGGGAAGTAGGTCACCCAATCAGTCCATTCTTTGTTGTCTTTGCCTCTTCAGATCTGTCTCTCCACAGGACATGAACCATTCTGCCTCTTTCTCTTTCCCATACCCCACCATATGTTTGCTTACCATAATGGCACCCAACCTTGTGGTATCAGGTGGGATGGTGATTTCTTTGACCTGCCCAGGCCAAGCAGCTCTAGAAGGTGTCAAGAAATCTTTCTTATTATCCACTTTTTCTTACTTAACTTTATTAAGACTTGTTTTTCACAGTCACTAGCCTGAGGAAATATTTCCATGTGGATGCTCTGAGTGGATAAGTACTGGAAATGACACAGGCTCATCTTCACTCATAGTCCTAAACTGCTCATCTTCACTCATAGTCCTATAGTCCTTCCCTCTTTCAGCTGAGAAAGGTCCAGGGAGATAGGGCCCATGCAGAGTAAAGCCCTGAACCTTGGGGCCAGGCACTGCAAGCAATGATCGGGAGCATGGAGCGGAATGACAGATATAGCAGGGGTGGGAAATAGGACAAAGAGCCAACAGGACCCAGGAAGCGTTGAGTAAAAGGTTGCAAAAGACATGTAGCAGGTAAGATGTGGCAGACAGATTGGACTCAATTGGAAGGACTGGCGAGGCATGGAAGCAGCTTGCGATTCTCCTTTAAATTTTAAACTAAAGAGCCTTCAGGAGGGAACCATTTTCATCATGCTCTCTTTGCAGGAGGTACAGGAAGAAACAGAGACAAAACTGGAAGGAAGAAACGGCGATAAGGTTTACAGTAGTCTCTTCTCATCACATCCCCCTTTCAGTTAAAAGAAAATTTGAAACAAAAACTAGGGCTACAGCATGGCAAAGAAGAAGAAGGGACTGGCGGCAGAGTTAGTTGATGCTAAGCAGGAGGAGTCCCGGTGCTATGAAGATGTGACACAACTTGACTGGAGAGTTGAGTCTTCTAGACTCTGAAAGACTCACAGTCATCAAGTGGTGCCATCTGAAGGTGATGGCAGAACCCAGGATGCTACAAAATGCCTCTCCTTCCCCGTGTGAATTTCCCCGTGACTACTGAATGCCTCTCCTTCCCCGTATGTATTCTCCCATGACTTAGAAACCCTGTCTAATCCCTGATTCCATGTAGCCTTTCAGGGAAGAACACTATTGACTACTTGACTCATTCTTTCTAAAAGTCCAATCAGTATTAGGACTTGGGGGTAAACTGAGGGATGGCTGTTCACATTTTGCTGTCACCTTCTTGCATTAGTCAAATTTTACACATCCTTTGTGGACTGGAGCCACTGACCCAAGATCTTGTCTTTGATGAGAAATTTCTTCTATTGCTTGTGTGTTTAAATTTAACTCCCCAAACTCAGAGATTAAATACCACTGTGTAGAGAGTCTCCATTAATCACCACAGAGATCAAGTCACTGAAGGCAATGACAACATCTTCTGGAGACTCCTGGGCCCTGGGCTGCTATGGCATCCTTTTCTTCCCCCGCCAAATGCAAACATTTATCTTGTGTGACCAGACGGGAATGACTCTTCAGTCTCTACAGATTTATCACTGGCCAGCTCAGTGACAGTGTATTATTTACACAAAATTTATTTCCACTCTCAGTATTTTTACCCTCCATTTAAACTAAGGGAAGATTTCTCTACTCAAAAAAAATTGTTTTTGGAAAAGTGGTGGGAAAGAAACAAGACTTTCTTTTGTTTTGTTTTTAAGACTTGACTTTGAGTTCATGGATTTGGATAAAACAAAGACTCAAGGTTTGGTAATTAGTCTAATTAATTAGGCTTGACAACTTAAATAGCAGTAAAAGTAATAGTAATGGCAATAATAAATTTCTGTGGTGTGTTTTTTTTTATCAACTTCAGTAACAACAGAGAAATCAGTTTGTAAATTATAAGACACTGTATAAATGTCACATATCCATGAAGTTGAAGGAGAAGGAAACATGGAAGAGTCGGAGAGAGGAAAGTAAAGGTGTAATTACAATCTCAAAAATAAAAATAAAATAAATGTCACGTATCAGAATCATTCAACAACATGGCGCACATTTTAGTCTTTAAGGGAAAATGTCAGTCCTTTTCTTTTTGATCTGTGTGCATATTTATTATTCCTTGACTTAAAATATTTGTTGAATGCCTCCGTCAGAGCATCATTGTACCTCAGTCATGGTTGACAGGGAATATGACAGTTCCAAGATAAAAACGATTCTGAGGTAGGAAAAGATATTACCATCTCCCCAGAAAGTAAGCATAACCTGATGTGGGTTAGGCTTAGGTATGCTTCTGTGTAATGATTCCCTATCTTGGTTGAACAACAGTCTCCTGGGGAGCCTGTATAAACACCTTCCTATGAATAGTCACGTGTGGAAATACTGCGATATCTCTGTTCTGCTTCTGTCCTTTGTTCTCTAGAAGAGAACTCCCTTGGAGAATTCTCAGGCAGCTGACTGGATACAGCAGACATAGAAGCCCAGTGAAGACAGTGCTCAGTGAAATCTGACTGCTGCCTGGAGGGTGGGCTACCTAGAGGAGGAGAGTCCTGACGGTGTGGAGGAGAAGGGGGTTTGTACCTGAGATCCATTTCACTGCCTTGAGTCAAAGGCCACCTTTGTGCCTCCAAGGTCCATAACCATGTTTCTGGTGAGGACTTGCTAGTGTCACCAGATGGGGCTGCCTCTGAAATGCTATCCCTTATCTGAGCATCGAGTAGCCCCACATATGACCTTGGAGGGCCTAACAAATTCTACATCTCGCTGTCAGATATCCTCCCATTTTGAAAATTTCCTTTGGTCTTATGACATTGTTTCTCTCCTATTATAAAAATGCATGGTTATTATCACACGCTTGAAAGGCTTTTCTAGAAAAAAAATCACAAGAATACCATGCAAAGTACTCAGATGTTACATAACTATGAGAAAAACTACTTTTTCCTATGCACATACAAGCACACAAATGTGTATACATTTTCAAAATCAGCTTTTTATTAGGATATTATTTATGACATACTGCTTTCTTTCTATATGCTATTGGGTTAAAATTTTCTTTTAGAAACTACTTTTATTTTTCATTTATATGTGTTTGTCATTGTAGTTTCTACCTGCTTGCAGGTGCTCACAGTGGCCAGAAGAGGGCACTGTATACCAAGGAACTGGAGGCACAGGCAGCTGTGAACCAACCCATGCGAGTGCCAGGGTCTGAATTCAGATATTCTGGAAGAACAGAAAGTGCTCTTAACCACTGAGCCCCAGATGTTTCCCCCTCCCTGCATCAGATGTTTTCTTGTCATGAAATACATTTTTGAGCCTCACAAAATAATAAGGATTTGTCCTATTTAGGGCTGAGCATTCGACCCTGAGGTCAATGAATAATGTATCTTAGTGGGTCAAAAAACAAAACAAAAAGACATGGATGTGGGAAGGGATTTGTAGTGGGGAGGGGGAGGAATAGGAATGGGAGAAAGATGAGATAAAGCTGGGATTCCAATAATCAGAACGACATATATACCAATGTGTATATACGTATGGAATTGCCAAAGCGCCTTTACTGTTCAGAATGCTTGATGAATTCTCCCACAAGGACCATGCTGGACCCCATCGGGCTTGATAGCAATGGGGGTGCACTCATCACTGGCCATGGTCCGCTTCAGAAGCTGGTAGTTTAACGCTGTCTGCAACTGTCCACATTGAAGACTCACCAGCCTTACATGGACATGAGCTCACTCGCACCTTATGCTTTTGTAACAGTTCCAACTCAGGAGAGCTCTTTTGCAAGAACCCCAGTCGTCCACTGCACCCGGGGTTTGTAGGATGTCATTCTAGTGGTGTTAAGTGTTTTTAAAAACCAAGACACTCTCTAACTACTGTTTGTCCTCTGCTTAAGGTTTCTATCCTATGCTTCTTGTTGTAATTAGAAACATGCAATGAATAATTACTTGTATTCTTTCTATAAATTATCATTCTTTGTAGAAGAACCCATATAACTAAACAAAGACATGCTGTGTAAAACAAAGACCTAGGGAATGTTCCTACAAACATTAAGAAATGTCTCTGGATCTGTTGTTGCTCTTTCCCTAACTGTACTAGAATGGCATGTACCATAGGTCTCTTTTCCAGCCTGGATTCAAAAAATAAGACAGAGAGCCGCTGCAGCCACCCTGTGTCAACCTGCAAGGCATTTGGGAAATAAGCTGTTATAAGACACCAAGATGAAGGTTATTTGTTTTAAAAATTATTATCATTATTGTTGTTTTACATCCTCTCCACAGTTTCCCCTCCCTCCTTTTATCCTAGTCCCTCTCCCCACCTCCTCTCTGTTCCCCCATCCACTCCTCCTCCATTTCTATTCAGAAGAGGGCAGGCCTCTCATGGCTATCAACCAATCATAGTATATCAAGTTGCAGTAAGACTAGACACCTCCCCTCGTATTAAAGTTGGACGATGCGACCCAGTATGAAGAATTGGGTCCCAAAAGTAAGCAAAAGAGTCCAGAGACAGCCCCTGCTCCCACTGTTAGGAGTCCCCCAGGAAGACCACATTATACAACTATAATATATACAAAGAGTGCCTAGGTGAGTCTCATAAAGGCTCCCTGGCCGTCGATTCAGTCTCTGTGAGCCCCTTGGAGTCCAGGTTAGTTGATTCTGTGGGTTTTCTTGTGGTGTCCTTGACACCTCTAGCTCCTTGAATCTTTCCTCCCATTTTTTTTCATAGGAGTCTCCGAGCTCCTCCTAGTGTTTGGCTGTGGGTCTGCACCTGTTTCCACCAGTTACTAAATGAAGCCTCTCTGCCTACAGCTGGGCACTCCAGTCTACCACTATAGCCCAATATTATTAGGCAGATGATGAGTTATTTGTTATGACATTAGTTAGTAGAAAAATAACTGGTGCAGGAAGCTGATTAGTACAGGAAGCTGCTAGTAGGCATATAGAACTAGCTTTGAGACCCAAAGTAAAGAACCATCAAAAAGTTCTAATACAGGGGCTGAAGTTTACTAGGATCATTGAATACAGTGAAAAAAAAAATCAAGATTCGCATGAACTGAGAGGCCATGTGTTTTAGATACCAAGTAATGGACGTAGGAAGATTTTATAAATAAGAAAGTACTGGTTAATGGTAAGACAGTCTCCTGAAACATTCTTTATTTCTAGCTGTGAAGTCACTGTTGGCTGTAGAAGCAGTAATGCTTGGGAACTGGAAAAACTGCTTCCAAATTAAGGGGACACGGAAGAAATCAGGGATGAAAAATGAAGATAACCCAAAGGAGGGACTTTGATGAAGATGCTCTTTCTTAGATAAATGGCCTTGTTGATGCAGGCCTCTGAGTTGAG
This sequence comes from Neodon shergylaensis, assembly GCA_025134845.1. NCBI lineage: Eukaryota > Metazoa > Chordata > Mammalia > Rodentia > Cricetidae > Neodon > Neodon shergylaensis. The sequence goes on along the minus strand of JABTXL010000611.1, from coordinate 9,494,034 downwards.
CTCTGAGAAGGTAGGATATCATAATCCCCAAATGGGCCCGGGGTGGACGCTGGCTGCTTTGTCACGGAGAGGGTACCAAAGTCACACTCTCAATAAATAGCCCCGTCATGCGCCATCTCTTCTCTACTCACACAGGGAGGAAACCCGACAGAGAGTGCCCATCGAGAACTCAAACACCCATCCCCTTGATTGATTGCAGGTGGCTCACTAGCACTGGAGGAGAGGGCCTACAGGATGGAGACCACGGTTCCTCTTGCTGTTAATAACACAAGATGATAAAACACATTCTGCCAAGGGCTTTGGTAGTTACTTTTCTCAGAAAAAAAAATCCTTAGCAGCTCTTGTCATCACATTTTGGCATGTAATGGGAGCCATGGGATGGAGATACATTAATCTTCACTCCTCTCAGCAAGTTACGAGAGGCAGAAGTAACAGAAATCTCAGAACTGCTGCTGGGAGAAAGGCTGCTTTAATAAATGTGTAGGAAGAAACAACGATCCAGGGATGGCAGGAGGAATTCAGTACTTAGCTGGAAACAAAATCTCACCCATTATTCTTCAGCAATGATTCTCAAATCATTGTGGGAGTCTCTCTGATTGGCTTGAACTTTCCCTGACACATCATGCTAACTCGTGTCTTATGCCTGCTTTGTTCTTGATGGCAAACTCTTGCCTGTCTTTCAAGGTGCATGCTAGGAGTTCTGTCTCAAGCGTTCCTGACAAGCTGTGTGATTTCCATCCAATCACCCTGCACTTTAATCAGTGAGGCTCTCGGCATTGCAAAAAGGACCATGTAGCGTTTTGACTTTGTATCCTGGGAACTTGACATCCTGTGTGGTACAAAGAGGGTGCTGAAAATAATAAAACAATATTGAAAGAAGGACTTTACACTTTTTCTGCAATCCATCTTTCCTCCATTTTTATTTTGGGGAACGGTCTTTCCCCAGATCCAGTTTTCCTGTCCTTTTACTGAACTGTGCAACTGTTTTTAGAATTCTCCAAGACAGGAATGATCACATGTCAGAAATCAATCAGAGGGTCTGGGCTCCAAGTTGCTGTGTTTTTTTTTTTTTTCAAGATAGGGCTTCATTATGAATCCCAAATCTGATCTTAAACTTGTGATCCTCTGCCTCAGCACACCAGTTTGCTTTCTTGAGGGACAAGCTGAGGTGGAACTTGTTCTCTCATTACGCAGAGCACTGTGGTCTATAATCCCATGGGGTCTACAGAACCGCATGGTGAAGGCAAAGGGTGAACAGGAGAGCATCAGTATCATACCAAACCACTGCTCAGGCATCAAGCAGGAAGCAGCCTGGGCACCACACTGATTTTCCTTGTTTACCATACCCTAGCTATGGTTGTTGCTTTCAACAAGAAAAGCGAGTTTTGTTTGCTTCCAATGGATCTGGTTGAATTAACTGCTTTGCCAGCTGATGGCAATTTAGGGTATGCCACTTCTCTTACTAAATTCTTAGTTGTGTCTCCATGGAGAAGAATATTGTACAGAGAAGATTATCATCTGACTTTGAAAGCAAATGCCCAGGCTTTGTTGTTGTTGAAAGACGGCACTTTTCCCCCATGTACACTATATTTCTTATACTTATAGCTTTACATAGATTATACATCTCTGATTAATTTTCAGACCTGGAACACACCTTACCTTTTTCAAGAATCATTAAAAAGAAAACAATAGAAAAGAGGGAGAAGAGGAAATCATAGTATACAGACTAAAAGAGAAACAATTCCAGGTGCAATTCTGTCTTAAGTAGGCCATCATGATAAGGTTTATATTTGGCTTTCCAATCTCCGAGAGTACCCACTCATAATACTACTGACCATTTGGCAATATTAAATAACAATACAAACTGCCACATATTAATGGCTTTGTTGTTTTATATTTCCCATAACAGTGAGTTTTCTATTATTCTAAATGAAGAAACGGAAGCTCTCGGTGTGGAATGTCATGAGTTCCAGGCTTTGAGGACAGAGCTTAGAGCCAGGCAGTGCTCCGTTCTCGTCCAAGTCAGATGCATACTAGCAAGCATCACTGAAACTCTTATGCTTCAGTTCTTTCTCTGCCACAGAGAGAACAGACTAATGACCTCTCAGTACTGCAGGTGGAGGCAAAGCAGACCATCACAGTTTGATCCTCACCTCCAAAGCTTTTTTGTCCCTTTTGTTACTGGTTGCTATGGGTTCAGGTAGACTAGTTGTGATAATTTGAATGAGAATAAGTTCCATGAGCCCATATGTTTGAATACTTGGTCCCAAGTTGATAGGAATGTTTGGGAAGGATTAGGAGGTGGTATGTCACAGAGGCAGGTTTTGAGACTTTAAGAGACTCACATTGTTGCGAGATATTTCATTATACCGTGTAAAGATATGTTTGGTCAGTTTAATAAAAAGCTAAACAGCCAATAGCTTGGCAGGAGCTATAGCTGGGACTTTTGCACAGAGAGAGCTCTGGGAAGAAGAAAGGTGGGGTCACCAGGTGGACACACAGAGAGGACATGAGGGAGGAGAGGTAAAAGCCATGAATCATGTGGCACAAAGATGAATAGAAATGGGTCAAGTTATAAGAGCTAGTTAGAAACAAGCCTAAGCTATAGGCTGAGCTTTCATAATTAATAATAAGTCTCGGTATCATTTTTTTGTGAGCAGCCCCAAGAAAGCCTGCTATACCCCACCATTTCCATTGTGCTCTCTGACTCCTACTTACAGTTTGAAAGGTAAATGAACTCCTAGCTTTTACTTCCACCATGCCTTGACTTCACCATTATCAACTCTAGCTAGCCTTCTGAAATTGCAAATGCAATTAAACACATTATTTTTTAAGTTGTCTGGTTAATGGTGCTCTATCACAGCAATAGAAATGTAACCAGTATGTGAGTTCCTGGATGCACCAACTAAATGCATTAACCTTTTTCATCACTCTCAAACTAGGGTAATTGCTTTCAACAAGACAAAAAGGCAATCTTTCTTGCTTGATTCTGACAGACCTAAGTTGCCAGGTGCTTGCAGTTTGGTATGTGCACCCTTTTCTTACTCCCCTTCTTGTAGGCCAATTTATGTGTCCCAGCAGTTTGTATTTATATAATTCTCCATGTCTGGCCATCTATTTGACTAGGGAGGTGCTTCTGGCCGCATTGTTTGTAATTTTTCAATACTGGCTGCTTATCAACATCAGTGGGTAAGCCACTAACTTATGCTCAACCTGACCTGGTAGAGTCAAATTCGGCAGCAAACAGAGTCTGTGTTTGAAAATCCTTTTCTCTTTGATTTATATAAATAGTCTGGCAGTGGCTGCGGGTCACTGATTCATGTTTTGCCCAAAGAGGATCGAGTGTGTCCACCAGTGATTCATTTTGGTGTGATCGGACGATGGCTTTCTAGTTCTAAGCATCACGGTGTAAACAATGCTTTGAGCAGAAACTCAACATGTGCCAGCCTGGGCAGGTAAAACCGTATTTTTTGATTCCAGGCAGGCTTGATGGAGGACAGGGCTTCTGGCATGAACTTTAAAAGGTGGAGACCCTCTCTACGTGGTTGAGTGATGTGGGAAATCCTTATGTATATGTGTTGCTTTTATTGGTTAATGAATAAAGCTGCTTTGGTCAGTGGCTTAGAAGAGTAGAGCTAGGTGGGAAAATTAAATTGAATGCTGGGAGAAAGAAGGTGGAGTCATGGAGAAGCCATGGAGCTGCCAGAGGAAAAAGATGTGAGCTGCTAGCTGGAACCTTGCCAGTAAGCCACAAACCTCATAGTAAATTATAAAATCATAGAAATGGGCTAATTTAAGATGTAAGCATTTGCTAGGAATACGCTAGAGTCATTGGCTAACCAATGTTGTAATGTGTGTTTGGGACTGGACGGGCTGCGGAACTGGGAGGGACAGAAACCTCTGTCTAGAGATGAGAGGATGAGGGGATTAGGGGATGAGGGATTGGGACAAATATGATAAAAGTTTGCACCTCTGAGCCATTGCCTTGAACAAGAGTGATGTCCAATGTGGGGACTTTTAGGAAGGTGTCAGGAAACTCTCTTCTCTTGGGGTGGGAAGCTCTTAAAAGTTATTCAAGTAAATTACTGAGCTTCTTCAGTTTGCAAGCTTATGGAAATGACATCTCCTCCAGCAATTTGACTATTAGAGCACAAAATGCTTAATTAAATAGAAATATTGAATTGCATTCACCTCTGTTGATATGCAAAGAGGGTTTATTCCCTTGAATTTATTAAATCACTAGTTAGATGGGGATTCAATTAAAAGCTAATATTCAACTCTTGAAAGGGATAAGCTCAATCGTAAGAAAATGCAACCTGTAAGTTGAGTGTCTTTATATTGCAGTCTTCCACACTAGGGGAAAGAACATTCCTATTCTGTATGCATTGAGGATCTTTTCAAACAAGGTCATAGAGTCTAATTTTCAAGATTTCTAAACTGTCATATCTTGGTATATTCATCCATTTGTTTATTTAGCAAATGTGTGCGACTTCCTGCTGAGTGTTCCCAGGTCCCATGCTCTTTATGGACAGAAGACAAGGGTGGTTCTTCCTTGCCCTCACTGGGTGGGAGGAAGCAGAAAGTCAAAGGGGGTCATAAAGCTGCTTGTTTGCTCCAGTTGAGCTGCGTTAGAGGCTCGGCATGCAGAGGGAAGGGCGTTAGAGGCCTGTGTAGAGCAGAGCATGGGGAAATCACTGCAGCGGTTACAACATTTACAGTGGCATTACCAAGGACAGTCACGTACAGCTCAGTGTCTATTCTGCTCTGAATTCTGAACGTAGTAAGGGAGAATGGTGAAGCAGGACAGAGACAGCAGACAGAAGGCTTAATGTCAAGGGCTAACACTTCCAGGCTCACAAACATACTTTAGAGATAACGAGGAGACAAACAAAAGCTGGACAAAACCGTTGCTTGTCTGTCTGCCATTCTGTCTGTCTGTCTTTCCTTTTCTTCTAGCACAGTGTGCTGGTTTCTGTAGTTGATAAAAACAAAAGGTAACATTAAGGAATCACACCAGGGATGAGAACCAAAGACTTCCAGGACTTCCCACCGCTCATTTTTGCTCAGCCCCCTTCTCTCAGAATGCCATCCCTAGCCTCTCTTACTTCCGACAGCCTTTCCCACCTGGGCAAAGATCTGAGAAGCCGCTTTCTTAGTCTCCGTATTTCAGTTCTGGGAAAGGGGTCCAGCTGGCCTTGCTTATATTAATAACTCTTGGTAGTGATGTGAAAGAATCTGAGATAGACACAATATTGAAAAACTCCCTTCCGGGTTTGGAGAGGTGGCTCGGTGGCTCAAAGAACACACTGCATTTGCAGAGGACACAGAGTGGGCCAGAGTTAAGTTCCCAGCACCCATATTGTGGCTTAAAACTGCAGTTAACTTCAGTCCATAGGATCCATCAAACTAGAAACTGTTCTGGCTTCCACGGGTGTGCATGTGCACATGTGTGCACATGTGTGTTCGCATGCGCATGCACGCTCACACACGTACATACACACACATCTTAGTAACAACGAGTTCCCTCTTATTCATCAGAGGATAGATCAGAAGTGGGACCGCTTTGAGTCCTCAACTGGGGCAGTGACATAGGGGAAGGCGAGGCTGGCTGAAGTTGCAGAAAGGAATATATGTAACTTGGCTTTACTTGAAGAGTTGAGCAAGAGAAGGTGACAGAGGTGCCGGGCATGTGAGAGAGATTTAGCTTCCTATTAGCTCAGCTGGGTGGTGGTGATCTTATTTCTTCAGGCATGAGAAAAAGAAGTTCAGTATAGAAAAACAAAAGGTTCAACTTTTCTTTCTAGTTTGCAGGGTTGATGCTTTAAACATGTTTTCCTGATTTTCTCAAAGGCTATAATTTCCCCATCGGACATGGAAACTCATATTTAAATTAAAACTTCATTTTTATTATCTGAAGTGGGTCCCTTGATATTCTAGTCAATGCTAAGTGGTCAGCCATAAACACATATACATGCAAACAGAACTAAGCAGACTCAGCAGATTGTATATATATATATATATATATTCATATCGATGTAACAATAATTAAAGAAGACATCACAAATGTGAGAGGGAGTGGGGGATCATTGGAGGAACTGTTTTTTTGGGGGGGTGCTCCATGGTATCTCTTTGGCCAGTGACTCAGCCAGATGTAGCCCATTTATGTATGGCACTTGATCTTTTTTTTAAAATGAGTTCTTTTTTTTCTTGGCTGTTTGAGACAAGGTTTCTCTGTGTAGCTTTGGAGTCCTGGTACTCACTTTGTAGACCAGGCCGGCCTTGAACTTACAGAGATCCGCCTGCCTCTGCCACCCAAGTGCTGGGATTAAAGGTGCCACTGCACAGGTATGGCGCTTCATCTTTTACCTGGTGGCATAAGATGTCGAGTGAAGACATTGTCTGACCTATTACATGGTGACTCCACTAGGATTCCATTATGAACATTTTTCAATAGAATATTGCCATATGGTTTGTCAAGTGTCCTTAAGTGTTGGTGCCCTTCCCCATATTCCTTTGTTTGCCCCTTTTCTCCCATTATCTGCCCTATTTAATTCTCCTATTTAGTTTCCCCCTAGTATTTCCATAGAAATATATTCTATTTCTCCTTGAGTTCCTCTGTTCTCTTCCCTGGTCCTTTACTGTGCACCCAATTAACTTCTGTGGTTATTCAGGTTCTAGCACACATACTGAAGGTTTAAAAGCTAACATCTACAAATAAAAGAAAACACATGTTATTTATCTTTTGGGGTCTGGATTACCTCACTCAGAATGCTTTTTTCTCTAGCGCCATCAGTTTACCTGAACATTTCATAAAGGCTGGGTAATGTTTCATTATATAAATACACCACATTTTCCTTATCAGACATCTGGGGTATTTCTAATTTCTGACTATTATGCATAGAATAACAATGAACATGACTGGACAAGTGTCTCTGTAGTAGGATGTCGAGCTCTTTGGGTATATCCCCAAAAGTGGTATAGGCGGGTCTTGAGGTAGATCAAGTCTCAGGTTCCTGAGAAACTGCTACACTGATTACCACAGTGGTGCAAGTTTGTACTCCTACCAGCAACGAATACGTTTTCTCCTTCCTCGCATTCCTGCCAGCATGAGCTGTTATTTGTTATATTGATTTTGGCCATTCTGACTGGTGCAAGATGAATTCTCAAAGTAGATTTAATTTGCATTTCCCTGATGGTTAAGGGCATTGAATATTTCTTAAAGTATTTCTCAGCCATTTGTGTTTTATCTTTTTAGAGCTCTCTACCCCAGTTTTAAACTGGGGGCAGTAAGAATAGTGAAAATTGCTTGTCTGTATTCAGTGTGGTCACTGGGGGTCCCTGGCATAAAGCTTTATTTTTTTTTATTTTTCAGACTGGCAGCTGACACTAAGGAGTGGAGATGGGCTGGAAGAAAACTCTGAAAGGGTAAGTGGGAAAGAACTAAGCTTAATCTGTGCCAAAAGATGTAGTGGTTTCTGATCTTTAGTATTACCCTATGAAGTGTTGTTCTCTTTTTGAGATGAAAATTCCAGGCTCAGAGATGCTAAATGACTTGCTTCAGAACGTACTGGCAAATGGAAAATCTTGGCTTCAAATTAGTTTTAGTAGTATCAGATTCTAAAACCTTTGCTAACTGATTTCTTCCCCTGACATGTGGCTTGGGAATCTGCTTGTGGCCTTGATGTTCCTACGTGACAGTCTGTGTGTCAGGGGACATGCTTGACTTCTTCTGGGCACCCTGTCCCTCTGTCCTTACAGAACTAAGGGTGAGGGCATCTATGCACATTTAGCTTCCATTCTGGGTCTAATTAAATTTTACTCAGATATTTGAACATTAAGTTCTTTGTGCTGTTTCTCAGTAACTCAGGAACCATGGAGAGCAGCCTCCCTAGGCTGCCTCTGACCCATCTCTTGAAGGGTCCATTAATCTCCCAGGCTCTGTGTGAGGCTGGGACTGCCCCAGACTACAATTTTTAAGAGGCAGTAAAGAACGTGAGAAGGATGTGACTAGACTTTAAATTTCAGCGTGTTGCTCAGGACAGGAGGAAAAGCAAACGGGTAGTTTTATATAGGAGTTTCTTGATTTGATGTACACAGTGAAGACGCACTGTGACGTGGCCGTTCATAAGATGTGAGTGAGTGCTCCCTGCCAAAGACAGGAGAAACTCTAGGGCAAGGGAGGAAAGGAGCCAGAGTGTAGTGTGCATGTGCTCACATGTATGCTTTAGATTCTTATGGATAATTCAAGTTACACCCAACTGGGTTTACGACTGTACCACACCTAGTAGACTGTCTGGTATTTTAATTATCAACACCAAATATGAAAAACAAAGTGACTAACCACCAGGATTTCACCTATTACTTTTACTGGTAAGTTTTTTTTATTTTAATTGTAAGAATGAGCTGATCCCCCGTCTGCATTTTATAGGGCTTTGAATCCATTCATACACCATCATTTCAAAGGCAATAAAGATCACAATATTTGAGGCAGGCCTGTCTATTTTGATGATCATGACTTTGAAGCTTCTCCCTTCCTTCTCTGAGCTAAGGCCTACTTCATTCTTCCGGGAGTTTTCCACTTCTGGGCACCAACATCTCCACTTCCTAATGGTCGGCACACTTGTAGTTATTTTGTTAAGTGTTTGTCTGTTTCAGTTTGTAAGAATGCTGCTGTCAAAGGAGAGTCTTGTACATGTAAGTTTAACAAATGTAGCACAAAGCAACAGGCTATAATCTTTGTTTTATGTCAGCAGAGTCACAGATGTCCTCTGAGCTTGCTGCAAAATGAGAAATGGGTCATGGTGACCTTGCATGTCCTCTATCTTTTAGGCAGCGCTCACGCCTCTCCCACAGTGAGCTTGGCTCCTGTTGAGAATTTATATCATTCCTTATTGCAGGAAGAAGGCTACACAGCATGCATGGTCTGCATGTCCGGCATTCATCTTGTGAGTTTAGGGTTAGAATTTTCTTATCTGCCTCCTCCATTGCTCTTTAACTACTAAGGATTAGGAATAATGCGTCTTATTTCCTGCCTAGCACATTTCCCCAAAACCACTTAAAAGTAAAATTGGTAACATTTATGTGAGTGCTGACTATGTGGTACATGTACTAAATATTTTACATACAACTTGGTATTGCATCGGCATTATATAAGATGGGTACTGCTTGCATATCCATTTTAAAGACTGAGGGTAATGAGAATTTTATATACCTGCTAAAGAGCATACACACAAGACTGTTGTGTGGCTATTTCTTCTAAATGAAAACATCCCCTCCTTGAGGGAGGAGGGATGCTCATGAGACTCAGGGAGCTAAGGAAACTTGCAGAGCCTGGGAAACTTAGAAAATGACCAAACTCACAAGGCTCATATAAAACAGACAATGGCTAGGGATGGGACAGAAACTCCGATGGAGTTGCCTGGGAATTGGGCAGGGAGCTCCAATAATGAATCTTTTGGAAGTTAGCACCCACACTGGGATTGGCTTTGCTGGTATGACTGCCTTTGAGTCACCTGTGGTCCTGTCAGTGGTCCCCTCACTTCAGTTTTGTACGTGGTTTCAGTAACCTTGTTGGTTCACATTTCTGGACTTGGGTGGAAGCACTTCTTTGGTCTGTCGTTGGTGAACCTGGTTGAATATGGGTTTGTTCTTGTCTCCCCAGGAAAATTCACATGATGGAGCCCATAGGTAATAAGGCAGCGGTTCATACTCAGGGGACAGAGCCACAATACTGTGCTTTTTATCCAATACTCCTCTTAATGAATATTTTGGTATTAATTCAATTTGGGATTAACAAGCCTTATTAGAACTTCAGTAGAAAGAGACAAGTCATTTTTCACAAGGAGTGGGGATAAGCACAGACTAGACTGGACAGATAATGAGGGACCATGTCTCAGAATGTGGGTATCTGGAAGGAGGAGGAGAGACACCTATTTTTCATTGACATAGGAGTTCAAATTCCAAAGGGGCTCCCTCTTATGAGGGAGCAGTGAGCACCCAGTAAGTGTTGTTGTTGGTGATAAGTCCTGGGTTACATGAAGTCAATTCATGATTGTGATTGAGAGAAAAAATGTTCAGAAAAATAGCTGGGCTGAACACAATGCCTGGCACATGTATCCAAAACAAACTGTGTCTTCACGCAGATCAGGACCCTGGTGTATATGCCTATGTATTCTCTCAGCGCTGAAGACTTACAGGAGCCCCGCAGAAAACCTAGTTTTGTCTTGCCAGGTTGGAAGGAAGGAAAGTTAGTACTAAACAGTCGCACAGAAAGAAATATCTGATCCCCAGAGACGGAGCAGTGCCGCCTGGCTTGGCGAGGAGTCCTTCCCATACCGCTCAGGGTTACTTCTGTGCAGAAGTCACGTCTGTTTCCACTGCTCTCATCCATTAACTCACACGAGGTGCTCCATGGCTAATTGAATTCACTAGGAGTCTGCCTTCTCTGATTAGGTGTCCTGCAGCCTGAGTGGGGAGGAGGAGGAGAGCAGGCAGCGAGGCAAACATCTTGGTGAATGCGATCCAATCTGCTGCTAAATTTAATCTGTACATTTCTGGTTTCTATTCTCATGCACCACCTGCAAGGCTATGTTTAAAATGTTCCTGACATATCAACGAAATAGGGCTGCCTGGCAAGACCAAGGCTGCCCATTTCCTTTTCATTTCATATAGATTCATGTACATAACAGGCCGTAACTTACCTCCTTTGGTCTATATCTGCCTTTCTCCATTATGCAAAAAGACAAAGTTGCAACATCTGGGCCCAATTGCAGCCTCTGAAAAAGATTCAGCAATATCAGGTATCCCCCAAGTTTTCTTGGTCTGGAAGAAAATCTGTCGCCTCTGGGAACTCTCGGTTTTGTGCCTGTAGTTTTATATTAAACATGAATTTGCCTAAATTTTACATGATAAAAGTTTATTTCAAAATTTACATCATAAGTTACAGTTCAGTCAAAGATCTCTAGATGCATAATTAAGTACATACAAATTTACTTGTAAGAATTTATTTTGTATTAAGTGACAAATGTATTTTCACTGTCAGTCCTCATACCTCTCTTAAATTTTTTAAAATTATGTTTATTTATTCATTTTACATCCCAGTTACAGTTTCCCCTACTTCTTCTCCTTCCATTCCCTGCTCCCACTTCCCCTCTGCCCCCTGCCATCCAATCCACTTCTCCCCTGTTTCTGTTCAGAAAGGGAAGACCTCTCGTTCTCTGCAAGAGCGCCAAGTGCTCTTCGCTGCCGAATCTTCTCTCTAGTCCCTGCATTGGGATTAACTGGGGGTTGAGAAGACCAAAGTGTTTTATTGTTTCTTAATCATTTTGGAACTTCCTGAAGTGGAATAAAAATCTATTATTATATGACAACTCAGAACACAGGCTGCAGTGTGATTGGTGCCCAGGTAAGCACAGTCTCAGTTTGATGATGGCAGTACACACTCATGACTACTATAGGAACATCTGCAGGGGCTTTGCTGTGTTTCAGCTGCACCGGGCTGAACTGTATGCATTTTCCAGCTTTCCTGATATAGTGTATGTATCACTGCTGCAATGTCTGGTGAGATGAACAAGGTACAAGTAAATCTGCTATTTTATAGTTCACACATAATAGCTTTCTGTTGGGTTACCAGGTTGGGGGAGGTAGAGATCATTCCTGCAACTTAACTACTCTTCCTTGGGTCTTCCCTTAGCTTTTATGACTTCTGGGCCAGATGTGTTTCTTTAACTCAAAGAGGAAGAGTCTTTGTCTGAAGGGCCCTCATACCATGAAGATCATAAAAAAAAAAAACTTGACATGGGTCTTGGTCCATCATGGGTTTCAGTTTGGTCTTCTTCTCCCCTCTTCACATCTATCTTCCCTTCCAGGCAACCTCATCTAAGGACTTTAAACTCCAGCATCAGATGTGATAACAACAGGCTTCCCCAGTTGTATCAGATCTAGGCTCATCAACAAATCCCTGCCTACCTCTGCAGTCCTCTGCTATTCTTACTGAGTCTTAACTGAAACATTCCCTGCTTGTTACAGTTGTTAAATAGAAAGAGGGATGTAAAGTGTGCAGAACAAACCCTGGGCCATAGCAAGCACTCGGTAGACATCTCCTTTAGAGACCCAAAGGATGGACATGATTTGATTAGAAGAAATTTAGACCAAGCATTTGACACAAAGCCTGGCTCATAGCATATGCTCACTTGACAACCTTGACTGTTTTTCATTATAGAAGAGGAAAACAAGACTATATGTGGTGACACATGGGAGTTGAGGAGGAGGTGGTGGAATTAGTTGAGAAACAGGACATCTATATTTAATAATACCATTTGCAGAAACGCAATTTATGCCTTCAAGTGTCTAGAGTAGTCACCTAGGGCAACACGGCACACTGCAAATTTAAGTAATGGCTGAGTATGTTCCTTTGCACAGTTAGATACCTAATAAGTATGTTCAGACAAAAATAGATGTTTCTATGGTATCAAGACTAAAACTGTTCTCTTACTCTATTTGAATATTCTAATGGGTTTCTCTCCAAAACGTCCTTTCTCACATACCCTTCTCTATACAAATGAGTTTCACTTTCATCTTCAGCTACCGTATGACTTGCAGTCAACAAACATGTTGAGCTGTGTTCTTAGGTACTATGATGTGTGTGGCCCAAAGATCACAGGTTGAACATGTGTACTTAAGACATCTGAGACTTGAGTTAAGATTGTTAAGTAACCAGCCAAGAATGGAAGAAGACTAACCTGGTTTTTCTCCCCATCTCTGTGGCTTCTGACTTCTTGTTCACTCTTTACTCAATTCCTTCTGCCTTCCGTTTTTCACACTTTTCCAATATGTTTCTCGATACTTCTTATTTTCATTTGCCAATTCTTTTTCTTCTGCCTTGCAATTCTCCCCATAGTTCTTGTCTCCTAGGCTTCCATCTGTGTCCAGATCATCTAACCCAGAGCAGTGTTCCTGGGTGGGCTCATCTGTTCTCAGTGTTGCCGTCATGCCTGCTCTATGCTGATCGCTCTCCAGAGTCATCTTCTGGCTCAGCTCTCTTCCCTGAGCTTCAGCTCCATTCATGAAACTGCTGGCTAGAGACTTGCTTGTCTAACAGTCTGATTTAAAAGCCAAAGCAAAGCTAGGCAAGGTAGGTAACTTGGTCCTGGGAATCTTCAGGAAAGGAGAGGAAACCAGTGGCAGTACTGGAGTCATATGTGATTCGACAAAAATGAAAAGACAGTGATTTGGGATGACTATAAGCCTGAAGGGAGCCTGCACATAATGAGTGACATTCTGTTTAATGGCAAGGAATAGGATTGCCAGAGGTTCCATAGAATCTCCAAGTGAAGACATACAAGTCCATGCTGACCCATTTCCCTTTGCAAGCTTATTGTTTTTATTTTTGTATTAGTGAGATGGAGCCATGACCTACCTGGTTACTGAAATGGAATTATGGCTTGTCTGTTCTTTGTGCTTCCTATATCAAATGAATTTTTAAATCCTGTGGATTATGTTTTGATTTTATTCGGGCCTGTTCCCATCACTGCTCCTGCAATTAATCAGGCTGTGACCATTGCCTGTCTGGGCTCTTTCAGAAGCCCCTTAATTCATTTTCCAGCTACTGCCTGGCTGTCCCAGAATGGCCATCTCAAATGTAAATGTGATCATATTACTCCTTTCCACCTTTTTGAAATCTTTCAATTACTTGTAAGGTCTACTGGATGAAACCCAATTGCTTAATAATGCTTGCAGGGCTCTTCATTATCTGTCGCCTGACTTCTCCATCTTTGCTTTTTCCAGTCCTGCCCATATACTGAAGCCTGGACTGAATGCAACAAGTTCCTTAGCATTCCCATTTCACTTGCTGCTGTGAAAGGAGGCTTTGGCTTCACAACCCAATGAAGTCTTCCCACCCTGATCCACACCACCCCTCTCAGCTAACTCTTCCCACTCCTGATCTACATCACTGCCTCAGCTAACTCCTCCCACCCCTGATCCACACCACCCCTAACTGCTAACTCCTCCCACCCCTGATCCACACCACCTCCTCACTGCTAACTCCTCCCACCCCTGATCCACACCACCTCCTCACTGTTAACTCCTCCCTCTCCTGATCCATGCTTACCTCCTCAGACTCTTTTCTGGTTTGAGATCCTGGTTTAATCTCTGCTTTCCTGGGTACCCAAACTTCCCTGATGCTTGGGTTATCTTTATTTGTAAAGAACCATGATGGAACATAGAATTTTCGACTTTACTAGGGAATGACCAAAGGTGTGTTAGTGAATGGAGTTTGCCTGGTTTACCATTTCCCTCCTTTAAAGATCTGTTCAGGTATCATTCTCTGGGAAAGACACTCTTTATTCTCACGTTAATTTAATCACCACTGAATACTTTGTTTATACCTAATAGTAATAATAACAGAACATAGCATCATCAATTAATAATTGTACAACATATAATATCCTGTTAATCATATCAATAGAAATATCAGCTGAATATTTGCCTATGTGCTTATTTATGTCGACTGAATTCATTACTGGTTACTGAAGACTTACCATCTTTAGTTTTTATACTATGCTTATGACTGTGGAAAGGTGTTTGTCCTTGCCCAAAGACTTGTTGAGGTTCATCATCTTTATGCAAGGATATTGAGAATGATGGATCTCTAACAAGGGGCCTGGTAGCACATGGTTAGGTCATAGGATACCACTCTTGAAATGAATTAATTGGTTCTCATAGGATTGGAATTATTTCCATGTGACTGAATTGTTACGAAGTGTGGTTACCCATAGGCTTGGCCTCTTTCTTCCCATGGTTCCCAGATTGTCAGCTCTCTGTGACATAGTCAGAAGGATATCATTAAAATGCTGGAGTCATGTTGTTTGAATTTTCTAGCCAACATGATCATGAACCAAAGAAATGTAGTTGTTTTATAATTATACCCAGAGAAAGCAGACTAAGACTTCTATGAAATTATTACTGTGGTTATTTTGATATTTTACAGACAAAACCTCAAGTTTCAAGATGTGATGCTGAGCTTAGATGGATATAGCATGAACAAGGGTGGCAAGGTTTTCTTGAAGTTCATAGTCTAGAGGAACAGATTGTGTTAACACTTCCAGAAATAATAACAAAAACAAAGATGTCCCATTTGTTACTTATATGTATTATTTTATGTTTTGTAGGAGGAGGCTGTTAGTTAGTTCCTGGCTGCTTAGCTTGGAAAATAATCATACAGAAATTATATTATTTAAAACACTGATTGGCCCACTAGCTCTAGCTTCTTATTGGCTAACTCTTACATCTTAATTTAACCCATTTCTATTCATCTGTGTATCACCACATGGCTGTGGCTTACCTGCTAAAGTTCTGTCTTGTGGGGATCAATGGCTTCTCTCTGACTCTACCTCCTTTTTCCCAACATTCCATTTAGTTTTCCCTGCCTAGCTCTGTTCCCCTATAGCTCTGCTATAGGCCTGAAGCAGTTCCTTTATTAACCAATGATAGTCACATCATATGGAGGGGAGTCCCACATAATTCTTCAATATACCTTTTTTATTGAATCCTATAAAAACCTTAGAAAGTAGGTGTTCTGCACATCTCAGAAGGCCATATCATAGTTTAGTGATGTTTGGAGATTTTCCTGAGATCCCGTTCAGTGAGGGAGAGCTGAGAGTTGAACTCTTCATACACCTGATTCCTGTCTGGTGTCATCTGTGCTTATGAAGGATGATGGAACATGTCTTCAGAGCATCACAAGGGGAAAGATGTTTGGGGTGAGGGAGAGGGTAGGTGTCCTGAGAAAGTGACATGAGATCTGGGAATTTCAGGGAGTACTGAGGCTGGGGGAAAGTTTCAGGCCAAAAGCACAGGCCCTTTGTTGTACCTGTGTTTCTTGTTAGAGTAGACTCTTGGTAGGCTTGTCTTTTTACCATCCCACAGTGCCTGTTAAGTAGTCTCTTTAAGTATGATTTTGCTTTCTGAGACTTCAGTTATCACTAATCAATTGAGGTCAGAAAATACTGTGGAAAATTCCAGAAATAAGAAAATCAAGTTTTCAAGGACATTTGTTATAGCATATCACTAAAATTGTTCTCTTGTATTAGCCATTGTTATCAAACTTGTGTTGTACTTAAGCTATAAATTAAGCTTTCTCAGGGATATTTGTGTTGAGGGAAAACCATAGGATGCACAGAGTTCAGTATTATTTATGGATCCAGGCATCCATGGGGTTCTTGGAAGTATCCTTCACGAGGGGCAGCAGATAACTATATATACACATATATCTGGAAGTATGGTTGTTAGCACATACTAAATATATGTATATCTTTAATACTTTCATTTATGTATATAGTAGATTTTAGTCATTTATCCCTCCAATTACCTTTTCCATCCAACTTGAACCCCTTTTCTTTCCAACAAACCCCTCTCATAGTTTTACGCTTTTTGTGTGTAGTGTGTGCGTGTGCGTGTGTGTGTGTGTGTGTACTACTGCGTTCAATTAAAATAGTTTGCATATGGATGCGTGGGAGATTATTTACTGAGGTATGAATAAATTATCCATGGCTACACCACTGAAGAAAGTGACAGCTTTTCTCCAGCCACCATTAACTATCTATATTCTGTCACTTTTTAGCACTTTAACTAGATATGAGTCTTTTCATTAACTTCCACCTGCGACACTTCTCCTATAAAGTAGGAGAGTAGCACCAATCTATGGATATAAACATGGGTATTTAGAAGTCCATTATACCAGGTGTTTACATAGGGGATGATAGTGTTGAGTTTCCCCTAGAGCTGATGATCTCCCCAGTTATGTGCTCTTGACTAGATTTAAAGTACCAGATGTGAATTCCTTCCTATGAAATGAACCTCAAATCCAATCAGAAAGTGGTTGGTTAATCTTATAACATTTATGCCATGGTTGTAATCTTGCCAAGATGGTCTTACTGTGACTCACAGACATTACAACAAAGTAAGATTCTTGATAACTTTTCTCCTCTTGGCAATGGGTTTTTCTATCATGTTCTGTGGGCAGCTAAAAGCAATGACAGTAACCTATATTGTTTTGGGTGCCGTTGGTTTCTCCCTGACTAACTACACACAAGTTAGTATCCCATACCAACTGGAATTTTAATAATAATAATAATAATAATAATAAAATGCCAAAAGCCATCATCTTCTTCATCATCATTGTTACCATCATTGTCTATGGCTTCTGGGAAGAACATTTTTCACCCATGTAGGCTATATCTATTCAAACTCACTTTTAATTACAATTTTAATAAGTTTTAAAAATAACAAGTTTCCATAGCACTTTTTTTGTATGCCCTTGGTGTTGGTTACCGCTCCTCCTATCCACTGATCTAACTCCTTCCCATTCAAACCTCTCCACTTTCAGTATTCCCTTTCCCGTGCTCATATCATCTGTGTTCCACCCGCTTTCCCTGAAAGTTTTTGTAGCTCCCCCTTTTTCTGATAATGATCCATTTCTACTTTCATGGCTTCTACACGTAATATATAAGAAAATATATTACTCTAACACGTAAAACTGGAAGGCAAGGTAAAGAAAACAGAGTCAACAATAATGATGACAAAGAAACAGAAGAAACAATCTCCTGAAAGTTCTCTGCCTACACAGAGGCAGATGCTGACCTCACGACAGACTTCTCTGTACCCAGCCTTCTTTCTGTGGCATCTTCCCATCATGGTGACTTAACCTCTAGATACTTACCTTGTTCTTTTAGGATCTAGAAACAATTTTAGCCATGGAAACAGAATCTGGACATGGGGACCAAACTTTGAAGATGCCCAGTATTTATTTAAAACATAACAATGTCCATCGAGAACAGTGGTTCTCAACCTTCCTATCATTTCACTGATACTTCCCAACTCTAATTTTGCTACTGTGATGAGTAGTAATGTAAATATTTGATATTTAGAATATCTGTTATGCAACACAGGTCGAGAAATGCTGATCTAGAAGCTATTTGTATTGCAATATCCCCAGATAAATGTCTAGCAAAATGAATCCTAGGTTTTCCCCACGACCAGCCAGCAGGTGTCACTCTTGACCCAGAAGAGCACAAAGCATCTGCAGGACAGCTCCTGACTCTCCAAGGAATTCTCAAGGGCAAGTGTAGACTGTCTTTTCATCCTAATTACTCATTTGGTTAACCTCCAGATAATTCCCCTGCCCATTCTGTACTGGAGTATGTGGCAGATAATGGTAAAAATGTCCACACCTTTGTTAAGAGACAGGTTAATCTCTCCTTGACTAGGGGCTTCTGGAGCTTCTGGGGCCACCATCTGCACTGTGGCATTTGTCTTTGTTTTTTCCATTTCCCTTTCATCATGCCAAGGGTCACCTTTGGCCGACCTTTGCTTCTAACATTTTTTTTTCTGTTCTTATGACCATCAGAGCCAGGACAGGTTCTTGTATCTGCTCTGCCTCCTTCATTCATAGCTTTGTTTTCTTCATTGTCAAGGGTAAAAAGCATTACCCCCTTTCTAAGAGTTCCCTAGGGGAGGCATGCTTTTTCATCTGTTCATCACCATTGCCAAACAGGGACAACTGTGTTTTCCTCTTCTGGCTCTTGTTGCTCACACCACACAGTATCTCAGGGTGATGGTGGGGTTGTGACTGTTGTAACTGTTACTGGAGTACACAGACCCTCTGTTGTGGGTCTTAGTCTTCCATATAAAAGAATTTAAGCATGGCTCAGAAAGAAAATGAAGCGTAATTTTCTCAGAGTTTGAGGGGAAAACAACAGCGTTGTCAAGGTGGAGATCTTGGCAACTCCTGGAAGGAGAGCGATAGAGAAGGGGAGAAAATTATGCTCCTGAGTCGGAGGTCAAAAAGGTAGGCAGGCTCTGCAATGGAAGACTGGGAACAGTTAGCTGTGCAGTGGGTCTGTGAAAGGTGTCAGGGAAGAGAAAATGCCCCATGTCAGGGCAAACAGGCACATGGTTTTGGCTTGTGTTTGAAAAGGAAGATGAAAGAGAGAAAGGAAACAGTACCATGATTTGAGCTTGAACTCAGAAAGCAGACATGCTTAGCAGCGAGGGTCTATTAATAGCCGCACTGAGGGAGGTTCTGTGGTATTCAAGTATGTCTTCCATTCAGAGGACGGGCTGCAGCTTGTAAAGATGCCATCAGGTGCACCACACTTCTTTCATTTTTGAGTTACAGCTTTCCGAGTGGGCTGTGTTTCCTGACCTGGCGACTGAGGGACTTGTTTGGATTCATCTTTACAGTGGGAACAAAATGTATCTTCATACTTCTAGAATCTTTCTCTTTTCTTTGTTTCATACTCTTTTAGCATGTCATGTTTTCACCCAGGGTTAGAGCTAGACCCCAGGCTCCATTCGTTTAACCCAAAATCACATAACAGAGTAGATTAGAGAATATTTTTCAAAAGTCTTAAATATAAATCTACAAAATAGCTCTCTATGCTTTACTTGGAGGAAATTATTGCCAATAATGGGTCTCAGCGAGTCCCTGCTACCTGGACTTTGCCCACTTTAAGATGGTATTTTAAGTAGGGGCCCTTGTGATAAGACCTGGATGGAGGTGGGTGGTCCTTGGACTTCCCACAGGGCAGGGAACCCTGACTGCTCTTTGGGCTGACGAGGGAGGGGGACTTGATTGGGAGAGGGGGAGGGAAAGGGGAGGCGGCAGTGGGGTAGAGACAGAAATCTTTAATAAAAAAAAATTAACATCTTACCAGGGAAATCAGAGGTGTGGTCCAAAGCTGATTATAAGGAGGGAACGGTGTCCATTATCATAGACCTTCAAGTCTGCTAATGTCTAGCTACCCAAGATGGCTAGAAGTTTAAGAACAGAGGAGACTCAGGCAGGCTGAAAGAATGAGGCAGGGGAGGAGGAAATCAGGGAATGGAGATGCAGTAGCTGCGGCTAGAGCAGTCGTGTTTCATGGGGTGTTGACTCTCATTCACTGAAAATCTGATCTGTGAGTGGGTGGGTGGGGGATAGACAGATAGGCTGACAGGTTTTAGCTGCACAAATCCAGTCTCTATCCATCCCTAGGTTTCAAACATCCCGAACACGGATAATTCGATTGGGAAGATAGCACACTCCGTAAAGGGAAAATGCTCTCTGTTAAAGTACAAAGACCTCAGAACCCATGTGAAGAGTCAGATGTGTTTGTGTGAGTTTGTGATCGCAGCTCTGGGGAGGCTGAAATAGTCTAATCTTCGGTGAGCCCAGGGTTTTCATGAGAGACTCTTGTCTAACACAAACAAACAATAAGAAAATAGCAAAATCAAGATGACTGGCATCTGAAGAACAATATTAGAAGTTCCCTCCCCCACAAGAGTGACCTAATATATTTTGAAGAGTTACATAAGGACGAGAGGAGGTATGAACTAATTATCAAATATTAGTGACTCCTGTAGATGCCTGGCAAGCATCACAAACACACGCTCAGTTAGGAATGCATTTGGTGGTGTCAAGAAAGAAAAAAACTCAATTAGTAGTAGCTTCAATGCAGAGATATTGTCTTGTCCACATTTGAGGTATTAAGTGGCTTCAGCATTTCTTCACTGTCTTGATGTTGAGTCTCATTTATTTAGATTTCAAAGCCCCATCCTTCATGGGCATACTGAAGTCCAGCCCACCCTTGGATGTGCTCATCTCCTTTCTGTTGTGAGCTGCTAATGGCGCTAGTTCTAAATGCCAACTCTGAAAAACCTCCAAAGTGTGAGAGAAAATGTGAGAAACATGGAAAATTGCATGCTTCTCTTAGGAAGCTGGGGTTTCCTGTGGTGCTGCTGGGTGGCAGAGGTGGGTAAGGAAAGTACAGAGAGGCAAAAGCAGGAAATTACAAAACCTTACTTCGCTCTAAATAGTCCCTAAACAGGGCTGGCATGTCGCTCTGGGAGGGAGCTTCTTCTAATGGAGAAAGAACAAAATGACCCGGAGATTTGATCTGTTAGGCAGGAGCAATTGCTCTATGCAGAGTGCCAGGGTGAAGGGTTCTCTGCTGGGGCTTGTGCTGCGGGCTGACAGGCTGCAATTGATGAGGAGAAAATGGAGGAAATAAAAGGCTTAGTTAAGTTTGACTGGATGATGTTTCCCACAGAGCCGGAAACGACAAGCAGTGATTTCCTCTCAATCACACCTCAGGTGACTGTACTAAATGCAAGTGCGGCCTGTTGCTATTAAAAGGAAACAGGAAGAAAAAGGAAGGAAGGAGGGAAGGAAGGATGGAGAGAAGGAGAGAGGGAGGGAAGGGAGAGAAGAAGGGAAGGAAGGAAGGAAGGAAGGAAGAAAAGAAGACAGCCAAGCAGACTTTTCTGGGTACTTAAAAAACATGTGTGTGTGTGTGTGTGTGTTTGCATGCGTGCACGTGCACACATAGGCACACTTGTGTATTCATGTGTGTGACAGTGGGCATGCATGTGCCACAGCCTGCATGTAGAGGTCAGTGGGTAATGTGGATTGTCCTCATTGTCCACCCTGTTGAAGACAGTCTCCCGTTGAGCTGAGTGCTGACGGACTAGCTGGTCCCTGAGTTTACAAAGGCTCTCCTGTCTCTTTACTCCACCTGTTGGAGGGCTGGGATTACAGATGTTCACACTGTGTCCATCTTTACATGGTTCTGAGTACCCAAACTCTGGTCTTCATGAATCTTACTCTCTGAGCCATCCCCCCAGAGATCTCACCTGATGCTGTAAGCTTTTTGGAAAAATTATGCTCTTACTCTTTGGGTATTCCCCAAAGTCTGAGCTGATTCTCTACATTCTTTTTGGAAAACTTTAGCTATAGGAACTAAGTCCCGGGGCAGAAGCAGTCAAGGGAAGGGAGACATGACTTGTGGTCAGCCGAAATGCCGGGTCTTAGGAGGGAGACCATAGGAGATCCCTTGCCTCTCCTGTGTAACAGGTGAGTTTAGGGCCATGCAGTAGCGCAGGAAAGGCGGGTGTCTCAGATGAAGACATCCTCGTCTGCTCAGCCTTTCAGGAGTGTGTAGAAGGACACTTTTGCAGGGTTCCTCTCCAACTTTATGTAAGACTGCTCAGGTCGGAACTCAAGAAGTTCATTCCTTTTTGAGAGCAGCCTTAGATGTAATGAGGCCTTCTGTTTCTATTTCATTTCAACATGCTGAATGAGAATTGAGGGCTTTTTATAGGTCAGGATAGTAGCAGGCTATGTGAACACCAGAGAAGTGATAAAAAAAATTCTAAATTAGAGACTCTGGTGTTGGATTTGGTGTTTGTGGAGTATTCTTTTTTCTCTCCTCTTCTGTCTATTTTCCTTCCTTTCCCCTTCCTTCCCCCTCTCTTTCTACTCTTCCCTCCCTCTTTGCTTATTTTCATTTTCTTTCTTCTTTTTCCAATAGGACTTCACACTATGGCTGGGATTAGTCTCGGGGTAGTGGCAACCCTCTTTCTGTAGCTTCTACTGGGGTTACAGATGTGATACACCATGCTGGGCTGGAGAAATTGTTTTAGCAGACTCTTGGAATCTTTTGTCTTTTCAGGTTTGTATACAGGGTACCTTTCAGGTCTGGCTCTAGGTTCAAACCTTCCCATTCTTCATATAGAATTATAAGATTCAACCAATTGTCTGTTTACTGAGCCTCAGAGCTTGTCAAGATTTTGTGCTTCTGGCCTTTCCTTTTCTCTCTGCCTTGAATTCTCAGAGCACTGTTCTTTTCTTGGTGTATACATTTGACACTCAACTCAACTATCACTCCTTGGGGGAGTCTCTTGTCCTTCTTAAGTCTCTCTTCTCTGTGGTTACTGCAGGGCTTCACTTTGATGCTTCTCAAATACTTTACTAAAAAGGGAAAAAGAACAAAGCTTACCTGGGTGTTGTTTTCAAATAGCTTTTCCTGGGTCTCTCACCCTGAGCTCCTGCTAGGGTTGGGATTTCAAATGGACTCCCCAAACCCACAGGTTGAAACATGGTCCCCACCTTATGGTGCTGCTAGGAAGGGGCACAGTTGAAGGAAGTAGGTCACTGCCAGTGTTTCCTCAAAGGGCATACTGAGGCCCTTGTCACAGATCCTCCTCTCCTCTCCTTCCTTCCCTCCCTCTCCTCTTTCCGTCTCCTCAAGTGACTACCAAGTGAGCAACTTTGCTCCCTCATCTGTCCCCTGCCTTATCACAGACCCCAAGGCAATGCAGCCAGTTGACTCTGGATGTGAACTCTGCAACCACAAATTAAAACCAAGGTTTCTTCCCTTCATCCAGGTATGTCAGTATATAAAGATGTAAAGATGACTAACACAGCTTCCAAGTCCGTTTGCTTAGGGTGAGGACTAGAAACAGACATTTTAGGCACAACCCTTAAGGTCCTCCTCTATGCTCTTACTGGAATCCCATGGCCCATCACAGGCTATATGGGGCAGGGAGCAGATGACTATGCTTTGAAACCCTTCTCTGGTAGAATAATTTTTGGAGCATCCACTCTTCCTCATATGATTATACTAGCTTTGCTGGATGCAGAACACGTCTCTAGAGCCTAACACACAGCAGGCCTTCATGATTGCAGAGAGTAGGGGGAAAGGTTATCATATACTGATTTTATTGTTTTTCCTTTTCCTGACAAAGGACTGGAAACCTGTGGAACATTCATCTGACACTCAATCAACCCTATGACTAAGTCTGACAGTTGCGAAGCAAAAGAGTTTGTTTAAATGAGGGGAAAAAAAACGCCACAGAACAGAAATTCTTGCTGGGATTATTTGAACTTTTATATTTTCTGTTCTGCTTTTGAATCTGAAGATCGTGACTATTTCACCCTCATCCCTGCTGTAGGAAGTCTAACAGTTTGTGGTTACCTGCCCACTGGGGCGTGGCCTCTTATACTATATAAGCCGATGTAGAGCATGCGTCTACTCTCTTTCCAGCTGCTGGATTTGGTTTCTGTTCTCCATTCAAGCAAAAGATTCTGATTTGTGAGTTTACCCCTAAATAAATAACCATTTATTTCTCAATTCTGAGCTAGTGTGGGATTTCTTTTAAGTGTCCTTCTTCACATCCCCAGAGGTAGGCAGATGTTTCAGGAATTTGCTATAGGCATGTCCCTTTGGTTGTAAATATCTCCTCGAGTCCCATTGCCACCTTGGGTTCTGGAAATCATAGACTAAATGCTTGCATGTGTGTCAACTCTCAATTATAATGGACACTGAACTGAATGCAACATTTTCTCCTCAACACTTTGAACCAGATGCTGTCACGGTGGTGGGCGGGGAGAATTGGAAGCACAGTGAGCATCCTGGCAACACAGAGCTGCAGGCACATTGGTGATGTGAGATTTCAGGAAAGAAACTAAAGTACAGGTGAGGGTGGTGACTGGAGAGAGGTGA
This sequence comes from Neodon shergylaensis, assembly GCA_025134845.1. Taxonomy (NCBI): domain Eukaryota; kingdom Metazoa; phylum Chordata; class Mammalia; order Rodentia; family Cricetidae; genus Neodon; species Neodon shergylaensis. Next base: position 9,469,711 of record JABTXL010000611.1, on the reverse strand, counting down.
AGAGAGCCAGGGACGGGGAAGAGAATGACAATACCGCATACGTTTCCACAAGAAACGCAATCCGGGTTTGTGTTCTCTTTATTCCCGAGCTCTAGTTGTTCTTTCTCCCTTTGCTGGCTCATATATCTAATCTTGGTCTTTAGTTAGAATATATCGACCAGAAAAACTCAAATGCATTTGTATCTCAGAGATGATAATAAGTTTGTTTCCTCTCTCAGAACGCCTGTCTTATGCCAAACTCAACAAGTGAGCCCTTCTTAATAAAGCTTTGAGTGGCAGATTCCAGTGAAATATGAGCTCAAATTGAGTTCTTCTAATTCACAAACTGGCTGGAGAGCAAAAGTCACATCAATTATAGGCCAAATTGAAGCAATAAAAGTCAGCTGTGGGTTGACTTTGCCAAAAGACATATTGATCCCTGCCAACATTATCAACCAATCTGTCAATAAATCAGCCAATCCACTCAACCTGTGCAAGCTCACTGACTGACACAGCACATCCATAAAGCACTGTGTCTGGAAACAAGAGATGCTAACAGTTAGATGCATTCACCTTGAAGCCTGCTTCATCAGTTCTTCCTGTGGGAGTGTGAGCCAGTTTGGTTAACCCTTCTCGATGTGGTGGATTCTCACCTGGAAGATGAGCTAAATAGCATTGACCCTAGAATCTTAAGAGTGTTTTAATATATAATGTAGAGCATTTCCTACAGAACATAGTAAATGATAACTATATGTTTTTTGTTTATCCCACCCCCACTCTGCTATAGTCAGTATCTAAGGCTGCATTAAAAAAAAAAAAGAGTAGTAGGGTGATGTGGTAGGTGATGTATGCTGTGACTATGTTTTATTACCATTGGTTAATAAAGAAACTACTTTGGGCCTTCACAAGGCAGAAGAGAGTTGGAGGGGGGAAGGTGAACTAAACTGAATTCTGGGAGAAAGAAGTCAGAGTCAGAGAGAAGCCATTTAGCCACCAGACACCTCTCCTAAAGCCTGCTGAAACTTTGCTGGTGGGCTATGACCTCGTGGAGATGCACAGATTAATGGAGACGGGTTACTTTAGGATATCAGAGCTAGCTAGAAATACACTTAAGCTATTGGCCAAACAATATTGCAAATAATGTAGTTTCTGTGTGATTATTTCAAGTCAGAACAGCTGGGAACGAACAAACATCTTCTCCCAACAGGAGGCGGTCTCTCATACTCTCTTGTTCAAATCTATTTTCCCAAAGAGCTGTCAATCAACAGTGAGGCAGGTGTGGCATGGGCACACCAACAGTTGTCCCCTCATAGTAAGTTAATGCCTGTAGCTTGATGGTAGATCTGTATTCTTGGGTTGTTCTTGGATTTCTCCTTCACTTTACCAGCTACGAAAGAGCAAACTAATTCTTGAACATAGCTTGCTGTGAATTCAGCATTGAAAAAAACGATAAATAGAACCTAGGTAATTGCAGGACCCTTCCTGAGGAAAGCTACAGATGGAAATGACTGTATTCAGCCTGGGGCCAAGCAAACTATCCTCCTAGGAAGACAGGGATCTGGAATGAGTTGGTCATGTTCCGCTAATCTGGGTACACTGAAGATGAATTATTCATCGAGTAATTAACACAAGCCTTTTAGAGAGTCCTGCAGGGCTGGCTGCTCAACATACTGTTGGGTCATCAGCAGTCTGGACATCATCTGGGAACTCAAAGGAAGGATCTCAGGCTTTTTCCGGGACCAACCAATTGTCTTTTAAGTCTGCATTTTAACAGATTCACACACATACTGAAGTTTGGTCAGTACCGCAATCTAGAAGAGCATTTAGAAAACTGACTTTTACTCTGGTTTCAAATTACAACCACACCCTGTATCTTCGCCCACACCCATGTCCTACTTGTCAGTTGACTAGGATGAGGATATCCTCAAGGTGTTGGCTTCTGCATTAGTCTGTTTTGGGGCAAGGCATTCCCTTCAGCCTCAATTTATACAAATGAGTTCAGTTTCAGATGAATGATAATAGATTTGTTTCATTAGCATCACACTGACAGTCATTGGTTCAGTGGAACTGAGGACAAGGAAGAGTGGCAGGGGAGAAAGGGAACACTTAGAGGAAGAATGAGTTTCCATATGGCTCTTCATGAATGTGCCATTTCAAATCTTATTGCCACTAGTGAAGCATACCGAGAGAGGTTAAGTGGCCAGCTAACTCTGTGTAAGGGGTGGAGCTGAAACTTAATTGTAGGCTTGTTTGACTTTAAGCTGCACTCTTCACTATTTGCTCTAGTCAAGAATGCTGCTTGCAGATGCGGGCAAGAACTAGAAACTCACAACGAGCCCTCTGTAATGGCAGTAGAGTGTCTGGGTCAGAATTCATTCGAGACACAGTTAGGGAATTCCAACCCCAGCTCCGGCTAGAGAAGAGTGACTTTATGGCTGGGAAAGATAACTTCCCCTGTATGTCTATTGTCACCTTGTAAGGTACAAGACACAATAGCCACTTTTTTCTTTATTTCTGTATAATTTAGTGGGGTGCTTGAGGAAAGCAGATTGATGGGTGATAGTGCTATGTTTGAATTTATTATTGTTGTTATTAGCTTTACTGTTGGCTAGATGCAATGGTCTTTAGTAGTTAAGTGACTGGTAGGACCATGGATCAGTCTACACCAGAAGAGCACTATCTGCTTGTTGGTGTGTTTCAATTCTCTGTGACAAAGTGAACAGAATTCCAGAACTCTGGTCTACAATCCCAGGAGGCAGAAATTTCAGTTAGAGATGCCAGTGGAAAGTAAAAGAAGCAAAACAGAATTTTTGTGACATCTAGAGGAGTGTGTGTGTGTAGTAGACACTGGCTTGATGTCTGGAAGAGATGTTGAAAAACTCATTTTCCCATTGCCCTCAGGGTTATTTAGACTTCTGTACTTTCTTGACATGATTCTTTTTGGCTAGACTACATTTTTTTTTAAATAGTGTACTTTTCCCTTGATTATACTCAAAGGTTTCAGAAGAAATAAAAATCTTTCAACATGCTAGAGGCTATGAGGAAGAGGAAGTTCCTGACATGGAGATGCTCAGAGATTTATGAACATGGAGATAAGAAGGCTAAATGAAATCCCTTGACCTTTATTCTAATGGGGCCCAGTACTTTTCTAAATGGCTTACCTGTGAATATATAGACCTGAACACTATGCTATTAATGGTTCCTGCATCTGTAAGGAAGTATCTCATCTGGAAATACTCATTTCCATAAAGGTTACTGTTACCAGCATCTTATGAGAACAATTCCTCAGCCAAGAAAACCATAGGAGATAAGACTACAAACCATGCTGGCAATAACAATAGTGAAAATGGCATCCTGAAGGGTAATGCAGATGGGATTGGATACCCAGTCTCACATCTGCTGTTCACCTTATTCCAGAGAATCACCAGTCTGGAACCAAACAGCAGTGGGGTGTTGACAATTTTTGAAGAACTTATCTTTCCTGCCATCCAAAGAAGAGGCATGGAAAGAAAATAACCTGAATCTTCATTCTGTGTTTCAATGTAGAGCTTTAACAAGTAGGCAAATTAGAAGAAACAGAATAAGAACAGGATTTGTTTAGAGCTTGCTGGCTTCAAAGCAAGGGAGGAGATCAAACTGGGAAATGAATTGACCCACGGGTGTATGTGTACAAAGGTACGTGGCTATATTGAAGAAAAAGTGGCTGTCAAAGCTTGTGTTCGCCAGTTTTTCCTTGAGGGAGGAAGCATGTTCCAAATCACAAAGCGTCTAAAACGTTTTGACACAGGGCTACAAGGATCTGTAGCAGAGGCAAAATACTCGTACGTTGTCTCAAATATTGTGCTCTGACAGGCTGCTACCCTCCTGTGGATTGATGTAGATGTGTTTCCTGCCTAAGGTTTCTCTTAGCCATCAGAAGACGGGCAAGAAGATGCTGGGAAGTTTGAGATGAGGTGGTAGAAATGCTTGCAGAAGTTGTACTGGGTTGCAGGAAATGGTCAAGAGGAAGCGTGACTAAATTCTGTTTCTATCTTGGACCCTTGTATTCATGCACCCTCTTTCTTCAGAATCCATAGAAATGATCATTGGTATGCTTTCTTTAGTTAAGGGGAATTTATGTATAGAAAAGTTGACTTCAGAAGGCACTCAGAACCTTACGTGTGTATTGGCGGCAGCAGTGAGGGGTGGTCTGAATGGACAGATTGAAGGCCTGAACACTTTCTGATTCATGTGTGTGTGTGTGTTTGACACAATTGTAGGCTTGGACTTCTTGTTCACATCCTCTGGTCATAAGTGTCTCCTTGTTATCTTGACCATTCTAGTGGGTCTGAAATTCGAGTACTGCTAATAGCTGCCGTAGGTAATCACATCAGTTTGAGAGTCTCAAATGGTGTATTTCATTTCTTGTCACACCTTAAGGGGAAGCAATGAGACTGTGGGTAGGTAAACATTCGTTTCTGCTCATGATGGATGAGATTGGTTTTGATTCTTTGATTCTGCTCAATACAAGCTCACCATTCTTTCCCCGATGCTCTCCCATTCTCATCAAAAGTTCAGCTATGCACTCCCGCTTCTTCTGTGTCAATCTCTTCTACACATTCTGTTTATTTGGAGAGATGTAAATTTCTTTTCTGCCAAACAAGCTCTCCCCCTGTGGAAAAAAACACCTTGGTAGCCTTTCCATCGCATGAAGAGTGAAGGCAACCCCTCGCAAGTGCTTTCTGTTTGCTTGTTTGAGATCTACCAGCTGCCTTCATTTTACCTTCTCTAAGTCCCTTCTGTTGTTATTGCAGTCTTCGCTCGGAACTCCCACCTGACTTCTTACTGGCATGCATTGAGGAGAGAGTCCGTGTAGAAAAGCTAATATCTGGGGCACTGGGAGGTTCTTTGTTTTCTCTAAGCTCAATACAAGGAACATGCTTATCACTGTATACTTGTGTTAACTTAATGAATAAGAAACTACACTCCCTTGAATGAGATACTTTTTCCCTTGGGTCTCAATTTTTTTTTCTCCTGAGTAATACGTCATTTGGTTAAGTTAGTGGTTTTTTGTACTAGATTGTAATTCAGGAGTTCATTTCAGTGGAAGGAAGCTCTCAGAAGCAGAGCACTGATTAAGGACACTCCAGGTGAAGATCTTTTGCTTGCAGCTGTGTCATCCTGAGCAAGTTATTTTACTTCGCCCTTCCATGCTGACATGCCAATAATACTTAAGCTGCTTGGTTTCTGTGAGAGTTAAATGATTTAATACAGTGCTCCCTTCATGCGAAGAGTACCTAGTACCCTTGAGTGTGCCATTATCTGAGTGTGCTAGCTGCTCACTTGCAATGAAGAAAACATGAATAGTGCACTTTCCCTGTCATCAGGACATTTATAGTCAGTGAAAACTAGGTCCTGAACTCTGTGAAATATGAATATATACATAAAACATAAAACATAGCACTCTATAACAGGAAGCATCTTTGTTTAGGGGAATAATGGATTGTGTCGCTATCAAGGTATTTATGAAATATCAGAAAGAGGGCATTTATGTTCTGGAATGATCTCATAGCATATCTTTGTAATAAATATTATTGAAATGTCCCCAACAGAGCAATAGAATTTAAAATTGAACGGGTAGAGTGGTGGTAACTTCAGAGACACTGTGGAATACTTGTACACTAACTCTTTCCAGCCAGGATAAAGCAAAGAAAGAGCATTTGGTATGCCGAAGCCCGTGTGCAGCCTCCTTGGTCCTGTTTTCCCCATTTCCTCTCATGTACTCTGTGGCACAGTTATTCTGCTTTATTTATGTTTTCTAAACATGCTCCCCCTCAAAATTCTGCTACCCAGTCAACAAACGTGATGGATATTGGATCTATTTTCTATAATTGCTGACAGTGGACACCTGGGAGAAGAGAAAAGTGGGTTAGGCGACTGATTGCACATTATGGAGTTTCTCAGAGGGCCTTGTGTGTGTGTGTGCGTGTGTGTTACGAATAAAAAGTAGAGGCCATTGGAAATACTTGATTAGTAGATTGTTTGAAAGAGGATGTGCTGATGAACAGAGCAAGAAACACTGTCATTGTAAGGGGATCTTATTATATGATAGGCATTGGGTACTTTGCCTGTATTAACTCATGAAACACAACTTGGAGATGAGGCCGTCTCATTTCCTCTGTTAGAAATATGACAATAGAGATATTGGGAGATTAAATACCTACCTAACTTCCAGAGCTAATACAGCAGTGGAAGCCTTTATGGGTTTTGAACTTAATCTTCCAAGCTTCTAAGTCTTCAACCAGGGATGTCCAGCCTTTCTGATATCACAATATGACATTGTCATTTATTGATGCGTTAGACTATAGTCAGAGCATTCTTGTCCTAAAAATGTTGTTACTCTACAGCATATATGCATATATTCTAGTAATCCTGTTGACAGACTCCTTAAAATATTTATACATATTTTATATTAATACATACATATTATATTACATATGCAAATATCATATATCATAATAAATATACAAATATGTATAATATATATTTTTGCAATGATGGAGGTCAAATTCAGGGCCTTACACATAGTAAGCAAGTAATTTATCACTGAGCTACACCCGCAGACATGACATCTTCCTCCTGCATGAATTTGACACAGCAATAGATAGAAAATATCAAAAGTAAAACAACAAGAGAAATGGAAGAATATCAGTGACTTATGAGACAACTTCAAGCTGTCCAGTGTTTGCTGTGGTAGTTTGAATACAGAAGGTCCCCCATCAGTGCACATGTTTGAACACTAGTCCTACTAGTCTTCTGCAGCTGTGTGTCCCTGCCTGGAGCCCTGTCTCCTTAACCATGACAACTGCATCCCTCTGGAACGATAGATAAGTCAAAACCAACCCTTCCTTCATAATTTGTTTTGGCAGGGCATTTTATTGAAGCAATGAGAACGTAGCTAAGACATTTGTACTGTTGTATTCCCTGAACAAAATAAGCATTGGGTGTGGATAGAAACAATTTAAATAGAAAACAGCCCAAAGTCTTCAAAATTTCTGAAAGCTATAGACAGATAAATTCAAGAAGCTTCAAGAACTCCAAGCATGAGAAACAAAGACAACTCTTCAAAGGCCATTCATGATCAAATTTCACAAAATAAGAGCTGAAGAGAAAACAAGCCAGCAGACACCAGATACATTGTATAGAGGGACAAAGACAGGGAACTCTGCAAAACTGTCACCGGAAAGAATGTCATCAGTGAGATGATGCAAGAGCCATAGCATCAAAGCAATGCAAAAAAAAAAAAAACAAAACTCAGTGTGGCATTCCATACTAAAGGAAATATTTTTAAAAAATGAAAACGAAATCATGACTTCTTCAGATTACTTTAGTCTGAACCAAATCCATCACTAGCAGACTTGCAGTATGGTAAACATAGGAAGCCCCACAAGCAGAGACCAGCAATGGTAGTAGGTGGAAATCTGGATACATCCAAAGGAATGAAGTAACTGCACAGAAGTATAGAAGACTATGAAATTGCTTTCATATTTTTTGCACTCGTTAAATGATCATGGTTAGACTGAAGATGGTGTAGTGTTTCGATCACATAACAAGATAACATGTGCGACAACAGTGGCTGCAAGTCCTGGAATAGAAAAACAACTGACATCGTATAATTTTCATGAAAAATGAGTTGTATATGCATGCACCTACTTAAAATATGCTATTTTCAGGCTGGAGAGATGTCCTTGTAGTTAAAAGTCCTTGCTGTTCCTTCAAGGATTGACATTCAGGTCTTAGCTTTCATGTCAGGTGGCTCACAAGCTCCAGCTCTAGGGAATCTGATTCCCAATTCTGGACATAAATACACACGCACACACGTCTTTTAAGAAGAGATATACTGTGTAGAAGAGAAATTTAACACAGAAATAAAACTAATCTGGTTAGCCTGATCCTAGAGCCGGATATTGGAAACTGGAAAACTGTAGATCTGAGAAGACGAAACCCTGTCTCTTGTGGTCTTGTCCGTGTATACAGTTGGAAACATACAATTGAGGATGAAAAAGATTTAAGTTGAGTCATGAAACTAAATACCTGTCACTGGAAGCTTTGTGAAGGCCAGGTTTAAAAGAATTGAATTGAGAATTACTGAATCTAGTAATTATTGTAGCAGATGCACAGTAATTAGTTTGCAACATTAAGATTTTTGTTTGGGGAATTTTAAATTCCTTCCAAAAGAGAAGAAGCTCTGTGTGCCCAGAATTTTACTTGAACTCTACAGTGTTTTCAGCGTTAATTTTCCCATAGTGAGCCAAGGTTTGCTCATCAGTAGTCAATGCTGATAAAGAGATTTTGGCTTCAGAATCAGAAAGAGGTACATGGAACACACAGGAATCATACTGATTTTCTAATGTACTAGCTAACTCATACATTGTAAAACTTCAAAATTACTCTATCACATTATAAATGGGCTCAAGGAATTGTGTCATTTAGAGTTAACATGCCAGGACTGACACATACCAACTAGTGGATAATTAGCAAGTTCTTCATTTTTCTTATTGATTAATAGAAATGTTTACCCTTTATGAAATAAAAAGAGATAAGAGTTCATATGTGTAAACTAGTTGGCGATTCATGTTGTTTGCACTCGGAAGAGAATTTGTTCAGTTTTTACAAAGCCCTGAAAAATGAAAACCAGTTTTCCAGCATGTTCTTAGAAGGGTTCTTAAAAATTCGAGATATTCTATCTGAAGTGCTTGGGATAATGTTTCTAACTGTTTGCATGCAGTACATGCTCAGGAAATGACACGTAGCTTGTAGATTACTTAAGGAACTTAGCCTCAGCTGGAATTCTGTCACTAAATAGCTGTGTGACCAGGGACACACAATAAGGCAACTGTTGTCTCTCCCTTCTGAGGCGATGGTCACTGAGGCCCCTTTTACTTTTGTAATAGTACAAATTTATTTCTGTTCTAATGCTTTAAAATAATGAAATGTAAGGACCTAACATAGAATAAAAATTTGAGCAGTGAGTTGAATATTAAATGTCTATCCCCCGTATCTAAATCCTTGACTATTAGTTTTCATTGGTTTTACTCTAGAAAACATCAACAGTGTTTGTTTATTATCATACAACATGACATAATATTATTCTGAGGATACATTCTTTCTTAATTTATTTTTCTCCCTCATACTGCTTTTTTTCTTTAAGAACTTTCATATCTATCTAGGTGTCTGTCTATATGTGCATACACACACATGCACATATATTTTTGTTTTGAGATAGTGTTTTACATATTATGTAGTCTTGGCTGGCCTGAAGTTTAACTATATATATCCCAGGCTTGAACTTGTATCAATTCTTCTGAATGAATGCTGGGGTTATAGGTGTGAACTCTTATGATCTCAGTTTATCTGCACATTTTGGTTCATACCAAGAAAATTACATTATCTGTTATGTTAGAAATATATGGTCTAATTATTATTTAACTAGTCTTTTAGTAATAAACATATCTGTTGACTTTATTTTCTTTTAAAGAGAATGCAGCAAATATTTATGTGCACATTTTTTTTGTTTTTGCATGTGCATACATTTATCTGTAAAATAAATTTTCAGAAAATAACTTGCTAGACCCTATGATGTACAGTAAATACATGATAAAAATTCTTCAAGCATGATGAACCAATTTTTATGACCAGTAACTGCATACATGTAATCATTCCTCCACACAGTGTGATGAAAGTTGGCTTTTCGTAGAGAATAAATTTTCACTGATAGAATTAAGTTCATCCTTTATTGATCACATTTAATTTCAGTAGAAATGATTTGATTCAGCAAATACATAATCTCATTAAACTTTATTGTGCATGAAGTACAGCATTAGTTATTTGGAGAAGTCAAAATTTATTAGATACAGTCTCTGCCCATAGTGCTAGGAGGTAGCTATACACAGTCTGGCCTTAGATCACCTTTCATGCCTTATCTGTTGGGAGTCTTTGTTGTGATTATAGTGAGACTGAAAATAAGTAAGTTTCATGAGTATCTTAAGTGCATACTAGAAACGTCAAGAATGTATTAAGTAGGTGTGAACATTCTTTGTGGGCTTGGTTGGTAGAATGGTTACCATAGATACACAATCATAGCTTATCTATCTCTCCCTTGAACACCCTCATTAGCCACCAACCACCTTTCTTCAGTGATCTTAACTGGTATCAGGAAAAGGAAAGTACACATTATACTGTTTTAACAGATTCCATAGGGTAGCAGATCTCTTGTGTCAAATGAGTAGACTTACAGAGAAGAGTGAGAGGGAGAAGGCAATGGGATAAGTGGGTGGCTGCATGCCACCCATGTACTGAAAGTTTCGGGTACCTGAACTGAGGGGATAGGTCATTAGTTTGCAACATGTAGAGCATAAAGGAGTTAGTGTGTGGATTCAGAGGATACTTTTCATTCTTGGTATAGGAAAACAAGCACAACTAACACTCCATAATACCATGGAAGCTTTTGGCAGACACTCCAAAATTCTGTATAGGTCAAGAATAGGTGATAAAGCTGCTTTCTTGCATTTAATAAGTAACAATTATAGGGACACTAGCCATGGGGCAGATGAAGCCAGCCAGTAAATAAAAAAATGAATTAAGTTTGAATTTCTGTCTTGAAAATTTTGTTTAAAAAACTTTGATTAAAATATTTTGGCCATATGACAATTCTAGTGATAACAAAGATGAAGGGAAATAGTCACTCTTAGGTGATGTTACTAAGAGGAAGACTGATGTACCCTTACTCTCAAGTAATTTAATAATATGTAAAGAGTTTGAAAATAATTCACCACCTTTTATCTAATAATTCCATTCTTGGAAATAATAATAAATGTTGGAAAAATCCTTTATAGATGTGAGTTATTAAGTCTTACTTATAATTGTAAAATAGTAAAATACATATTTAGCAATAGAAATTAAATAGTGATATATTAATATGGCTAAATTATACTTCGCAACTAATCATATTTTTGGAAAAATAATTTTATACAAATGTCTACAAATATCTTATCAAATAGAAAAATCTACCATATAGCATCATATCATGAAAGGTTTTCCTTATATTTTCTGTATTTTTGGTTATAACAAATATTCTTTTTATGTAAAGATAGTTCGTGCTATTAGTGGTCACACATGTCTATAAAGGAACATGTTTAGTTTTTCCTAATATAACTTTCACATATTCACAAGGCGTCTAGGTGTGTGTCTATACAAGGAGAACATCCATCACTTCTAGGTTTTGCAGTGAGCTGTAATGGTGTTCACTGGATATGGCTCCAGAAAGAGGTCCAAATCTACATTAGATGAAGGACCCATTGGCAGAGATCACATGATGACATGATATGAGTTTAGTTTTTTTGTCACCCAATGTCTTCTCTCATCTGGCATCATTCTTCCCACAACTAAAACAAAACACAGGAAAAAAATCCCAGTTTAACAAGTTGGAAAATAGATGAGATTTGTCATGGTTTGAATGTATTATAATAAAGCTGTCTAGTTCTCTAGAGGACCATACTTGGAAAAACATTGCTGATTAACCTGAGACTCCAAGGCAAATATGAGTTTCAACATTTCCATAGTTAAGAAAGCAAGAAGCTACTATATTTTATGAAGTGGTTATTTTAACTAACATATGATTGTACATGCTAGAATAATAGAATTTTCAATTTTGAAGGCTTAACGAGAAAAGTTTTGATCTGTCAAATAAAACTGTACGTAGTTTACAACTATTTTTTGGACCATGCAATTAAGACATCTTTGTTAATTGCAGCTTGCATATCTTTTGCAATAGTGGTTATTGTTTTAAAATGTGATATGTATAAAATGAAAATGCCATTATTAGTGTATTTTGAGGATATGGTTGGTAATAAGTGAAGTGTAAGATTACTCATTAGACTGTTTTTCCCAGTGTCTGACTATTCCCTTAGAAGTCTTAGGTGCTTTTATCTCCTCCTCCATCTTTCCATACTTTTCCCTCCTCTTTCTCCTTCCTCTTCCTCTCTATTTAAACTATGATTTTGGAACAGAGATAGAAAATGATAACATCACAGGCTTTGGGGAGAGTATCAAAATCTTTTCCTGGTATGTTTTAAATTAGAAGTTAGGAGACAACATTCTTGTTCTGGTCACTGAGTGGACAGATGAAGCTGGAGATACTTATGAATATATACAGAGGCATGCAGAAAAAGCCACATGTGTAGTAGAGAAACACAGATGAAAAATCACAGGGAAAACCAGATATGAATAAAACACATGCCCAATACACACATGCTCACTCACATGCTCACACACATGCATATGTGTGTAGGAGACATTTATTCTTGTCTCTCTGATTCCTTCTCTCTTCTTTTGTATAAGCCGATTTGGATTGGATTTCCACTGCTTGAAATCAGAATGCTATTTCAATAACTGTATTGAGCTAGCAGCCATTCTGACGCAGAGGTGGGTATGTGAAGTTAACCTTGGAATACTGACTTCTTTTTAAATTAATTTCAAAGTAGTATGGGAGTTTAAGGAGTGAATCACTTGGCACTTTGAAAAAAACTCTAGACTTCAGTTACTTTGAAACCTTTTAGCTTTGGGGAAGAACTAGAGATGCTTCAGACAGGAAGTTTGGCTTATAAATAAGAAATGAGCAGAGAGCCGAGATACCCTTCTGCAGTGCAGAAACTGTCTCGAAAAGGAATAAAAGGAATTAATTTAGAAAGCCAGGCATTCCACCTTTCATCTGCTCCCAGAAACGGAAATGTGATTGAATATATTAGATAGTCATAATACAGATTCCAAGCAAGATGAGTCTGTGGATAGGGTTCTCGCCTATCAACTGAGAAATATCTTCCTCATTCCAGGGAGGGTGATGGACAGTGAGGGGCACCAGGTCCATTTCATTTGGAGTACAGACCACAGCCACAATTCTCCTTTTCTTTTCCTTAAAAAAATCTTCCAAACTGTGGAGTAAGGCTATCCAATAGAAATTTACCACCTTAGCATCACTTAAGGAGATGTCCACCTTAAAGCAACAACAACAATGACAATGATAACAAAGCCCCAAAACAAACAGACAAAAAAAAATCCGTGTTGACCACCTTGGAGGTTAATATGTGTCACTTCAAAATCCAGCATAAGTATGCTTTAAAGACCAACAGTTTCTATGTAACCACGGTAGAGAAATGGACCCACAGTCGTTCTGAATTGTTGGAATGATCAGTTTTTCCAACTTCTCGTTTCAGAGATTGATCTAGCCTTTCTCTGAGTGATGAAGGGTCGTGCTTTATGTTTCATTTACTTATTTAAAATAGCTGTGCAGATGTGTGTGGCTGTGTGCACATGCATGCAGAGGCCTCCAATGAACCTCGTGCCAACCCCGTATATATTATCCAGCTCTTCAGAGCTGAGGTCTCTCAATAGCCTGATGCTCACTAATTGGGCAATAATGATGGGTTAGCTAGCCACTGGGTCCTCATGTTTCTACCTCCCCATGCTAGGGTCTTAAGAGCATGCCACCATACCGGGCATTCTTATCTTTGTTCTGAGGATCAACTGTATGTCCTCATGTTTGTGAGGAATCACTTTTCTGAATGAATTATATTCCTGGCCTCTCTAAGTGATGTTTTAACAAATGAATCACCTCCTACAAAGATGTTAAGGACTTCCTTTAGGTGTAACTGGGTAGAACAGGAGAAGGTATTTGTTGACAATGACTTTTCTCGTTATTACATAAAGAGAACCAGAGACAAGGCATTGATTCAGAGCAAAGATATACATGATCTTATGATGATTTCATAACCTTATACACACTTTCACTTTGTGATAGGAAGTGAACTGATAACTTTTTAAAATGCTGAGGATTCTGTGAGCTTCTCTCTTCCCATGTAACCTAAATGTTGCCTGAAACAAAAGACTTCACATGACTGGACTGTAACAATCAGGGTTTAGAAACTCCTCCCACTGTCTGTCAATATTTCCTGGTGCCAAAGAGAGTTACCCCAAAACTATGGTAGAGGAGGAGGCCTCCTTTCTCCTGCTACACTCTGAGATGAGGGGTCACCAGCTGAATAAGACTTCAAAGAAAAACAAAATTGCACATAGAATGAATATACTGCTGGTGACGGGTACTAGGTGGGACAAAGGGCAGGGAAGAGTTACTGCATCTGTGTAGAGAGAGATGGTGCGCTCTGATGTGTAGTGGTATTTCATTTTTATTTTGATAAATAATGTTTGCTTGAAGATCAGAAAAGCAAAGCACCCAAGTCACTACAGAGCTTTACCTCTATGAAATCTTCAGACTCAAAGAGAACAAGTGCCTTCCTTTTTCCATTTTATATTCCTCTCTAGTCTTGGGATTAAAGCTGTACATCACCACCGCTCTGTCTCTATGGCTGACTAGTGTGGTTGCTGGGATTAAAGGTGTGTGTCACCACTGCCTGGCCTGTATGGCTGATTAGTGTGACTGTTTTGTGTTCTGATTTTGAGGCAAGCTTTATTTATTAACAAGCAAATGAAATATCACCACACAGATGCTGTCTTTGTCTAACTTTTACATGTACCATCAATTCTTCCTTCCTTTTGTCTTTTAGATTTCAGCAGCTTTATTGCAGTGTAGTTGATGTATAATAACTGGCATTGGCGATGTAGAATTTAGTAAATTCTGAAGTAAGCAAATTATTATAATCCCAGTTCTAACATTGAGCAAAAGCACAAGCCCTGGGAGGATTCTCAGACACCGTAATCCCTCTCCTGGGCCCCTTCATCTCCCCTTGTTAAATATGGATTCCTTTCTCCTTGCATTTCTATCAGTGTTTGTGTTATATTTTTAGTACCTGTTTTAAATGCTCTACATGTCCCGGATTTTTATACCCTTTTGAATCAACTACCTTCATATTATAAACTGAATATTTTTTTCTGCTTTTATGGTTTATATTTTATCCTTGGTTTTGAGTCATTTGGCTATAATGTGCCTTAGTATAATTTTCTTCAAGTATAAAGTTCCTGTGGTTTTTGACTCTATAAATTTATAGTCTTTATCACTTGTAGAAACATTTTGTTTTTTAATCTTCAGATATCTTCCCTCTCTTTGCAGACTTTCTTACTTGTATATTATGATCCTGGATGCTCTCTCCTCCTCCTCTTCTTCTTCTCTTTTCCCTTTGTCCTCCTCTTCCTCCTGTTTCTATTTCCTCCTCCTTGTCCTCATCTTTGTTTCCCTCCCCTGTGTTTTATTTTGGCAATTCATACAAATGGTTTCTGTTGCTATGCCATTGTCCAATTTGCTGCTTTTCTCTTCTTCAGGTTTTAAATGCTTTTTTTTAATAGAGTATTTTTTTTAGTTGAGGTTTTAATTCTAGAAGAACAATTTGGGTCTTTAGAAATACCTTCTGCTTTTATACATGGCATTCAGCATATGGGGAATAGCTACAACAGCTGTTCCCATTGCCTTGCCTTCAGACTTTAAGATTTATTTTAGCTCTGTGCGGTTGTGATTAATTGATTTCTTTCTTCATTATGGGTTTATTTTCCTTCTTTGCACATGTGTTGGGATGCCAGATGTGAATTTTTACCATGTTGGGTGCTGGATGTTTCTATATTTCTATCAGTATCCTTGGAGCTTGTTCTGAAATGCAGGTTGTTTTGCTTGGAGATGGTCTCTTTCCATTGAGCCTCGCTTTTAAGAAGTTAGGTGCTCACTCTAAAGATGGCAATTCTACTACTGAAAATAGACTTCTTTATTATATTATCGCTAATTCCTGTGACTTTGAAGCAGTGTGGCGTGCTTGTGGAAGCCAGGTGCTGCTCCTGGTCCATCTGGGTGGGGCTTGCTTCGGTGCTGTGTATTTGCCCCCACAGGTGCCCATCACTAATTCACAGTGCAAAAATCTTTTCAGATCTCTGCAGTTCTCTCTTTTGTTGCTCTGTTCTTCAGCTGCCTTGATCCCCAAGTCGTTCATCTTCATTTCCTAAATTAATTGCATTTGCTGAGGTAAATTTGCTGAGTCTCAGTTCTTCTGACTGGTGTGGCTGCACCTGAGCAGTTGAATGCTGGTAAAACTGGTGTGCCTGTTGATCCTGTTCTGATGGCTATGACCTGCTTCTGAATGGAGCCAGTCCGCTGGGGTTGGGGGTAGGACTCAGCAGTAGGGCCAGCAATAAGGTGGGAAGGCTTGGACTGCAGGAAAGGAGGAATCCAGGCAGGGAGCAGTTCCAGTTCCTCAGGGAGGATGGTCACTCTTGGCTAGTGTGATTTATCCTGGTTCTGACTGGTTTGGCCTCACCTGAGTGGGAGGAGTCTGTTGGGGTTGGGGACAGGGACCAGCAAAGAGACTGCCAAGGAGTTAGGAAGGCATGGGTCAAGGGTGACCCTGGTTATGGTTTCTAAAAGAGGTGTTTCTTCTACAAAATGTTCAATCTGGAAACTAGAAAGGCGGGTGTGAAAGAAAGAGAAAGGGGATTAGGAATAGATAACTCTTTTCCTTCTCAAAAAACTTTGGTCAAATTCTCAGTGCTTATTTAAAATTAAAAAAAGACAAAACAAACAACAACAACAACAACAAAATCAACACAAAAACAAACAAATACCCAGCCCTGCAGATCAACCTCAGGGTCTTACACAAATCAGGCAAATGTTCTCTTACTTAACAATGTTCTTAGACCTACCATTTCTTTCTTCCTTGAAGAAGCTGGTCTATGATTTTCAGTGGATTTATTCTTTGTCTATGCCATCTCCCATTTCTCCATTTTGCTTATTTTTTGGATAATGTCTTGTTATTTAGGCCCAAATGACTACAAATTTGTTCCTGACCTACCTCAAGCCCTGCAACACTGAGATTGCAGGCGAATATCACCACACGCGGCGTTTTCTTTTCCCTCTGTTCTGCTGTTTGAGTGTTAGTTTATGAAGCATATGAGATTCTTACAGACTCATTTTTTTCCTCACCTCCACAGGATCATAACCTGTTTCCTGGCTGTATGAATGAGAACTGCAATGGTAATAAGTTCCCTTTGGTTACCTCATTACAGAGAAGCAAGCTCATTTTATCTTAATGCTGAGGTTCTCAGACATACTCGGTTGCTTAGCATCTATACAAGGATATTACTCACATAGGGTATGGACTCTGAACCTTCTAGTAATGCCATTTTCTAATATGTTCCTCCAATATTGCTACTTTATTCAGTAAGGGATTTGGAAAACACCCTCAAGCCCGGCTTCTGCCTGAAGCCCGGTGATGACTTTCTTGATGTCTGTCATCTGTCCCGTTGTCATTCTCAGATCTCAGAAGGATGAAACACATTCCTTTCGCCAAATCCTTGGTATAAAATGCAAGCAGAAAACTTTGAAAAGCTCAATAACAATAACCCTTGATTCTATTCATCTCAGTTGATTAGGAATAAACCAAAGGCTGGGAACTGGCTAGGTTTAAACTCACCTTTTCTTGGGAAAATCTTCCTTCCTACATGCTGAAAATAAATCAGGTAGAGAGAATGTCAGGTAACTGATGGGAGAAAAAAGCTGGTGGAGAAAGAAGCATTTAATTGCTCTCATGATAAAAGCAATCATTTACAAATAAACACAAGCAAATTGAGAGTAATGGAGAATGGTAAAAGACTGTTTAGAGTCCCAAGTTCTTGGCTAGCACTTTTCTGACAGCTCTGCCACTAAAACGTGCTGGTTTCCCTCCCCACGCCTCAGTTGTATTAAAATCAGAAGTCTTATTCAGAAGCACGATTAATAAAAATACAGAGACAGAAATTACGGTTCATCCTGAAGGTCAGAAAAGCAAAACAGCCAGTCACTGGCTCTTACCTCCACCTCAGTCCAAAATGGTGATCCAGCCTCCAGGAATCTCAGAGTGAGATTGTGTGTGAGAGCGTCTCCCATTTTACATTCCTCTCTAGGGCTGGGATTAAAGGCGTGCACCACTGGGATTAAACGCATGCACCACCCAGTTTCTATGGCAAACTAGTGTGCCTACCGGGATTAAAGGTGTGTGTTACCACTGCCTGGTCTGTAAGGCAGACCAGTGGGACTGTTTTACTCTCTGATCTTCAGGCAAGCTTTATTTATTAAAATGCAAATAATATACTACCATGTTTCTCCATGGCCTTTTGCAATTTAATATAAAATACAGCAAGAACATTTCCAGGGCTCAAACTAGAATACACCGTAGGTTTTCATTAAGCCAGACATCCCACCAAAATGCTGTGGTAGGGAGCCCTGTTCCCTGACAGGTTACCTGGGGATAGCTGCTGTAACCTCATCCAGTTCTATTCTGTTTCCTCACTTTGCCATTGATCTTGCCCAGAGTCAATTCTCTTCATTCAGGAAGTTCTCAGACACACAGATATAGCCCCAACTTTGAGGTAAGCTATGGGAGGACTTTTGGTGTCTCCTGCCTCTGTCTTGTTCAGCTCTGTACAGGTGCTGGGTGCCGGCCATTAATTCTGTGCTGTGTGCCATTCCGGACTGGTCCTCAGTGCCTCAGATGTAGTGTGTTGAAGCATGCTGCTGCCTTGCATTGCCTTGGGATTGCACCAATTTCCCCACTCTCAGTAAAAGTGGTAGTTCTTCTTCAGTACTTTACTCTACTTCAGTATACAGATTTGGTGACCCTTGGCCCTCTGCAGCTGTCCTTACCCAGGGCTTTTCTTGATTATGATGACAAAGTATGTGCTTTTCTCCTGCAGCAGTCTATGGGTGCAGGATTTACCTTATTTATTTTTGTATTTCTGAAGTTCATCATGGGACACAAAGAAGTTTATTGCGTGGATGAATGAAAATAGTACTGAAGGTAATAAAGAGGCGATTTTGAAATTTCCAATGGGAAGAAAGAGTATTGTCAGTTTGGGAAGTGTGCCAAGGTCATGCATTGAGAAGATGGTAGAGCAGGAATTTGATATTAAGGAGTAGCCTAATGTCTGGCTACCATAGTGTTAATCATCACACACCTACTACCTCTCAGTGAAAAGAATTTATATGGCTTTTTATCAAGGGGCCCATTTCATAGCCTATGGATCAGTGGCTTTAAGAAGCACTTAAAGAAAGACCTGAAACCCAAAGTTACAGAGCTCATGATTCCTATCTTCCTATGTCCCACTCCCAAGCCTTCTAATGACTTCTAGTCTTTACCTAACAAAAATTGAAGGGAAGAAATGTAACTACCATCTTATTTATTTACAGGTTGATAGTTTGTTGTTTCCTGCTCAGAAAGATTATGTAAAACACCACAGGATTCCAATAAGGTGAAGTTCATTTTTTAACGTTATTCTATTTATTTAATTAATTTTAAGGAGTCCTCACTCTCATAGATTCCAGGAAGTTTTCACTGCATGGGCTTTTTTTAATGTGGTGTTTAAATATTGTTAAATTTCTGGCTCCAAATGGAAACTGAATTTTGAAGCCCTAAAGTTTTCTGCATATGTGGGAATGCTTAGCGTCGAATCTTCATTTATATAAAACAATGTTTTCATAAATCCAAGCACTCTTAGAAACAAGGGCTGAGTCTCATTCATCGCCATACTTAGGTTTAACTTGGTGAATAGTGTCAGGAGACAAGTGGCGATTTAGAAGTGGCAGATACAGACAGAGGAGCTTAGCAGAAGTTTTGTTTCCGTTGGTGGCCTCTCAGGGACCCTACTTCTGAAGAAAATGAACTTTCCTTCCCCAGCCAGTATCTATTGCTCAGTGTTTCTCATCTAGGACTTCATGAATTCTTCCCCTGTTCATTCTGGGACATTTGATATATTGATCACGTACAGGTTTTGTGCATACGGTCACAGCCATAACTGCACAGACAATGAGAGCAAAAGCCCTGCCCTCTCCAGCAGATACTGTTTTACCGCGGATATCCATTACTTCTTTCTGTCCCTAGCAGTCTTTTGCTCCTTTTCCCACAGTGATCCCTGGGCCTATGGGGGAGGGAATGTCATATAGCTGTCCCATTAGGAGCTGAGCATTCCGGCTGTTCTCAGCATATCGAGCAGTTGTCAGTTTTTGTATTAATCAACCACTACTCTAAAAGGAAGTTTCTCTGAAGAGGCTTAATAGGAGAACTAAAGGTAAGAACTTCCAGGGTAGGTTATTACTCTGTCCTCTCCCAGATGTAGATGCTAACTTTAAATCTTTGGGCACACGTGTCAAAGCTGGAGTACTCAAAGGTCAGCCAAACAGTGAGGATCATGGGAAAATTTCCCTTGGGAGGAGAAACAAAGCATAAATGATATGAAGAAGGGAAATTAATAAAGAAACAGGAAGGGTAAAATGGGGCGGGAGTGGGAAAGCAGAGAAGAAAGCTAAGAGATAACTCACACTGAAGTCCTCTGAAGGAACACTATGGAAGTATACTACTGTAGAAGCTTCCTAAAACACACACACACGCACACACACACACATGCAAACACACATGCACGCACACATATTCAAATATGTATGGACCATAGGTATTGTTACCCTAGAATGGAGGATAATGCCTCTCTTAGACACTACAGATTATAGGTGTTACCTCTTTTCTAGTCGTTCATGAGTGGGGTTCCATGAAGCCCCCTCCAAACATTAGCCCCTATAGCCTTTGCTCTTGGTTACATGCCAGAAACTGGTGGTAAGACTCTATTACTGAAGACACCACACACAAGAGTCATAGGACTTGGAGAAAACAAGCTGGAACTGATTTTGAAGCTCTTCCCAACAGGCTAGCTTTTATGTTGCTGGAAGGTTCTATGCACCATTCTGGGGAAGAAAACTAATTCTTAGTCTTACCTATCAGTGAGCTCTGCAAACTACAGTAATAATTGGCTTGGTAATATGTGCCCACAAGGGCAATAGTGCCATGAATGTTCTAGAAACAATCAACTATTCTTTTACAGGATTTAAAGTCAACTCGCAAAACAGAACCCATGCCTGATATTGTTGATTGAACCCCAAACCCATGGCTGGTTAGGTCAGAGGCTTTAGGGGAGAACCTAATATTATTATCACCTCTTGTATGTTATAACCAGCAGGACCCTGGTTATTTGGCCAAAGGTCCTTGTTAATATTGGTATCTTTGCAATTTTGGAAGCTTTCGCTGGACAGCTGTGTCAAATGCATTCGCCGAGCTATTCTTGTTATTCATGTAGGGACCTTCTGGCATCAGATGCCTTATTTGCCATGCCCTGACAGTCTCTCATACTCTCTAACTTTTCCCTCAAGTATCCGACTTCTTGCATTTTGACTGATATTTGCATAATCCTGATTCTTGATTGTTGCTAGGCAATACTGCCCATCAGAGCCTCTGTTTTCTGATTCCTTCATGTGTTTTTAGACCATGAAACTTTCCTGACTGAGATGAGGCTTTGACTGATCTCCATGACCAGACCATTTTCACAACTTATAACTCCAAATACATATTCCTGAAGTTGAGTTTTACCAGTTATTAAGTTATTACCCAGAAAAACAGGACACCAAAATATGCAACATTTCAGTTTAATGTAATAGGAACATTTCCCCACATAGAGTAAGTAGATTATGGCTTAATATAAGCCCCGAGGGAACAGATGGGATCCTAGAGAGACGTCCAGATTTGCCCTTGGTGCTAAAGTGTAGCTAACACACCAGGAGGGAAGCATTAAAATTTTAAACCGTTTACTTCAACACAATTATGAGGACAGGTTTTTAAATGAGTTTTTTTTTTGAGCATCAACATAATCCTGATGGGAAACAGAAATCATTTTACCACTTTACTAAAGAATTGGTAGAATTTAGACTCATGGTTACTGCTTTAAAAACATGATTATTGAAAGTTATTGCATAAAATCTCCAGTTTCTGGCTTCTCTGTCATTTTTTTAGGCTGGTTTGGCTGAAACTGGGCATGGTAGTTAGTGATTTTATGATACTATAGAAAGTCAGGAGGAGGAGTGGTATGCAAAGAAGGCAGTGACGCCAAATTCATCAATAACAGCCCACTCCAGTTTTCTTTCTGTTGTGCATAAATTCTTGGACCAAAAGCCTCTTATGGAAGGGAAGGATTTATTTGGATTATACTTCCAGGTGGCAGTCCATCAATGGGGGAAATCTGGACAGGAACTCAAGCGGGAGCTTAAAGCAGAACCCACTTATGATGCTTCTCTCTTAATCAAAGGCTCATGCTTAGCCATCCCTTCTCATACAGCTCAGGACCACCAGCCACAGCCACAGCATTGCCTATAGCAGGTTATGCTCCCCTACATCAATTATCAGTTAGGACAGCCCACTTCAGACATGCCCGCAGGCCAATCTGATCTGGGTGCATCCTCGACTGGAGACACTCTTCTAACTGTGTCTAGCAGACAGTTAAAGGTCACTGTGACACAGCCACAAATGATGTTGCTTGTGCCAGGCACTTCTTAGGTGGTTTGACTTCCACAAGATGTGTTCTCTTGTTTAGTTATTATAGCAGCCATTAGGGACAGGTGTTATATGTTCTGTAGCTGAGCTTCAGTAAAATTATGTATTTCATTCTATAAGAGATAAGATATGAGCTAGTGTTTATTGATATGGTGTATAAGGGGCAATTTTAAAACTTGGGTCAAATTCAGCGTATAAAAGTTTTATAGGGCATGGAGGCATTTTCTCTATTTTCTTTGTAAAATTCTCCAAGTAGATTCATATAGTATTTTCTGAAGAGGGAGGCAGTTCTAAATCTGTTATCCAAAGAAAAGATTCCTGGGGACAAAGATAACTTAAAGACCCTGAACCATGTTGGCTGCTGTGAATCCTGTATTAATGCAAAGCTGAAAACAATCGCTCATTATTCCTAGAATGTTTATTTGTCCTATTGACATCCTATTGCATTCAATCTCCATCTGCAATACACGATCTTTTCAAAAGCATTTTATAGGACAAAGAGAGACCACAAATGTTTGTGTGTGTGTGTGTGTGTGTGAGAGAGAGAGAGAGAGAGAGAGAGAGAGAGAGAGAGAGAGAGAGAGAGAGAGAGAGAGAGAGAGAGAGAGAGAAAGACTATTGGAAATACAAGCTGTTGTGAACCAACATGTCGGTGCTGGGAAATGAACTCTGATACTCTGGAAGAGCAGTTTATGCTCACATCTGCTGGACCTTCTCTATAGCTTCTTAACTCATGATTTGTTAAAATATTAAATCTTCCTTTATTGCTGCCTGCCTCAACAGAAAAGCTTCTCTGACCAAAGTTAAGAGCATCCCAAGTCTATGTGTATAGACATAAATATTTCGGAGGCAATTTGACAGAATGATCATTTAGCCAAACAATGGATAGTAGGGTCTATCCCAGAGCCTATGACCTCCCAGCTATGGACTTCTGACCAGGGTTACAGTACCAGGCAAGTTAATCTCTCCTGTGGAGAAAGCCTCAAGTCCAATCAGAAAGCAGTGAGTTAGCTCACAACTGTTATGCCACTATGGTACCAGTGGTTTCAGTTCTCCCGGAAGGTTGTTATTGTAGCATGCTGGGTCCAGTGCTGGGTAAGATCACTGATGTCTTTTCTTTCCTAGCTGCCTCTATTCTCTTTCCAGCACTGTGAAATCTAGCCAGCAGGAAAGAAGTTTTCAGGTCGGTTTGAGATTGAGCTGCAGCCAAAGTGTGTGGTGTCTTAAGCAATGTGGTTTTTACTTTGTTGAATAAAAACAGATCTGTGCTAGGTAAATTCATCAAAAAAAAAAAGAAAAGAAAAGTAGCTGAATCGAAAGAATAAAATAGAATTCCTGATACAAGTATAGAAATATATTTCCTGGTACAAGCATAGAAATGAATTTCCTGATAAAGGCATAGGAACCTTTAAAAAGTCTGTCTAATCCTATTAAGTTTTATACCTGTGCTTTATTTGTATAAAAACTGCTTTTAAGACTAACTGAAGCAACTTGGTAATTAGAGAGGTGTTGCAAACATCTTTGCTTACTAAGCTACCATCTGGACTTTATTATCCACTCATTGTACCTTTTTCTTTTCTATGCTGTGTACCTACTCATTTATATTTGTGTCGATTAAGCCTTGCGTATTCAGATAAGACAGAGAATAGTTAGACAACAACACATAATATAGGAAAGATAGTCATGACAAGCAGGAAAGGCATGGGGCATTTCCATGCTCTTTGATGATACAATGTTGAGCATAGAGAACATTGTTGGTCCAGGACAGATAATGAGTGGGGCTTTCAATTTCCCTTCAAGGTCAAAAAAGACTCTAGATTTATTTGCTTCTAAAGTAGGGAATTTTTGTAGTGTTCTCTCCCGGTCGGCACATTGCAGTCTTGCTTTTCCTAAAGATTCCTCACTGGAACATGACAAGCAAGTTGTGATTAAAATCTTTGTAAAATAAGGGAAACTAAAATAGAAATTTGGTGAGATTGTATAGGAGGAGGAGTTGAGGACTTGCAACTGTCCAAGACACTTGGTTTTTATGTAATGAATAATGATAAAACATCAGTTTGAGGGTCAGATGTCAGAGTGAGCAGTCTGAGGACTAGAGACCTGATTCCCTAGTTAATTTGCCGTGTAACATTGAAGAAGATGCTGAGCTTAGATTCCTAGTTACCTGATACCAGGGTCACACGAGAGGATTTCTGTGGGTGTCTCTTATAGGCTCCCCCAGCTATCCTGTGATGTCAAGTATCTCTATGAGTAAGTAAGTATTAATCTAGGGCAGGATGAGATGAGGTTGTTTTCATTGCTAATTATATTTCTTCCTTTAAAACTATGAAATTATGTTTTCTGGAAAGTATACACTGTATCTTTTTTGACATTTTCTTTGAAATGATTTTATTATTTCCCAAAGACTTGTCCTGTATGGTCTTACTAGAATTCTTAAAAAAAAGTTCCAGAGACTGGTTTGCCCAAGTTGTATCATATTCCTATTTTGGTGTAGTATACGTTTATTTTCTATAATCTGACATTTTTCTTGGTTTTATTCATGTTGGTCAGTTATTAAAAATGGATCAAGCCAGATATATGTCAAGTTCTGGATTTGACCTCATTGTCAATAACACACACACACACACACACACACACAGAGAGAGAGAGAGAGAGAGAGAGAGAGAGAGAGAGAGAGGACATGCCTACTATTGTTTCTTAGTAATCAGCAAAACAGAACAAATACTAGACACTGTTAGCAGGACAGTGAGTCTTCTTTTTTTATGATTCTGACTGTCTTGGTGACTTATTTAAAAGTCTATCATGTCATCAATATGAAAGGAAAATAAAGAAAAATCAAATCTCTCGAATAGGTGTCTATTGGTTATGAGCTAAGGTGAATGGTCCATTTCCTTTGAGATGTTTGTTTACCATGACACTTAATATGAAAAGGTTGATAAAGTTTGCCTTAGAGAGAAATTTGTGATGGATTACAGGGGGAAAATACCTGGTTCAGTAAACTGAGGAGTTTCTGTTTGGGTAACTGAGGATGAAAACTCCAAGAAACCATAATGAGGATTGAATAGTGCTTCTTAAATTTATGGGCAATAACTTATTGATGAAACAGAACTTCAGTGGACTCTATAAGCCATATCTAAAACATTAAAAACCCGACAAGAGTGAGCACATTAATTACTAAGCCACACTGGTCCCCAAAGTGCTGTTAGGTTTGACATTGTGTAAAATTGTTAATTTAGTGATCATTAAAGTAGTGGACGGCTCTAGCAAGCCTGGCTTTGTAGTTGCATTGATGAAACCAAACTGTCTAGAAGGATCTGTTCTCTTATTTTGTCTCTTGGCTTGTTTCCTGTTGGGCAGAAGGACAAATCTGCAGATAGGAATGCACACCCCCTCTGGCAGCTCCCATAAAGGAAGAGTAGTTTGCAACAAAGTATGGTACACTGAACAACAGACATCTACTGTGCTTGCATTGTATAGATTTTATAGAAAGTTGCTTTATAATACTTTTTGTTGTAGCAATAAAAGCCTTGTGTTTGTATGGCATAGGGTTCCACTCAATGGATTTAAAGCACTTAGACAATCTTTAGATGAAAAGGCAAAAGAGACTACTTATTTCTAATTCTCGGGGTATTTGTAAGTATGGTAGGTTCTGAGGTGTAGCAGAAGGAGGGCTTTACATTTGCAATGCTTGTGCATCGGTCTTTGTTGTGTGAGAACAGCCCTGCCAGCAGAGCATCCAAGGTACCAGGGCTTTGTAATCCAGGATACTAATGTTAGTCATAACAAAATTCTAGCTCTCACCAGTGGCTAACTGGCAGCTTCTTGTTGAGTTCCTCTTGTAATGAGACTGAAGCAAAAGCTGGTTCTAGATCCTAGGCTTTTCGCTTCCAGGGCCTCTGCTCTTGTCATCATCCCCTCTTGCTGATTCCCAGGCATGTCTTTTTGCACGTCCCACGTGGACTATTTTGATATGTAGAAATGCCACATTCTTTTCACAATTCTTGAACTATTCTCCATGTGAATCCTATGTTGAATCCCAAATCTTCAAACGGTTCCTCAGTCCTCTTGTAGGACACAGCCCCTCCTGGTCAGATATGCTCTTACCATAGAATTAGATGCTAAAGCTTCAGAGCCGTGGCTGCAGCACAGAACTACTCTGGTGCTGGTGGTAACTCCATACAGTCCCTGGAGGAAGCCATTAACCAGCTCCTGTGGTCTTGTGGTTGAATTGGAGTCTGGGAACAGGTGCATCTTCCTTAGGGTTAGTTAATGGTGAATTTGCAGCGTTGTTTCTAGATGCAAAGACTCCCAGGCAATCCATTATCATCCTCCTGATAAATTCAATGTGCTAAAAATGAAATTCCTGTTGTTTATAACTAAGAACTGTATGCAAAAATGTTCAAAAACCAGTTCAGATATACCATCTCTACAGTTGCTTTGGTTCTTTTAGAGTCTCCTATGGACCCTCTAGTCCTTGTTTTAACAGGGGTGAGGCCTTTGCTTGTTGTAATGGTCTGTGCTCCTCTTTGCCCATTCATTACAGTACCTGAAGCAAAGAAGTTCCCCTGGCAACTTGTGTACTTTACTTGTAGCCATAGGGACTGGCACACCCACTCTTATTCACTCACACTAGAAAGGACCTAGCGTGAAAGGTCTTTGGAAAAACCAAGCTTCTACCTTGTTTAGTATGTCTTACTTAAAAGTCACACCCTGATTTATAAAAAAGTTTGTTTTTATGTGCTTCATACAGGTAAACATATATGGTGTTAAACATATTCCTTCTATATCCCTCCTTCTCCCCTCTTCTCATCTCTTTACTGTTTGTTATTCTCCTCTGTCTCTCTGGAACTCCTG
>JABTXL010000611.1:9398228-9442495 GCA_025134845.1 Neodon shergylaensis | reverse complement strand
CCACTGCATATATATTCCACATTTTTTCCATCCCCTCCTTTGTGGTTGGGAATCTAGGTTGGGCCCACGTTTTAGCTAACGTGAACCGTGGTGCAATTAGCAAGGCTGCGCTGGTGGGTGTCTCTGTAGTACGCTGACTTGGAGTCCTTTGGATGATTACCCTGGGACGGTACCACTCGGAGAAATGGAAAATTCATTTTCATTTTTCTGAGAAGCCGCACAGTAATTTCCATAGTGTCTGCTCTAATTTACATTTTGCCAGTGGCATTGAAAGATCTCCCTTTGCCCAACATTTGCTGTTATTTGCTTTCTCAATGGCTACTAGTCTCAGATTCACACTGGGTCCTTAATAGTGTACACTTACTCTTCATTTCCTTCCATGTCTCTCTTTGCTTTTACTGTTTATTGTCTTGGGAACCACTGCAATACTTTCTTAATAACAGGCTTGACTGAACTCGTTGAGTGCTACTGTGTCAATTTTTTTCTTCTAAGAAGCATCAGGTTTTAACTGACTGCAGTTATTGTTAAAAGTGAGTTTTATAATAGTGAAGCAGAGGTGAGTATTTCTTAATTTCATTCCCTAATTCCCTGTCACGGTTCCTTACAGGAAGGGGATACCCACTGCTGCCTTGCTTCCTTTGTGTGAAGCTATGAACACATTTTAGTTTCTCATCTGCAGACAGAGGGATAGTGGATATTATCCACTATGGTCCCTTTTATGTAGCAATGAATGATAAACCTTTTGTTGGGTTGCAGGGTCATCTGTCTTCCCCAACTATTTTCTTTAAAAGATGTTGTCTATTTTATATCCATAGTTAACTTTTCTTGTTTCCACAAACAGATTTTTGTTTTAAGACTTATTACCCACTTTGTCAATCTTATTCTATGACTGTAGCTCCATGCACACACTGGCAAAGAAATCAAGGGAAGGGTGCATTTAAAAACACTATGATTACTATTTAGATATCTAACCAAATTGTTAGCATTTCAGAAGCCCAGGCCCCACCAGTCAAAAGTAAAGCAGGTTATCATTTGGATGACATGGTACAATTTCACCCAGTGTCCTCTCTTAATTATTTTCAAGGTAAAAAACAAAAGGGACCATAAAAAGGTGAAACAAAAATAAAACACTTCATGCCTATTCTATTCCCCCCCACCCCACCCCCGAACTCAATATCTCCTAAAATTGGAAGTCAGAACCCAGGTGTTAGCATGGTATTTGCCTCGGGAGAGGTGAGAGTGGAGGTCGTGCTGTAGAAGGTCACTAAGGCATGAATATTGCATGAGGGAATTAATTGCCAAGAGCACGTGAGAGTTATGACAGCAATATGCAGAGCCTGAGCAATCATCACTGTGGGGGAATGGTTGCATGTCTCCACACACAGGGATGCTCTGAAATAGTGATGAGAGAGCGAAGAGCCTCTTTCCTCAGGACTGGAAGATGTGACACAGGGAAGTCATCAGCGACGAGCTGTATTGTGATACTGCACCTAAGTTCTTTACCGTTTGAATATGGAACAGAATGGTAATTGAGTCCCTGCTTAAAGAATAGCAGAGGGTTACCTTGAGGCACATCCACACTTACTGCTTTACCTTCCAGTCAAGTTGGCTTATCTTGTGAGTTTATAATAATAATGCTGTACATTGGAGATCGACTTTATCATACAAAGCTTGAAGCACAATTAAACCCTAAACACTAAATGGTAATTCAATTATGTTCTTTCCATCCTAGTCACTAAGGCAATAAATTGAAATCATTCATCTTGGAACAGTGTTTTTCTCTGTGGGAAAGGGGACATAGAAAATGCCTCCTCCCCCAGCCATCCCAAAACATCCAGGGGATATATAAAAATATTTCATAGAAAACTTTAAATTAAACACTATGAAAAGTGTTACTTTTACGATGTAAAACATGGCAGAAAAACTGAAGGGAACTTCTTGGCTAATCAGTTCTGTTCATCTCTCAGGGATTCTATTATGGAGAAGAAAGTAAAGTTTCTGGATATAAAATGTTGAAGAGGAAGCTCTAGGCATGGGAGAGGATCTTTATGTTCAAAAGCAGGCTTAGGTAAAAAAAGAAGGTAGAGCCATGGCCCTAAGGCAATGAACCTGAGTGGCAGGTCTCCTGTAGGGATGATATGCTTACCCTCCAGTAAACTGGGAAATTCTAGCTAATCAATTTCAGTTTATTGCCTTAGTAAATAGGATGGAAAGAGACTTTCTGAGCAGCTTACTTAAGAGAAGATCTACTACCCCACATTCAATCCCTCCTTTGTCTTGCATAGACTATTTTGGGAAGTATGTAGACCTGACCTTTATGAAAGGATCTGTTTGAGGCTAGAGGGATCCTTTATGGTACTGCAGAATTCTGTTCAGTTTGCTGGGGCATAAGAAAGAGAAACTATCAGAAATAGATGGCCCATTTGATTTGATTCTGAGCAATCTGGGGTAAGATAGTATTCACCAAGGCTTGAAGTCTATTACATTTATTTTCTTGCTTTGCTTGGAGGAAACTCATAAGTAAGAAATTTTTTTCCTTCATTTTTTCATTTCTTACTCAGCTTGTTAGAGAATATGGCATTCAGTTATTCCATGTGAGTGTTAAGCATGTCCTTTGTTTCAAATCTAGCACGGTTTAAGGTTACAAAACCACCCAGGGAATTTGAGAAAAGGAAGAAAAGGCTGTAAGTCATGCAATGGTTATCCCATAGTTTGAGGAGTATTGTTTTTTCTATATTATCATTGCAATCCCAAGATTTCTTGCCAACAGTGATATACATAACCTGTAATATGAGGTTTGTTATAAGGCCAATAGTCCATGAACTTGTTTCAGCTGAGTTCACAGACCAAAAATTTCATTAACTTGGTGAATGTATTTTTAGAGGCTGGAGAAATGGCTCAGTGGCTAAGAGCACCCGATACCATTGCAGAGGACCTGGGCTCAGTTCTTAGCATCCACCTGTAGGCTCACAACTACAGGTGTTACTCAAGCTCCAAGGTTGCCGTACCTTCTTCTGGCTTCTTTCAGTACCAGGTGCTCATATAGTGCATACACATTAAAAAATAGTATGCTTTTTCCCCTTTTACAATTTTAATTTGAAGAGAGTCCTGAAAGTAAATAGTTTCTAAAAGTGTTAGTTGGTTTTGGTAATTGTTGAAAATGCTTTCTTTGATATGGATATAGAGCAGAGGTGTCTCCTGCTATATGATGCAGTAACATCAGGCATGGGAAGACTCTTTACTCATTGCTGGATTTCTCAATTTGGGAAGAATTTGGAGAAATATTTAAGAAGCCAGAAATATCAATAAAGAAGTTAAAGGATCTGAATTCCAACATAAAGTCCCCCAGACAGAAACTGCTTGTGTGCTCAGGAGAAAACAGGAAGCTTGGGGTGTAGCCCGGTGTTTACCACCAGTGTTCTGAAGGACGATAATCGGTCTTTCAGGAGAGAGGATGCTTGTTGACTCGTTATGTAACTCAACCATCCTGAGAGAGGCATGACTTCTAAGCAATGATTGAGACAGATGCCACAACACAACACACACACACACACACACACACACACACACACACACACACACACACACATGTAGGGCTAGATGCCACTGTCTAGTGCAAATGCGTCTTCTTATGTCAGATCTTAACAGAATCAAGTGGAAGCTAGTTTGTGGAATGTCCTAATAATTCAGACACAGCGGTGTCATAAGAGATGCGTTTCTCATGATACTCATTCAAAATTTTCATGAGATAAAATGCTATTTGATTATGTGGTAGAGAGGCCGTTTTTTTCCTACTTAGAATGATACTGCAGAATTTTCATAGAGAAGAAGTAATCTAAGAATTATCAGCAAAAATATATGTAGGAAGTATTATAGAAATAGATTGAGAAATGACATAAGCAGAATTTTGTAATACTAATACTTATTTAATTATCACTTAAGCAATATTTGCAAAAAAATTCAATTTCCTAGTCCAAGTTTTATTAATATTTCATTTTTGGTGAGCAAATCCATGTTGCACTTTTAATGTAATTTTCTATTTCAGGTTTTTCTATAAATGCACCTTGAACCACAGGAGTGCCCCCTCCAGGGTTTGTGATTGGGAATGCTGTATTAATCTGTGACAAGAACTCCTAGACTCATTGCATGTGTGTTCAGAGATCTGAAGTGCCCCAAGGAAGGTCTCTGCCAGTGTCTCTGAGGCAGCGCCTCAGGGCTGTCTGCAGCATCTTGGGTTTAACTGTTTCCCATTAGCAAGTCCAGGCTGGATTTGGGCGCTGACAGGGCTCATGATTTAGTGGTTCATCCAATATTTTGTTCTCAGTTCTGTCCAAAGATTAATTACACATAAACTATCAAGGAGGAAATAAATCTTGTTAATTAAAATAAGTCTAAATAAGAATAAATGTCTTCATTCTTGGAGAAAATGATGGTGAACAAGGCATAGTGGGAAAGGATGTGAAGACATTCATCTATTAATAGAAAGAAGACTCCTGCTTGCAGGGACTAATACTGTGCTTTAGCTAAGTCTGATATTCACTATCACCTGAAACACATCTAACTGCAACAATAATAAAGAGAGTGCAGTGTGTCATTTGGCTGCCATTTGCCCACAGCATGAAAGAGTGGCATGCTACTTTCGTTCCCAGGGAGTGATTTCTCTTTAACTTGGTGCAAGCTCAGTTTCTTCCAGTGTGATATCAGTCTTAACTGAACATACACGATGGCCAAACATGGTAACATAGAGAAGGGAATCCATGTAGCACAATGGCAGCTCAACAGTTTCAAGAGAAAAGTCTAGCAAAGCAAGGATAACATCGTTGCCATGGGTCCAAGGGAGACAGGAAGGTGCTGCTTTTCTGAATTCTGAGTTCTGCTCTGCTGTCCCATGCACTCAGAGGACACAGGACAGCAGTAATGCCATCTGTCTTGGGAACACACTGTAAAGACGGTAGGCTTCTTTACCTCCACAGTCTCTCTCTTTCAGAAGTTCCATCTAGCCTTCTCTCATACTTAGGAAACTAACTGCATTTCTGATAACCATTTTTCTTTATTATTTAAATTGTATTGGTTATTACAGTGTCTGGAACTAGAAAGGTAGTTGAACTCTTGAAGAATTAATGATCATGATTATTTTACATAAAAGATGGCAAATGAAATTTTATTAATAATGATATTATAAAAGTGACATCCAAAAGAACAATAATACTTATGTACATTAACTGTGAGCAAAAACACTCCTTTTCTCATCAATGTATTTTTTGTTGGGATATTTTATCACAGCAATGGGAAAAGTAACTAAGACAAGAAGGAGCTAAGACCTTCACAAAATCAGTTGCTAGACAAACTGTCCCTTTTAGATAAGAAGGAAAGGGTTGGGGAAGGGAGCACTAATGCTCTCCAAGCACTGAAGGAAATAAATTCTTAGCTGAGAATGTTATATCTAGTAACATCTTCTTGTAGACAGTCAATGTGAAGACTTTCTCATCTACAAAGATGAAAACCACAATATCTCATGGAAGATAAATTGGTAAGTTGATAAGGGTAAATCTCACCAAAGGGAAGAATGAGGGTGATGTGAAGAACAGGGAAAGGAGACTGGTAAAGCTTATCAAAGATAGGGAAAATGTTAACAGCTTATGCCAATTCTTTATAATGGTGGCAATCCAAAAGCTTTAACAAAAATGGATTAGAAGTATAAAATATATTAATATCTTTATAATATTTGAGAATGGAATAGAAATACTGAAGACAGATATGCTCCATAATAAATTATAAAAGTAAAATAGTGAAGATTAAAATTTAAGATCAGAATTTTGGAGGGATTTGAGGACAAATGGAGGAGTTGGAAGAGAAGGGAGAAATATACATGTAATACTTATGCATGAAATTCAAAAACAATTAAATTAAAAATTGGAAGGATAGTTTCAAGGAAGAAGAAAGAACTAAACAGCACATCTCCACTATGAATTGTAGCTGTTGATCTTACTTTGTGGCCACAATTATGTAACTGTTTACTTTTGTCCAAACTGATACGTTTTGAGAAGGAAATAGGCACACATACAATAATCTGAACGATGATGAATGCAATCATTTCTCTCCCACACAATTCTAAACCATTTGAGACTTCATATGATTTTTCCTCCTCTTTCTTCCACTGTTTCATCTTTCTATAACTCTCTTGTACTTCATATATATTTGGAATTTCCAAATTTTTCTTAATTTTTGAAAATTTTAACTATGAAAACATCTCTTCCCCGTCTTTTCTCCAAACCCTCCATGTTCCCCCTCACTCCCTCTCAAATTGATAGCCTCTTTTATTATAATCGTTGTATATGTATATGGGTATAACTACATAAATACAACCTGATGAATCTTATGTGACTTGTGTAGATATGATTTCAGGGCTGATCACTTTGTTTTGGAGAACCAGTTTGGGGCCTCATGTCTGGGAGATGCTAATTCTCCCTTTCCCTTAGTACCTCATTAGTTGCTTGTAAATCTTTGTCAATGGGTAGGAACCCAAGAGATTTCTCCCTTCTTTGCCAGCAAGTATATTTATATTATTATTTCTGATGTCTTGTTGAAGTATTATGGATGAATCTTCCTATCATTTCCAGGAAACACAACCTCACAGCAGACTTTATATTCCTCTGTCTCTTTCAATCTTTTTGTTCTCCTCTTCTAAGATGACCTCTGACCCTTAGGTAGAGTAGTTATATTGTGGATATGCCCATTGGGACTGGGAATCACACAATTGGATGGTCTGTATATTATGACCTATTGTGGTTTCTGGTAATGGTTTCAGTTATCAGTAAAGAATGGATGTTTTGAAAGTGAGCTACATTTATCTGTTGGTACAGTGATAAGTTTTAGAATGTAGCTAGAAAGATGCTGGTCTAGTAAACAGGGAATAGTCAGTTCTCCACCAAGACCCATGACCTCACCAGCCCCAAGTAATTGAATAAGTTTCTAGTACCAGACATTATTTCTCTCTTACTGAGTGGTCCTGTAGTCCAAGTGAACAGATGTTGGTTACTGCCAAGCTCTGAGAGCCAGTATTGCATCTTTAAAAATATCTAGTCATTGTTATAGTTCATTGACTTCAAAGCAGGACAGAACTATTGATAGATTCCTTCCTTTGGTTGGTTTTACATTACTTTTTTAATACTATCAAATATAGGCCACAGGGGGGCAAGGGTTCTTATATAGTCCATTTTCTTCTCAGAAGATAGTATGTTAGGGTATTCAGTCCCCAGGACTTCCTGTTAAGAATAAAACAAATATATTTACTTAAATATCTATAACAATCTTTTAATATAATATTGAAACATTTCTTTTGTTCTACAGCCTATTAAGTGTATAGAATATGAAACTAACTTAGAATGGACTATTGCTATTATCTCTAGTATACATGTAGAATTTGGCACCATTTCATATCCGATAGTGGCCCCTCAGTGTGAGGCATCAAGGAAGGGTCTGATAGCTTTGGTTAACATTAGGGTCTGTCTGCGATTTCTTCTCACTACTTAAATTTTTCCTTTCCCAATTTCAGCGTGAGTCATGTCATAATGCTAACATTTATTTCTCTAAGTAAGGATTCCGAATCCTGTGTTTTTCATACACAGTCTTCCAACCGCTACATAAACTGGCTTGGCATTTGATCTTCTCTTGTTTTTCTTCAATTTCTCAAGTTCCTGTGGTTTAGAAAGAGAGGAAACATTTCTCTGCATGAATGGAATAAAAAAAATACTTTTAGTTTCCATTATTCTATTCTCCAGAAGAAAGCTTGGCAGATCTCCCATAGTCTCTAGGACCCGCTGAGCCCAGTCGAGTGTGTAACTCTGGTGGGTAATGAGTGTTTCCTCAGTCCAGTTAGAGGTGTTATTAGTTCATGTCTCTACAGAGGAGTTAGGAAGGGAGGAATGAAGCTTCCTGACTTTTTATTTCCTTTAAAAATATATTTTTTTTCCTTTAAGCTCTGATAAGTAGACGCTATCTGGGTACGGAAGAAGCAAATCCTACCAGGAGAAATGAGAAGTCAACAAATGCAGCTCTCCAGTAGAGAGGACACAATACAGGGTAGTGATGACTCAAGAGTCTCTCTGGCGTCCAAATGCTTTACGTGTCATATGCTGTGGATGTTTTTTTCTTGCTTTGGACAGTCATATTGGTAAAATTACTTACCAATGAAAACAGTTAGCTCTGTGATTATTTTCCCTTTGCCTATGATGAGATTGAATTTTTAGTTTACGCGAGCTTTCTTCCTTATGACTGGAATCACTTGTAAACATAGAGCCAAAGTTGGCATGCGACTGGCTCCGTAACACATGGCTTCTGAGATAACGTTGTCTGAGGAGAGGGTTTTAGGTCGTGATGAAATTTGCCAAGATGAACTGTGCCAGATAGTAGCGCCTTGAAGGACAACTGCTAAACATTGAGTGTGTTCCCTGGAGGTTCATGGGCAGGAAGCTTTGTTTCTCAGCAAAGATGTTAAGATGGTATGCTGTGGGACAATGGTTTTATTTAAAATAAAATGGTTTATTTTAAATAAACACTGATTGGCCAGTAGCCAGGAAGGAAGTATAGGTGGGACAACCAGGCAGGAAGTAGAGGTGGGGTGATGAGAACAGGAGAATTCTGGGAAGAGGAAAACTTATTCTGCAGTCCTGACTTAGCCATAGAGCAAGCAAGATGTAACTGCCTCAACGAAAAAAGGACTTAGCCATGTGGCTAACATAGACAAGAATAATAAGCTAATATAAGTTATAAGAGTTAATAAGAAGCCTCGGCTAATGGGCCAATCAGTTTATAGTTAATGTAGACCTCTTTGTGATTTCTTTGGGATTTAACAACTGTGGGAACCGGGCAGGACAGAAAACTAAGTCAACAATGGTAGAATATTTTTTTCTTTAAAAGATGTGTTTATTTTATTTTTGAGATTATTATATAACTGCAATTTCACACTTCCTTTTTCTCACTCCAAACCTCCCATATAGACCCCTTTTTCAAATTCAAATTCATGGCTTCTGTTTTCACTAATAGCTATTACAAGAATTTATTCAAATGTATATTCATACATATTCCTAAATATAACCTTCTAAGTCTGTATAATGTTCCTTGCATGTATGATTTCAGGGCTGACATGCAAAGTTGATGGGAAAAAACTACAGGTCTTAAACCGTATGCATAAAACTATAAACAACTAAAGAATCAAGAGTGCAGGAGAAAGTTACAGTGGAACTTATAAGCAGTGGGGCCTAGTGCAATCTCTTATTTCCTGCAACTATACTGTACAGACTTTCCTTCAAAGTAGAGTTTCACAAAGCTGCATTTAGACCATAGCGGGAAATGTATATGTCATCCTCTCCTCCCAGGCCCCAGAGGCTGCTTTCCTGGTGAGATGCCAAGGAAGTAGAAAGCTCTAGGCTTTCATTCCAGAACATCTCCATTTTGGATTCTAGGATTCAACATACTATTTGGCTTAAAGTAAAACTTTCATGTTTTTTAATGTTTGGAAATAGTAGCTCTTCTAAAATGAACCTCTATTATTTTCAGATGATGCCCCAACTTGTCTTTCTTATATTCATTCATTCATTCATTCATTCATTTATTTTTGTTTTCGATACAGGGTCTCTCTATGTAGCATTGGCTGTCCTGGAACTTCTGTAGACTAGTTTGGTCTCAAAATCACAGAGATTCCCCTGCCCTGACCTGGTTGCTGGGATTAGAGCTGTGTGCCACTACTGTTGACTCTTATTTTCATAAATTTAAAATTGATTTTCACAGTGAACATTCAAAGAAATGTGTTTTATTACAACATTCTTAAACATGTGGGTTGTACCTCTTGTTTCATTTGTTCCCTCCCCCCCCCCGGCCCTTCTCTAACTGGGTCCCTTCCCCATGGCAAATTCCTCCAATTTTGATTTCTTTTCACATATGTTCCATTCTCCTCTCTTTACTCCTCCTTTTCCTCTTATAACTCTTTTATGATCTACACAAACACACACACATAGGCTTGCTCACACACACATAGGCTTGCTCACACACACATAGGCTTGCACACACACATATGCTTGCACACACACACACACACACACAATTTTAAGTGTAAAAGCTCATACTCCACAACAAAATTCTCAATATGTGGACCCTCTTCAGTGAGGAGAAATATGTGAAGAAAATGTAGATGCGCTATATACAGGATGAGGATTGGGGTAGGGAGTGATCTAGTGCCATTCGCCCCCACTAACTTTTCCAGCCTTATTTCTCAACGTTCATTAAAATACATGTTAGCCATTTAGAGATGTAGAGATTATTTCTCTTCTGCTTACATGTTCTTCCATCTGTCATCATGTGCTGTGCCCTGGTTTTGGAATGCTCAGCCGGTCCTCTCCACTGCCAACACATACACTCATTCTCAGCTTAAATTCCACTCCCAGAGAAAGCCTGCGTATCCCACAGCTGAGTGTCATCCGTCACTTACAGGTTGTGTTTTTCCTGCCTGCCTTGTTTTTCCTAGTATTCTCTGCATGGTGTTTTCTACTTAACTGTTTATGTTCAAGGCTATTCTGTTACCTCTGAAGGTAAAATCTGATTTTGAATGTTGAATCCCCATCTAGTTGTCAGAGCCACCTTCACACTGTTTAATTCCTATAAGCAAATGTGTTTAAATAGTTTTGCTTACAGCTGAAAGCGTTGGACTGCCAACATCAATTGTAAACCTTCACATGGACATGCTTTGACCTCCTGGGAACTTTTAGAGCAATGCATTTAGTTCCCATGGTTGTGGGAACAACCATCCATGCTGAGGCACACCATTATTTAGAGGCAATAAAGTCCCTCCCCTATCAGCTGTGTTTATGGCATGGTCAGTAAAAACCATCCTTCTTCACTAGTGTTCCAATGGCTTCAGGGAAGCTGTGGGCATTATTAATATGCCTTTCTAAGGGTCACAGCAGCTTTCTTATGTAAGCAATGATTTGCACTGCCTTCCAAGAATGCAGTTTCAATTTTCTTGGCAAGATTTATATCTGATGCTCTCTACTAAATTATCTGTGCCAGGCATTGACTTTTCCCCTCCCTCTGTAAGGGTCTAAAACATCTGTAACATAACTCTTATTTTCCACTTCAGGAAAGAAATCGATGGTCATGTTGGTGTTTCTGTCTGTTTCTATAAGACAGAGACTGTCACCTTAAAGCCTGACTGACAAAGGAAAAGGAACACAAAGTCCATGAACGACAGTAATAGAATCAAGGTGTTATTGGTGGAACATTGATACAACCATCTACTACAAATAAAAAATATAAACAAATCATTAGGAAAGGGGAATTTTCCTCAAATTACTAGACTAATAACTCTGTCGCTTGTGTATTTAATATAAAAAAGGGTCTCTGTCTCTGTCTCCTTTCATCGCCTGATGAAGGTTAATATTCAGGAGGATGCCTATATGTTTTTCTTTGGGTTCTCCTTCTTATTTAGCTTCTCTAGGATCACTAATTATAGGCTCAATGTCCTTTATTTATGGCTAGAAACCAAATATGAGTGAGTACATCCCATGTTCTTCTTTTTGGGTTTGGCTTACCTCACTCAGGTATTTTTGATCCTACTGCACGTACTGGCTTTGTGGGAGCCTAGGCAGTTTGGATGCTCACCTTACTAGACCTGGATGGAGGTGGGGGGAT
The DNA here is from genome assembly GCA_025134845.1 of Neodon shergylaensis. Classification (NCBI taxonomy): domain Eukaryota; kingdom Metazoa; phylum Chordata; class Mammalia; order Rodentia; family Cricetidae; genus Neodon; species Neodon shergylaensis. The sequence continues at coordinate 9,430,810 of JABTXL010000611.1, read as the reverse complement.
TTGATTGGGGAGGGGGAGGGAAATGGGAGGCGGTGGCGGGGAAGAGACAGAAATCTTTAATAAATAAATAAATAAAGGGCATTGAAGAGTCAAAATTCTGACAACTGTTTTGCTAATAAGGGAAGTGGTTTAAGTGAAAAGAACTCATTATTTATGTTGAGGTTTTACATGTGCTCTGCCTATAAACCTACCATCAGTTGTTGACTTTTTCTACTACATATGATGCACTTACCTAGACCATGAACTTTCACAGGAGTGGCGCACAGTAGGCTGAGTTCCTTAAAGTCAGACTACATGTAATTTGTCTCAACAAACGCTTCTGTGATTCCCATGGATTAAAGATAAAGTGTAAATAAGTTATATTCATTAAGACAAAATAGGAACATGTACTAAAGCTTTTTGTTTAAGTAGTGGGAGATCTAGGCAGATGTGGGACAGAATAAAGAGTGTTTAAAGAATATATATTCTTTTGTGTTCATTCTTTTCCTTTTTTATTTAACTTGTTTATCTTTTATAAAACAATGTTTTCTCATTTTATATACCAATCCCAGTTCCCACTTCCTTTCCTCTTTCTGCTTCCTCCACTATCCACTCCTCAGAGAGGGTAAGGCTTCCCATGGGGAGTCAACTAAGTCGGGAATATCACTTTGAGGCAGGATGAAGGCCCTCCCCACTATATCTAGATTGAACAAGGTATCCCTCCAAAGAGAATGGGCTCCAAAAAACAAATTCAAGCCCTAGGGATAAATTCTGCCCCACAGACTGGCTCAGCCATACAACGCACATTCAGAGGGCTTAATTTGGTCCTATTCTGGTTTCCTGCTGTCAGCCTGGGGTCAGTGAGCTCCTGTTAGCTCAGGTAAGCTGTTTCAGTAGGTATCCCCATCATGATCTTTACCTCTTTGCTCATTTTATCACTCCTCCCTCTCTTCAGCTAGACTTTGGGAACTCGGTACTAGTCCTTCGCTGTGGATCTCTGCATCTGCTTCTGTCAGTTGCTGGATAAAGGTTTTATGATGACAATTAAGGTAGTCATAAATCTGATTACAGAAGAAGGCCAGTCTGGCACCCTCTCCACTATTGCTTAGGGTTATAGCTTGGGGCATCCTTGTGGATTTCTGGGAATTTCCCGAGTGTCAGGTTTCTTGGTAGCCCCATAATGGCTCCCACAATCAAGATATCTCTTTTTCTGCTCTTCCTCTCTGTCCTTCCCCCGTCTGGACCATCCTGTTCCCCTTCTTCCTTCCTCCTCCCTTCCCACCTTCCATTCTCCCCCAACCCCATGCTCCCAAGTATTTCATGAGATCTTGTATATTTCCCCTTCCTAGGGGGATCCATGTATTTTTTTTTAAGGATTCTCCTTGTTACCTAGCTTCTCTGGGGTCACGGACTATAGGTTGGTTATCCTTTGCTTTATATCTAATATCCACTTATGAGTGAGTACATATCGTGTTTGTCTTTCTGGGTCTGCTTTTTTCTAGTTCCATCTATTTTTCTGTAAATTTCAAGATGTCATTGTTTTTTACTGCTGAATAGTACTCCATTGTGTAAATGTACCACATTTTCTTTATCTGTTCTTTGGTTGAGGGGCATCTAGGTTGTTTTCATGTTCTAGTTATTACAAATAATGGTGCTATGAACATAACTTACCAAATGTCCTTGTAGTAAGATTGAGCATTCTTTGGAATATGCCCAAGAGTCATATTTCTGGGTCTTGAGGTAGGTGGATTTCCAGTTTTCTGAGAAATTGCCATACTGATTTCCAAAATGGCTGTACTAGTTTTCACTCCCACAAGCAATGATGGAGTGTTCTTCTTACTCTGCATCCTCTCCAGCATAAGTTATCATCAATGTTTTTGATCTTTGCCATTCTGACAGGTGAAAGATGGTATATCAAAATCGTTTTGATTTGCATTTCCTTGATGGCTAAGGATGTCGAGCAGTTCCTTAAGTGTCTTTTAGCCATTTGAGATTCTTCTGTTGAAAGTTCACTGTTTAGATCTGTACCCCATTTTTTAATTGGACTATTTAGAAAATTGATGTCTTCTTTGTCTGCTGATTTGATTTCTCTGGGTATGTGTCCAGAAATTGAATAGCAGGATCAAGTGTAGTTATAGTTTTAGTTCCTGTTGAGCACCTCCATACTAATTTCCACAGTGTCTGCCTTAATTTACAAATACTGAACACTTTCTCTTATGTGTATAATCTAGATTTTTTAAAAGTACATGATATGATATGCATATATGAAGACTTATAATTAAATCTATTGCTTTGTACAGTTAATGTATACTGTCTAAGTTAGGGTTTCTATTGCTGTTAGGAGATACCATAACCATGGCAACTCTTAATTGAAGTAGCTCTATTATAGTTTCCGAGGTTCAGTCTATCGTCATGGTGGGGAACATGGCAGTGAGCGAGTACCCATGGTGCTGGATACATCTTGATCAGAAGGCAACAGGAATGGACTGTGACACTGGGAGTTATCTTGAGCACAGGAAACCTCAAAAGGAAACCCTCAAAACCCAACAGTGACACCCTCCCTCCAACAAAGCTGTAACTATCCCACAAACACGCACCTCTTAATCATGCTACTCCCCAGAAGATTATAGAAGAAATTACATTCAATCTACCACATATGCTAATAAAGAGAAAGATGCAATTTGCTTTAATATTTCATGTAGTTCTAATTTTAAACTGCTAAGGTGTACAATCAGTAGAATTCAATCTTTATTCCTGTTTAGTTCCAGATTTGACCAGAGAGTTTTCACTTAACTACTATGCCTCAGTTTCTCCCATATAATGGGTTCTTTGACAATGTTGTTTGATTTACTGTGTAAAAACCCATTAGTTATTATTGGGTTAGCCATATTCTTCTCTGGGGAGATTTGTCTTCACTCAAGGCACATCAATAACATGTCTACCTTAGACTAGATCTTCAGTTCTTTAATTGCCATGCATATGACAATATACCACTTTATTGATTTGAAAACAGATTTCTAGATGTAAGCCTGGTACAGCCTTCTCTCTCTACATAGGTTCTCTTGTTTATGGCATAGATAGTTCATGGCATCTATCACAGTTGAGTTATATCATCTGCTTGAGATCAATATCAACAGCACATTATCATCTAGATGTGTGTATTTTAAAAACTTTTATTAATTCAGGATGCTCTTGAGGGCACTGGGAGTTTGACCTGGGATACAGAGATTTAACCATAAACACCACTGTTTATGTTTTGTGTTATGCAAAAAATCTTTTAGGTTCTAGAAAATTTGCTTTTTTGTGCAAGCAAAACAATTATAACAATATTCATTTCTTATATTTAATAGGAACAACACTCAAACCAAAATACTTTCTATCAAATTATAGTACAATTGTGAGAAAGTTTATTTCTTAGGGGAAAACCCGTTAATCTATTCAATCAAGATGACATATGAATAATTCCTTAGTGTCTGGAATTGCCATTGTTCCCAGGGACTTAAGTACAAAATCTCATTCTGAAGGGACAGTTAGGCAATGCTGGTCTTTTTCTTAGGGGCCCTATGAGGACAAATGGCATCAGCTCTGATCTTGGCTCCTGCTAACTCTAGTTGTCTCTTCCTCAGACACTTCCTTTCTTCCCCACTGCTGCATTTTCAAGCGAGTTATGGCTTCAACATTAGCATTCTCCTCCTGTTGCTTGTGAAGTTGCACAATAAAATAACTGGATTTAAAAATGTGCTTTGTTAATACATATGTAAATTACACTAGAGATGTTTACTCTGTTGCATTTCCATTACAGAGCTTACCTATTGATAATTTGAGAGAAAATGGGTTCTCTTTGCCTTTTGGTAAACAGTATCTAAAATTGGAATGTAATGCCATAGTATTATTTGTTATTGTGTTCTTTATTTAGCTGTTGTAATTCATTTAATGTTTATCACTGATGGATATCTTGTCATTACATGTGATAAATATTTTCTCTAATATAATCAGTCCTTTAAAAGATGGCTTCCTCTTTTGTTTTATTTTCTTAGAATTATGACACTCTATCCCGCAGTATTGTTGTGTCTGGTTTTAATTGTTTGTGTCCCATCTATTTTGCTTCAGTCACAGATGAAGAGAGAGAGCCAAGCAGAACTGTTTTTTCATGAAATCTTTTCAAAGAATTCTGAAAAAGAACTCCATGCTCTTGGGCAATGGCTACTTTAAGCTAAAATTTTCAAGAATACTTTGTTTTTACATCTTTTGAGTGAAAATTACACACACATATATATTCTTTAAAAAAATTAAAAAATCCTCATTTGATTTTATTGATTGCCATGTCTAAGGTTTAGCTGTCACCAAATTTTATGCTAATAATGTGTTTTCGTATCCTTTGATTTCTGTTTGTTTCCTTTTATTGCCCAGTGACCTGAAAATCATTAGTCCAGTCCTTAGAAGTGTCTGTTAGTTTTGTCTGTTTGAAATAAAAAACTAAATAATAGTGTTTTGCATTGCTGGTAAACAGTGTGGCTATTTCCCTGTGTTTATCTTCCTTGTCCCTCCCAGATATTTTCACTTGGAATTTTTTTAGTTTGATATGCAGTTCTGAACCAAAGTAATTATCACATTCTCATGTTGCTTGATGACAGTTGCATGAATCCAGCATACTCCCTGTTACCCCATTCGTTGGTCACTCTTCCTCTGTCTACCTACTAGATTTACTCTTACTAGTCAGTAGTTGTCTTAATAGCCAGAAAAATGGAATTTTCTTAGGCTGCAGCCTTGAACATAATATTCTCCCTTTCCCCAAACAAAATCCTCTAGATGACTCGGCAGTTTCTCTCCTCTTAATTTAGCCCTTTGTCCTCTCCTGAAGTGATAATTATCTCAGTATTCTGCTTGATGCATTCTATCCTGTCCTATCTGCAAAATGCCAGAGTTCTCTTGAAATTCTGCTTCTCTGGGATACCAATTCCTTACATTTTGGTCTTTTGAGTGCTGAACCCCTTAGTGTCTTCTCAACTTAGGGAGGATTTAGAGCTGTTTAGTTTACAGGCTTTGGTAATACAGGCTGTAGGCTCTCTTCTGACAGTAAGTGGTATTGCCATATGGTTTATCTATCCAGTTTCCTGCTCTCAGGGACCGAGATCCTGGTGAACTTCTTATCCAATGTCTGAAGCTTTATAAAATTTACTATTCAATTATCTTTCTAAAAATGGGAGAGTAAATTTAGTTCTCATTACTTCATCACATTCGGAAACAAATATATCTGGGTTATGACTGTCAATAACAGTAACTGTAATATAGCAAGCCCTGGGACTAAGTACTTCAAAATTACAGTTGGGAGGTTCATCTTTTTATGTTTTCCTGAAATGATGCCCCCAGGCATCCTCTGAGCACTACTGTGGTTTTCTTTACTGGCAATGTCCTTCTAGTCTTGTTCTCCTGGCTCTTAGTTCTTAGTACAAATCTACTCATCTTCATTTGAATGTCCTAAAATAACCCCCGAACAAATGAATACTCAAAAGATATAGTAAATTTAACAAGTCTTCTTCTAGACTGAAATTGATTTTGCTTCATTTAGAAACAGCAAGGATACCACACTGATTAGGTTCTTTTTGTCAATGTAATACAAATTGGAGTTATCTAAGGAGAGGAAATATCAATTGAGAAAATGCCTCCACAGACTGGAGGAGGTAATTCTGTGGGGACATTTTCTTGCCTAATGATTGATATAGGAGAGCCCAGTCCACGCTAGGAGAGGTATAAGAATGTTGTATCAGAAAGCAGGCTGAGCATGTCATAGAAGTAAAGCCAGTGTTCCTCCATTCCCTCTACTAGAGTTCCTACCTCCAGGCTGCTGCCTTACTTTAGTTCCTTCCTTGGCTTCCCTCAGCTTTAGACTATGATAGGGTTATATAAGCCTCTCCCCTCCAAAAAAAAAACCCTTTTCCCCTAAGTTTCTTTTGATCATGGTATTTATCACTGTCATAGAGAGCAAATTAAGGCAGATACCTAAAGTCATCTGCAAACCCTCACCCTTGGCACACAGTTAATAACAACTCAGTTATTCAGTCCACAGGTGCTCATGGAACCGCTACCATATTTATGTATGAAATAGTCCATAGGCTATCTCTGAAGTCAGAAAAGAATGTTTAATGAACAAACAAACAAAATACCTGATTCCTTGTTGTGGGGAAACGTAGATCATGATAAAAAAAGCAGTATAAAATGTTGTAGGAAAGATATGATGTGGAGAAACATGGGATAAGAAATACTTTACAACTTTTATAAAGGAAAACATCCCACCGGGGCTTGATGTGGGATGTCCTTCTGTGCATGTGTTGCTTTTATTGGTTGATGAATAAAGCTGTTTTGGTCATTGGCTTAGCAGAGTAAAGCCACGTGGGAAATCTGAACAGAGATAAATAGAAAGAGTAGGCAGAGTCAAAGAGATAACATGTAGCTGCTGAAGGAGAAAGACACTGCTAGAACCTCCAGTAAGTCACAGCCTCATGGTGATACAAAGATTAATATAAATGGGTTAATTTAAGATATAAGAGCAAGGTAGGGATATACCTAAGCTATTGGTCAAACAGAGTTGTAATTAATATAGTTTCTGGGTTATTATTTTAGGTCTGGGCAGCCGTGAAATGAATGAGCAGTCTCTATTTACAGGAGCTGGCTTACAGTTCACAGGTTTAGCCCATTATTGTCATGATGGGAAGCATAGTAGTACTCAGACTGGTGCTGGAGAGGTAGCTGAGAGTTCTAAATCTGGATAACTATAGGCAGCAGAAAGAGACTGAGACAAATTTCCTCCAACAACCCCACCCCCACTCTAAGGTCATACCTCCTAATAGTGCCACTTTCTATGAACCTATTGGGGATATTTTCCTTACAACCATCACATTCCACTCCCCGGCTCCCATGGGCTTATAACCATAGCATAACACAGAAATGCTTTAAGTTCAGCTTTAAAGGTCACCTTACTTTATAAAAGTTTCAACTCTGTAAAAGTCCAAAGTCTCTTGTGAGACTCAGCCAATCTCTTGGCTGTAATCTCCTGTAAAATCAAAATGAAAAGGCAGATCACACACTTCCAATGTATAATGGCACAGAATATATGCTATCATTCCAAAAGGGTGGAAAATGAACATAGTAAGGAAGTACTGGACCAAAGCAAGATCAAAAATCAGCTCAGCAAACTCCATACTCTATATCTCTATGTCTGACATCCAAGCGTTCTTCAGACCCCCAACTTTTTTCAGTTTTGTTGAAACCAACACACTTTTTCTCTGTTGGGCTGGTTCCACTCCCTGTTAGCATTTTTCCTTGGTGGGTATTCTGAAACTCTGGCTTCTCCAACATTTTAGGGTCTTCAAGACAATCCAAGCTTCACCATCATAGCTTCATGAAATGGCCTCTCTAGGCCCCCATTCAGGGACATTTCTGACACATGTCTGGTCTCAGTGGCTTTCCTTAGCTGTGGAGTGAGATTCCATAACCCCCTTCTTCTATCCTTGACTATAAAGCCATAATCACATGATAGAATCTGCTAAGTTCTTCTGCTTGCTAGCTAGGGCTGGAACATGACCTCCTCATTCCTTACATCCTAACCAGCTTTCTATTCTTGATGATTTCCTTCACTACCTAAGCTTGGTTTTCCTGAAACTGAATCTGTAGAACAGGCTGGCTTCAAACTCAGAGATCTGCATGCCTCTGTCTCCTGAGTGCTGGGATTAAAGGTGCATACCACCACACCTGGACCTAAGCTGTTGTTTAATTCATTTTCACAACTTAAAAATTTAGCTAGGTGAGGTCTTGCTCCGAGGTCACCACTCCATTTATTCCATTTTGTATCAGGTTTTTCTTTAAACTTTTTCCTGGTGTTCCCTCTCTCCTCAAACTGTGTATTTTGTATTTTATCACTTTATCCTTTTCATTATAGAATTGCATAATACTGGCTACTAATAACTAACAACACAGCCAAAGCTAGGTTGCTTTGCAATGTTTTCTGCTAAAGCTGTTAATCCATAACTCTTCAATTTAGTGTCTGGAAATATTTCATAAAAGGGCAGAAAACAGCCTCTTCTTTGCCAAAATATAATAAGAGTAGTCTCTAGGCCACATACTAATATTATTCTCCTCTGAAACTTCTTGAACTGGGCCCCCACAGTTCAAATTACCCTCAGCACTCCTGTCTTCCATGGTCCTATTTTTATGATTCATTCAGCTCCATTATCTTCCTAACCCAAAGTTTCAAAGTCCACATACCTCCAAACAAAATACATGGTCCAGCCTATCACAGCAATACCCTAGTCCCTGATACTTCTGTTTTAGTCAGGTTTTTATCACTGTTAAGAGACACCATGACCATGACAACTATTATAAAGGAAAACATTTAATTGGGACTGGCTCACAGTTCAGAGGTTTAGTTTATATCGTCATGGGTGGCAGTATGGCAGCATGCAGGCAGACATAGTGCTGGCGGTGTAGCGGAGAGTTCAACATCTGAATGAGCACTCAGGAGGAAGAGATTGTAGTAGACTGACTGGACGTGAACATCTAAAAACCTCAGAGCCCAATCTCCAGTGACACATTTCCTTCGACAAGGCCACACCTACTCCAACAAGGCCCGTGCCTTTTAATAGTGCAAATCCCTATGATCCTATGGTGGCCATTTTCATTCAAACAACCATACTGACTTAGAAATCTATACAAAATTTCATTTAGATTTTGTTGACACTTTTGATGGTAGACACTTTTTAAAATATCTATTAAATTTATTAGTGTATTTATTGGTTATATGATTAAGGATCTTTTGTGTTTAGTTTTTAGACTTCCTCATAGATTCTAGATGCTAATACCTTCTTGGATGTATAGCCAACACATTCTCTAGCATTATGTCAACTGTGTCTTCATTCTACTAATTATTTCCTGTGCCGTATTGAAGCCTTCTAACTTCATGCAATCCCATTTGTCAAGTTCCAAGAATACTAAAATCATTTTTTAAAGTCATTTCCTTTAAATGGATGTGCCATCAAACCTCTGACTTCCCATGAAAGTTTCAGAGTTCTAGGACTTATAGAAAGGCTTTTGGTAAAATAATGTACATACAGGAAAGGATGCAGATATGTAAATAGTACTTATACTGATGGTAAGGCAGATAGTGCATGGCTAGAAAAAAATACAGGAAGATGTATTCACTTCATCTTAAATTTTATTAGGATCTGATATTTTTGGGCAGAAATTCAACAAAAGAAGTATGACCTTGAAGACAGCTCTTTAAGCTCAAAGCCTTTCTGACAATAAATGAGAATTTGTTGAAGACTCAGTGATGGGGCCATAGTAAAAGCTTCTTCTGGAATTACTGCTTATTGCTTGTCCTAATCCTTCCTGCCTTGGAACTGCCAGCATTTTTATCATTTGTGTCTTTATGGTAGCTATAAAACAGAAGAAATGACAAGAGGGAAAAAGAGACACAGAGCTGGTTTCAAACACTTACAAGTGATAAGTTTTAGCTGAGATTTCATTAAAACATTAACTGAGATATAAAATGAATTTGGTAATATCTCGAAAATACTTAAGGGGCAGTAGACCCAGACAATTCCCAGCACAGGATGCAGATGCAGAGACTAATAAAATGACATTCTCGTCATGCATGGTAGTCTCACAGGGAGATAAAGAATACAAACTTCACAGTATGGGGGGCATGGAGTCTGTCTTGCTGTTTCTGTATCCACTAAAATTCATAGCTGTAAGAAACTGACTCTCAGACATGACCCTTTCATTACTGATGTTAGTTTTATGGGGGAAAGTTCAAATAAATTTAAATAGCAAAATTTATCTTACATTTCATGCTTTTCAATGTTCTGTGCTTTAAGCAACTTTTGGATTCACAGTTTATGTCTGGGATATCTGTTTTAGCCTTACAGATTGTATCTACATATTTGGGAAAGGAACACTAACAAAGAATGTATTATAAAGAATTCACCGTTTAGAATTATACTGACATTTGTCTGAGGACACTACACACTTTCCTAATTTGTACTCTAAATCTGTGAATAAATAAAGAACATTTTATTTAATTAATTAATCAATTAATTCATTAATTGGCACAAAAGGAGTCAACTCAGAGCCTAGTTTAGTTTTGGAAAGTCATTCATTCATTCCACAAATGTTTCTTGAATTTTTTCTCTCATTACAGACATAATATTAATTGAGGGCAGAAGACCAAGTTGACTTGAAATATCTAAACTAATTTGATACTACTTTGCTTACAGTGTGCTTCAGTCATAGTAAGCATTCTTACAAAAGAACTTATGTCAACCAACCACAAACACCATAGAACATACAAACTTGCTCCACCCAGACCACCCCTCTTGGTTACAGCTGTAAAATATCATAATCTACACCTTTGTTCTGGTTCACTGTGGCTCTTGGCCGACCTGAGTGCTCCGTTGGACTCCTTTCTAGGATTTACAGATGCTTTGATGAAGCAGTGCCACAGGCATCTGTGAAAACTGAAGCTGGATTTCCCTATTTGTCAACCAATAGCATTTTTCTATTGAAATGGGTTTCCTGGCAACCCCAGGTGTGAATCATGAATAAAATAAAATAACCTATTTTAAACTAGACACTTGAACAGGTTGGCATTTTCATTTTTTTTGTTGGTGTCTAAAGTTTCTGATTGGAAGGGTATTCTTTATATAGAACCACTTCTTGCCAGAAATTTTGTGGATTTAAGATGTCAAAATGCAGTTGCTTTCTAGTGCGTAGTTCTGAGAGATACTGTCACTTCAAACAACGTCCAGAAAATTGACCACTTTGGTTTTGACATTATTTTGTTCAAGAGACGATTTTGTTTATAGATTGTCCTTACTGAGAATCAGTGATGTCCCAGGAACTTGAAATATCTAAAGTAATTTGATACTACTTTGATATAAAGAATGCATTATAACAGCACAGTGAGTGAAGTTCAAGTTAGTATCTCACCCTTCAGCTGCTCCAAATACCTACACAGACTACACAAGGCTACATATGTATTTTCTTGTGTTCTCATTAAGTTTGCAGATGACCATCGTAAGTCTCCGTTTTGTTTGGCCTTTTTTTCTTATTCCCCTCCGTCTTCACACTTATCGGGCCCTCTCTTCCCAAGAACGCATCCCACAGTGCTGTTGCACTGATAAAAGAAATCGGACACATCAGTTGTCCTGCCTTATGCTTATTCAAATTAATTTTGAAGCTACTGCGATGTTATTGGCTTGCCATGGAGTCAAGAATAAGGGCCTCTTTTTCATGGGAAAATGCTGCATTTCCATGTTCTAATCTGTATGAAAAATACGAATGCTTGGCATATCACTCGTATGTCAGGAATGTGTGTGAAACATGTCAGCAGCTGTGGCTGAGGTTTTTGTGACGTAAGTGGATTATGTGCCTTCCTGAAACAACCCAGCAGCTGTTTGCATCTTCAGGCCTCAGGATGAGAGCTGCAGCATCACTCCACAGCTGCCTGCTAATTTTCTCTTTTGACATTTCCTTTCACTATAGAGCTTATAAATGACTAACAGGGACTGGAGGGTCTTCGTTGCAGAACCACGCCAAGTCAAGCATGCCTAGCCATTAGAGGAAATAAAAAAGCCAATAAAGCAAAAGATGTGCCAGGCTGCTTTGATGCAAGCCACACAGTCACTGTTTAAGGACCACTGAATTTAACTGTAGTGCTGACTTTTGTTTTGGCAGCAATAAATGTGATTACACTGTGGGTTGGTATTTCCGTGACCAGCTGTGGAAAGCTATTTGCCACCTGCTTGGCTGACTGGACACTTGCTCTGCTCTTGTTGACAGAAGCACTGCTAACCAGCTGAGGACAGAGCACACTCAATTGACTTCCTGAAGATACCGCAGATCACTTCGCCATGATAGCTTTTTGGGAACAAAGGCGCATGATGCTTGCTTTAGCTTTGGGGACTTGATTTTAATGGATGGGAACTTGATGCTTGGGTTGGTTTAGTTTCTAATAATGAGTTGTTTGACTATATAGCTTCTTTCCTGGTTCTTATATGGGTTGCCTCAGGGAGCTGAGCAGGGTGAGTGTCAGTCCCTACCCCCACACTGAAAATCCCAGAGCAAGGATTTTCTTCTAGTGTAGTGATTTGGCTTTGACAGACAGTGACTAATCTCAGGCCGGGTTGTGTATTCAGAGTCACCCATTCGCCTCTATTTTTGTCTGGAGGAATTCTGGGTTCTTTGCTGATAGCCGAGCTAAGCACAGTTTGGGAAGGAGGCCAAGGAAAAGGGATAGTGAAGCAGGAGAGGGATGGCAGACTAGGATATAGGATCAGCAGGAGGCAGACAAAGCAGCAACAGTGTGTGTGTGAACACTGCCTTACTGCTGCCAGGACCGCTTGGCCGTAGGTCTGGACATTAGCAACCATTCTCCATTTTTAGACGAACCAACAGGAAATTTGATGACTCTATTTAATAAGCCCCTGTCTTGCTGTATTCATTTGAGAGCAGCCTACATTAAATGATGATATTATTTCACAAAGGCATGAAGTATAGAAAGTGCTATAATTTCCTGAGAGTGATGCTTAATACTTTCTACATACAGTAAGATAGAATTGGATGTTCTTCTTATCCTTCTCAGTGACCTTGGTCAACAGGAGCCTTCTTGGCATGGTAACATAGGAAGCATATGCTCAAAAAAGCATTTGATGTAAAAAAAAAATGGTAAAGTTTAGATTGCTTTGTAGACATTCTTCTCTAAAAATTTTTATAAGGGCTGAGCTTTTCTGGGCAGGAAGTTGGTAATTAAGGTTCTAGAATCGAGGAAGTTTGGATTCATTGCTCATTGGTCTCATGATTCTGGCTAAATTATTTAAATTCTGTGAGCCTTGAAATTAAAACAAACTTCTGTGTTTAGTCTTTAAAAAGATTTAACTGGTTAACATATGTATCAAACAAATTAGATGAAAAATGAATTAACATATTTCAAGCACTTTGCACATTGATGGGTTGTGGTTTGAAGGACTAACCCTTTAGCCTCTGTTACAGCAATGGCTTATTTGTTCTGGCCTCCCAGAACTGAAATAACCACACAAAAACTATATTAATTAAAACACTGCTTGGCCCATTAGCTCTAGCTTCTTATTGGCTAACTCCTACATATTAATTTAACCCATCTTCATTAATCTATGTATCACTACGATGTCGTGGCCTACCAGCGAAGTTTCAGCACGTCTATCTCCTGTGGCAGATCCATAGTGCCTCTCTCTCCACCTTCCTTCTCCCAACATTCAGTTCCATCTTCCCCACCTAGCTAAGTTCTGCCCTATCAACAGGCCAAGGCAATTTTTTATTCATTAATAGTAAGCACAGCACACAGAGGGGACTCCCACATCAAGGCTCATGTATTTAAATGCCTGGGTCCCAGTGGTTGATCCCATTAAAGAAAGTTCTGAATATTAACTTTAGATTAAGAAGTAGAATATTAACTGAAGGAATTTATTGACAGGGATGGGGTCTTCTTTGAGGTTTGATAGCCTGACCCCAGTGCCTGTCCTCTCTGTTTACTTCCTGAGTACAGACGAAATATTGCCAGTCTGCTCTCTGCCTGGCATGCCAGCCTCAGGTTCTTGCTATCATGCCTTCAGTCAGGATGGACTATGCCCCTCTGGAACTATAAGCTCAAACAAACTCTTTCTTTCCTATCTTGCTTTTGTTGGGGTATTATATCACAGCAGAAATTAAGCAATCCAACATAAATCTTAGAATAAAGGCTCCCAGAAGTCCTGCATGAAGAAAGCCACCTAACACGAGTGTTTCTCAAATTCTTTGACTATACACAGTACATTTATTTTTATTTTGTATGATTTCATACATGCATTGCTCTGAAAGATATACATTTAATAAAAATGAACTGGTTCAAGCAAAAGGTCTCAGCATCACTTACAGTTTAAGGAGAGGGATTTAAACTCCAAAGAAATGAGCGAAATTTCCATCAATATCTTTGAATAATCATGTCAAACAGGAAGAGCCTGGCTTTTGTGTTCTTAAACTAAGGTCATGTATCTACAAGCTTCTGAGATGTCATAAAGCTCCACTACTTACTGATTTAACTGTGAACCGCTGAAGAGGTTGGTTTTATTTTGGGAATGCTAGCGAAACGCTTTGGAGAGCAGACCTACTGAGTCTTCAGAAGGCGTGTGGGTGAATAGCTGAACAGACATTCTGTTTCCTAATGCAAAATGCTCTTCAGAGACACAGATAAATGTAGGTGATGTGCAATGGTGAGGTGTATTGGCTCTCAGTGACAAGGGAGAACACCCATCTGAAATTTAGTGTGTCCTCTTGGCTTTGGATTTAGGGGAGAATCTTTCTATTTAGAACATTCCTAGTTAAAAGTAGGGCAGATGCTTTGTCAATACTTCTGAAAAGATATCCACTGAGGCCAGTGAGTACTGACTTACAGTAGCCAATTACACACTCGTCTACTTAAGCTCCCATTCAAGGGGACCTTGTTTATAGCTTAAAGTCAGTTTTGGTAGAAGTTTTCAGGCCACAGAAATCTGCAAATGCTCATAATCCGAATAAATGCTTTACTTCTGTCAGTTCTTTTACACACATCCAAGAACCTTAACCATGTTCAATCAATTGCATTGCTGCTTGACCAAACTGGAATCAACACTGTGTTACTCACCAGAGTTGGAGCAAAAATCATAGCTTGATTTCTGGTATATATTTTCATCTATCTTGTTGATAACTTTCACGGCAGGAGTTTGCTTCATAGATAAAATAATGATCTTGTGACTCACTTATGTATGATGCTTTACTTCTATGAGAAATAGAAAAAAAATTGTACAGGCATATGCTTCATGTTATCAAACATTGTGGTCAGCTCAGTTGAAATATCTATTTTTAGACTGTGTTACAGTATCTGGAGCAACTGTTTGGATAATTAATATGCATTTTTCTCCCCAGAGCAGGCATCACCTGGTTGCTCACCACATCTCTAGTAGCTGCTTGGTGGAGGAAATCGGAGCTACGTTTAATTGCTTTCCCAGATTAGTAATAGTTCTCCTTCTCTCAGGGTGAGGACTGAAGTGCTTCCCCTCAGGAAGATAACAAAGTTTCAGCTTTTAACAGCTCCCTAATTACTCATTTAGACAGAATATTTCCTGTCAACTGTTCCATTCAGAATTACTCAGGAAGAACTTCGTAATCAGGACAAGAGAGAGTGATGTTGACATTCACCGTGACTGGGAACTGGCATGTTGATGTTAAATGTGTACATAGAGCACATTGTTAAACTGATAGTTATATTGCTAAAATGTTTACTTTTGAGTGTGTACATGTACACGTGAATAATATGTATGTGTAAGCATGCATGCCATGGCATGCATGTGACATTAAAAAAACCAACTTTGTACAGTAGTATTCTCCATCTATCTTTATGTGGGTTCAGGAAATTGATCTCTTGATTACTAGGCTTGTCAGGGAACATCTTTATCCACTGAGGCATTTTGTTGGCCCTATGATCATATTCAACTATATATTAAAAACAAAAAGGTCCAAAGAAGGAAATGTCTTACTTAATCATATTGTTAAAATAGATGGTGCTTTTTCTGACAAAAGAAAAGTTCTGGAGGCTAATCTATAAGCAACAGAATTAATTTTTTCTTTTATATTAACTATAATCCCAGGACTGAGCTAAATCATTTGCATGTATCAGTATACAACAGTTAGGAAGAACTATCTTCCCTTATTTCACAAACAGTAAAACCGAAGGTCATAGTGGTGGGTTTGGATATTAGTGACCATATAGAGGCTGAGAAGCAGACTGGAGTGTGCACCTAAGTTGCTTCCTTCTAAATCAGGGCTCTTAACCTATACAGTGTATGGCTTACCATTCCATGACAAGTTCAGAGAATGACTGGATACAAATTTACACACTTTATTGCATACAAGTGCATCTTTGCTTCTGAAGAACACTAGGTTCCTGCTCAGCTTTCAGTGACATTATAGTGAGAGTAATAGGAAAATTACCATTTTCATCTAAAATTTCCCTTTTTTTATTGCTGTTGTCAAATTTCATGCAAGTGCATTTAATATTCACTTTGAAGAAGTCTCAGTAAGAGAATTGTGAGGTTACAAGGAATAAACTTGAGAGGCTGATATTCTAGACCCTTATTTATGTGCATTTATTATTATCAGAAGAACTACATACTGATTTCTATGAGTTTAACATGCCTACTAAAAGCAGAGCTTCACGGTCTCAGACACAAGTTCAATCTCAGCTCTGGTATCTAATTTTAGTATGAATTTTATCACATTATTAATTTCTTTGCTCCAAAATCTCTTCATTCACAGCATGAAAATAGTAGTATCTATGTAGTTCCAATGTGTGAATGAAATGGGGAAAGTGAGAGGAAACTCAAAGGAAATAGAGTAGATAGATGAATACCTATTCAAATAAAACCCAAAGGAAATAGACTAGAGATAGATGGATGCCTATTCAAATGAATTCTTACTATAAAAGAATTTAAATAAATTCAAAACTTTTCTGTGTCACCTCTAAGAGTTGAGGTTGTAGTAAAGTATACCCTCCAAGCACAGAGATGGTCTTAATAATTCTTTCATTGACACTCTTAAATTGCCAAAACTAAGAACAGTTCTTCCCTCAAATTTTCCTGCTCTCAATCTCTTAATATGGCATTTTTCTCTCCAAAATTAGCCGGCATTGTTGGTAACGCCCTTCCCACCATTAGCTCTATTTTCTTTCCTGGAAGCTCCCTCCCCTTTCTTCAGTGTGTCTCCCCTTCTTTCCTCTCCTTTGAATATAGCTTTTGACATGATCTTTATCATAACAAAACTTATGCTTTTATAGAAACCATAATGAGACATCATAGCAGAATACTCAAGGGCATGGGTTAGTAAATAACAACTTTTGACTTTAGTTCCCAGTCTTGTGGATTGTGAACCATGTTTTCTTTCCTGCTTATAAATTGATACTAATAATATCTATGCAATAGGGGTGTGATAAGAAATGCATGTTTGCAAACTGACTAGCATGTAGTACAATATGAACTAGGCATCCTTTTATTTTCCGAAACTTTCTTCTGATACTACATGAGAAAATAGTGTTTTAAAGCATTTTTCACCATGGCAGGGTAATGTAGAATGTTGAAGGAGCAGACATGATTTTTTTTCTTTGTATCAGTTGCCAACGAGATGGAGGTCAGTTTTTGGCCTTGAAGAAAGTGTTTCCTTGCGTTGTCCAATCATTTGGTGTTTTCTTCTAACCATTTCTCTATTCCCTGTACTAAGTTGTTTTAACCTCTTGAATGAATCTTGGATCTGTTAGCAGTCAGTCATCTTTCAAGTGAAAGAGATTCTAGCAAATTCTCAGGCGACTTCAGTTCAGTCATTGGCAGGCTCAATAATCATACTGTAAATATAGTAGGAAATTATATTTCAGCCTTCTGACAAGATAATCATCTCATGCATTAGTCAATCCATGCATTTCACATGTAAATGCCAAGCCCTTACCACATCCCAAGGAGCTAGATATATATGACCAAGAAAAGCAACACTGTCTTACCTCCATGAAGTTTACAGGGTTCAGAATGCATGCTTCCTGAATACCATATCTTGGAATAATATTAAATATTTTAAGCTGAAGAAGTTGAGGAAAATCAAAGAAGCAGAAAGGTCCCCTGGACCTTACCTAAACTTTCCCTTAAGCAGATCACAAAAGCCTCAGGTGAGGATGTTTTCCATACACCAGGAGGAAATTAACAGACTGATTTGTGAGGAGACAGGATGTAGACAAGACCTCACTAAACAGGCCTTGCTAGCTTTCCCAAGTTTATTAATGTTAGATCCTGTGTCTGGTTGTGTCATAGTCCCTCTACTCTTCATGAAGCTTGCTTTGAAAATACCAAGTCAACTGTTTCATGTACTTTCATGTCTCAGAGAAGGATCCTGTGATATTTAGAACATATATTAAATAAACTCATATGATTTCTCAGTTCTCTTTTGTGTCAGCTGTGAATGCAAAACAGCTGCGAGGAAAGACATTTTCCTCTTCTGAGTAGGTTATAGAATAGAGGAAGCAAAACCATGATTAAATATCCTCAAGATAATACATGATCACAACTTGGAAAAAGAGCTGACAACAATGTAATGAGTGAATATTAACCGAAGCCACAGGCATAGTGGAAGGATTCCATCTTTAACTTGAACACTAAACCAAGCCTGGTCCTGGGGTCTATGATGGGTGGGGAGAGTAATTCTTCTACTGCTTTAGGTCTTACTGCTGAGAGCTGGCTGTGCGTACAAGAACCAGTGGCTGAATGAAAAAATGGGTGTTTCATTACTTATTGCTCGGAAAAAATTCTTGACAAAAGTGACTTAAGGGAGAGCTTATTTTGGTTTTACCATATAAGGTACAGTCCATCATGGCCATGGTGACATGGCAGCAGGAGCAGGATGAAGATGATCACTTTGATCCATAGTCAGGAAACAGGGGAATGAGAGTTAATGTTCCACTTGCTTTCTCTTTCCTATTCATCCTGGAACATCAACCCAGAGGGTGGCGTCTTCCACATTCAGGGTATTTCTGTCCCTGTTGAGCCACCTGAGACTCCAGAAATCCACCCAGAGATATGTTTCCTTGGTGTTTATCACAGGTCTTTATGAAAAACAAATGATAGGAAGAGAAGATGGAGTACTGGAATTGGAGTTTAAATAATGCAAGATCGAGGCCATGAACCAAGGAATGTAGGACTTCTGGATGCTGGAAGAAAAATAAGAAACAGGCTCTCTTCTGTGTTCCTCTGGAGGAACACATTTGGCTGAGAGTTCGACTTTAGGTTTTCTGAAGAAAGGAGGTGGACCTGATAATAAATGATTTTTCTGTTTGTAATTATTTTACTGTTTTGTATATGCATGTGATGGTTTTAGTCAGTTTACCCCCATA
The DNA here is from genome assembly GCA_025134845.1 of Neodon shergylaensis. Lineage (NCBI taxonomy): Eukaryota > Metazoa > Chordata > Mammalia > Rodentia > Cricetidae > Neodon > Neodon shergylaensis. Next base: position 9,411,861 of record JABTXL010000611.1, on the reverse strand, counting down.
TCTTTCTCTGTCTCTCTCCCTTCTTGTTCCCAAATTGCCCTCTTGGTTCCATGTGTTTGTGTATATATACATGTATTATCATATGGCACACAGTTTATGTAAACCGTTATGCCTTATGTGTTTATATTTTATATTAATGTGCAGCTTATGCTATGTATTTATCAAATACAGTATCCTAAAATAATAAAACATTTTACAGATGGAGAAGTGGAGGCAGAGACAGACTCAGTAGCATTTTCAAGGCCAAATAGTCATCTAGCTAGGAATGGTAAACCTTGCTTTGTCCGTTTGCATTGCCAACTGAAGGACAGTGAGCAAAACCAGTGCTGGACCCAACCTGTCTTCTGGTCCTGCCATACTGCTCTGGTCTTGGGAACCTTTTTGTGCTTGAGACCACCTGGTTAGTCTACTCCTCACAACTGTAAAGGGAATGTAGCAGGAGCAGAGCCCCCCATAAGGCTGCAGACCAGGCCTCCTTGCACAGCTTCTGAATTCCTGACATTCCTGACCATGACCTTGGATGCTTAGGGCTTGTGGGCCAGCTGGCCACTAGGTATCAGGAGTTGTTGCACCACCTGTGCCTTGCCCTGTCAGCTGCTACCTGCTGGGCCTGCCTCAGGCAAATCTGAAGTGGATTCAAATAGTCTGGGGATGGCACAGCATGATAGGGAGGTGATCAGGTCAGGATGTGGGTGCCTGCAGAAGCCATTTTCTTATGGTTGATAATGAAAAACCAGCATTGAAACCAAGGGAATCTGTAGAGCATCCATAGAGTTGGTCCATTCAGCTTCCTGCAGTGTACAGTGTAATTCTTATTCCTATGTATAGCATCGTCTGTGAGTCTGTTCATCTGTGAGGAGCAATGACTGCTCTACTGAAGCTCTCCTCTCACGTTGACAGACAGACAGACTTCAGAACCACGTGCCTTCCTGCTCCCAGGACCAGAGGCAGCCCAGCCCCTTCTGTTTTTTCCCACAGCAAAGAGAACTGATGTGCCAGCTCTTGTATATGCCCCAAACATTCTTCCTTCTTTGAAAACCACAAATTACCTTGATGTGGGAGTCTCTTCTGTATGCTGTGATTATCATTAATGAATAAAGACACTGCTTTGGACCTATAGCAGGGCAGAACTTATGTAGGCGGAGAAAACTAAACTGAATGCTGGGAGAAGGAGGCACAGTCAAGGAAAAGCCATGGAGTTGCCACTGGAGACAGATGTGTTGAAATTTGCTGTTAGGCCACGACCTTAATGGAGATGGGTTAAGTTAATATGTAAGAGTTATCCAATGAGATGTTAGAGCTAATGGGCCAAGCAGTGTTTTAATTAATATAGTTTCAGTGTGATTATTTCAGGGCTAAGCAGCCAGGAACCAACAAGCAGACCCTGCCCCCTACAACATTACCCAGCAGAGTCTCCAATGACAGAATGATGGAGCTGGGCTGGTAGTCACAGCTGGACTGAGCCAATAAAAGTGATAATGGACACTAAGCAGAATTTGAAGAATGAGTGGAAGAATTGCTGCTCTTGATATTTCTTGGAGCCATTTGTTCTAAAACCTCCTGAAAGGAGCTCTCACTCAGGACAGATTCTTTAGAGACAAACTGTGGCAGCAAAAGGATGATAAAATGCTTATGTAATGCCAAACAGAAGTTTAATATATGCCACCTAAATTGACTTTTAGAAAATAAAACAAACAAAAAACCCCCAAACAAACCTACAATGCGACTCATTTCATAGATGAGATATAATAAATTCAGGGGCTTAATTTCATTGCGTCTGGTCTCCTGTCCTTGTAGTAACTCTAGAAACTGAATAATTGCGTGCGTGTGTGTGTGTGTGAACCTAGGGCTTCTGCATGATAGGCAAGTGTTCTATCACTGAGCGCCATTCTCAGCCTAAGACAAGCTTTTGATTCGTTTTGTCGGTCTGTTTGACTTAGGAATATGCTGGCTGTCAGCAGTGTTTGACTTTGGCTCCATGTCTGACAATTCCAGGCAAGAGCAGAGCGGAGCTAAATCCGTTGGGAACTAGTCCCAGTACAGGAAGTAGACCCCAGCATTCAGCGTTCAGGCTCTAACCTGCTCTCCACACTTCGCTTACTTTGCCAGGGATATTTCAGCCCTCTGTCCTACACAGCAGTTAATATTCTCAGCCCTTTGAAGTTCTGCCATGCATGGTGTCACTGTTGCCGTGTCCACCAACTTCACCCAGACCACATAGAGCAGAGTATTTTTGTTGTGTGTATCTCTTTGTGGGTGTGCTTATGCCAGCGCTGGTGTGTAGACAGAGGACAACTTGCAGGAGCTGCGTCTCTCCTTCCACCCTGTAGGTCCCAGGGATTGATCTCTGGTTCTCAGATGTGGCAGTAGACACCGTTACCAGACAGGATCTTTCCATTTATGATTCTGTATAACATTTCTATGGTGAGAGGTTTTCAAGTCACATTTTTCAGCCTTGATTTGTAAGTTTTATTTTACAGTTATGTAAGGAATCTGAATTATTTAACAGTTTTGCAACGGAGCCACAATATTCATTGTTTTAAAATCCAAGCCAGGAAGTTCTGGTTTTCAGGTGAGAACACAGGTGTTCAGAAAAGGGGAATTCAAGGTCATGCAGTGAATTATTGGTGGAAGCAAGACTTGAAGAGGTAGCATACATTTCTTATGCAAAAAGCACCATTACAGTTCATAGGTACACTTATTATTTTGTCTAATACTTGACAGACCTAAATGGGTTAGGAAGATTGAATAACTTGTGTATAATAAATACTTTGGAGAAAAAAAAAAGACACAAGTTTCAGACTTAGGCCTTCCTGAGCCCAGAGCCCTGATTTTGAAGAATGTTATCTTTTTATTTTTCTTCTTGTGTCATTTTTATTTAATGAATTAAATTAAACAATAAATGTAATAAACATATATTAATTATATAAAGTATCACATTTATATATGCACAGCATCTTCTGAGTCCATGCTTATACATCCTGTTGTCACATTGCCACTATTTCACCATTTTTATACAAATAAATGCAACTTCCAGTTAGTAAAAGGACGGATTTGTTTTCTTGTTTTTGTCATTTGAGATGTTCAGCAACTTCAATTGAATTGCTGACATTTTGTGTAGGAGACAAAAGAGAACACATTTTAAAGTCCCTATCATGAGAACCTGTTGCATGTGTGGCCAGCTCCTCTTTCACCTGCTCTGCCCTTTGCACTATACAAGACATTTTCATGCTATATTATTGTGTCGGAGCCTTTGGACAACCCTCCATTATTTGTGTTGTCCACAGAGTAGCAGTGACATCTAAGGAGCCTCACTGCCAAATGTCACAAAGCCCAAGGTCAGGACATCAGAAAGTTTAGGACCCCAAACTAGCAAGATCATACCTACCAGTTCTTCCCTGGAAAGCCTGTGTTTCTACACCCCATTCTGAAGAAGAGCATGCAGGAAGGGAGGCCCATGCAGAGGACATATTGGGGGAAGCATGTGAACATGTTCACCAGACATCCTGGTGCCCAGATTCAGCTAGTTCTGATGCAAGATGTGCAGTATTCTGCTCAATCTTTTTTTAGGAAACACTAGCACATGACTCCTCATAAAGCCCTGGGCAGGTGCATGTATTGATCAACTCAGATTGCTATCAAATGCCAAAGATGGGGTAGCTCAAACAACCTAACTTCATTTTCTCATGGCTCCAGGCTAAAAGTCTGAGGTTAAGATATTTGCAGGATAGTTTTGCACTAAGACATCTCTCATTGGTTTGTATATGGCTGCCCTTTATCCGAGTCGGCCCTGGCCTTTACTCTGTGGCTTACTCTGTGGCTGCGTATCCCTCACACCTTGTCTCTTCTCTAACTAGGACCCTAGTCATTTTTGATTAGAGGTTTTTGTGATTTTCACCCCCAAATAAATTCCCATTGGAGGTTTAAGGTCAGCACAAGAATTTGGGGTGGGTGGGTGGGATATATCTTCTTGACCTGTGGCAAAGATTAAGTGAAATATTTGGGAGGGAGAAGAACTAAGTCCTTAACAGTGGGCACGCACATTTGGTACACAGCACATCCTGCTCACAGCCAATGTGTCCTTTCTCCATGCTTATTTAAACATCTTTGACAGCTGCCAAATTTCTGAGAGTGGATGAGTTGTTTTGAAACTACTAAGCTGCATTTTTATTCCCCTCTAAATGTTGTGCTTAAAGCACACAATTTGAAAATTGAAATGAGAATGGAAGAGGGAAGAAAGGCTGCCATAAACCTTCAAGCAAAAGGAAAAATGTCTTTGGTGAAATGAAAATAAGGAAGCCGGGAGTTCTCTCATAGCTGAAAAAAAATCAATCGTTACCTCAGCAGCCCTGTCAGTGATCAAGTTGTAATCAATTCTGTGAAAGTTAATAATACCTGCATGAATTCCACTCTAGCACGCTGTCAATTTTATTATCAACACTGTGAGTTATGGGTGCCAGCTTCCAAAATGAATATCAATGATTGCAGGAATTAAGGCTATTACAAGAGGATTTAAAAAAAAATTGTTCTGGAGTTCTATAAACTACCTATGACGGTAGTTAGCTTTTTCTGTCAAATCACTCCTAAGAGACCACTAATTAGAGTCTACACGGATGTGCTGCCTGCCCTGGAGGTTGGACCAAACACGGAGGAAGGAGGCTGGTTTGGCGCTGTCTGACGTTGATTAATGATGCCAACGTTGTTTCGCTGTCATCTTGCTATTTTATTTTTATATCCTGCCACGGACTTGTTTTGAGTGGGAGAACTTCTGCTGAACTTGTTTTGCTGGATGTCTGAGTTTTGCTCTTGACCACAGACTTGGAGGCTCTGGGTCAGTCCAGCACACAGGCTGGGAAAACATGCTTTTTTTTTGCTAAGGAGATAGAAAGTCCAGTAGGGTTACCTGGAATTTCAGATTTCATGCTGATTGATTAGTCCCCTGATAGTTTGATGGCCAAGTTACTCAAGGTATGTCTATCCTGCAACCTGCAGCAAAGTTCTATAAATATGGTTCTAGAAGGATCTGAGGACCAAGATTCCAAAGGATTTGGAACTGCTCCATCTGACTTGTTTTTGTTTTAATTAATTAATTTTGATGCCGAGTTCTGAAATACACTTATCTGGTCAGGTTATTTTCTGAGTCGCCCAGTCTAATCCCCAAATCATAGCAAACCTCTTGCCTTATTTTCTTGAAGGCTGCAATTATAGGAACATGCAACTGTGCCCAACTGAGTTTTGACTCTTAAACTAATATTTGAGAAGATTCCAATGTATGACAAACTTAAGAAGTACTACTTTTTATAATTTCTTACAAAACTTACATTTTCTTCTTAGAAAAGAGCTGAACTAGATTTCATAACTTATTTTTAATAATCATATTGGCCTGTGTCTGAGTTTTATTCAACAGAATGTCAACTAGGGTTTCTGTAGAAAATATAGAATACATAGTAAAATTTAAGCTATATATATATATGTAATTTTTAGCAAAATATGTGTGTTCTACATGCTTTATTGAATATACTTATACTAAAAGAAAATGCTGTTCATATAGAATTTAACTGAAATTAAATATAGAATGCAAGTTATGTGTTTTTATTTGTCAAATCAGGAAAAATTCCTAAATAGGAGTGAAAAGAGCATGCTGTAGAGTATTATTTTAAGATACATCCCATTTGTTTATGCTGTGGAACACTTGTTTAATGACGCAAAGATGGGTAGCATTCTTATGTGTGGCGTTTGTTTAACTCTGTGAAGCTGTGTTACTGTGCCTGTCTAAAACACCTGGTTGGTCTAATAAAAAGCTGAATGGCCAATAGCAAGGCAGGAGAAAGGATAGGTGGGCCTGACAGGCAGTGAGAATAAACATGAGAAGTCTGGGAAGAAGGAAGAAGAAAGACAGATCAAGGATGGAGAGAAGAAGGGGCCAGTCATCCAGCCGCAAAGCCAGCCATGGAGTAAGAGTAAAAGTAAGACTACAGAAGAAAGGAAAAATCCCGGAGGCAAAAGGTAGATGGGATAATTTAAGTTAAGAAAATCTGGCAAGAAATAAGCCAAGCTAAGGCTGTGCATTTATAAGTAATAATAAGTCTCTGTACATTTATTTGGGAGCTGGGTGTGGACCCCCAAAGACCAAAGAGCCAAAGAGTAAAAAAACAAACAACTATAGGCATAGCCTGTAAGACCTTTCCATACAGTGTCCTTTTGTCTCTTCTCATTGAGGTGGTTGGATGGAAAAGAGGATCCAAAAAGACTTAGGAGTCATGCATTTAGAATGTCAGAACCAGAATCCTTTTCGACCATCTGGTAATTGGTTAGTTCATTCTGGGTCACTGAGATCTGCGTGAAGAACAATCGTCTATTCAGTTGTTCAGCTTCTCTGGTTGGTTAAGTGAGCAAGAAAAGCTATCTGCTGCACCTGAAGGACTGTAAGGATTGGGTCTATTTTCTTCAGGAGTTCTCTGCTCTGCTAGCTAGCACACTTAACAGACAGCAGGGCCACACTTAGGAAGCAACAGTTAAACCAGAGCATAGCTCTTTTCAGCCTATATCTGTCACATTTTACTCATGGAGCCAGTAAGGCTCAGAACTCTCAAGCATCTCACAAAACTCTTTACCATTGATTTATTAGACATTTCTAAATGTATTATTTGCAAAGCTGGTTACTTTTTGGAGAACATTTATGGTCATTTGTGAATCTGAATAATGAGTATTCTTCATGATATAATGATAGTCATCTTTTACTGAGCCTCAATTTGTGGATGAGATATAGTTAAATACCTAAGAAACATAATTTATCAAGATTAAATTATGAAAATAGAAAGGTGAACACACTGATACCAAGAAATTAAATTAAAATCAGCATTCAAAAATCTAACAGGCTGAGCGTACAACACTCAGAGGTAGAATACTTTGTCTTCCAAGTTCAATCACCAAAGAAACACAGGAAAAAAGTTTGGTTTAGAAATATGTCAAACCAAAAGTGTCCAAAATGACCTCATTATTTGGGTTGGTGAGATGGCTTGAGTGGTGGTGGGGTTGTCTGCTATCAAGCCTGATGACATGAGTTTGCTCTCTTGGTACCTAGATGCTCGAGGGAGTAAACTGGCTCCCAATGCTGTCATGCTGTCTTCTTAGCTCCACATACCCACCGTGACACCGTGCCCCAATCAATCCATAAACAAAGAGTATGTCTTAAAGAAAGCCTAACAAAGGAAAGCTCAAGGTTTAACAGCTTCAGGCAAATTATATAAAGCATTGAAAAGAATTAATGTCAGTCATTTTTAAACTCATAATAAAAGAAAAAAAATACTTAGAAATAAAACGTTACAGCAGTATGTATAGCAGCCAGAAACAAAACAGGACTATTCTGACTGAATTTATAATACAGGTGGCAAGTGTACCATGACTAGTGCTTTCCAAATAATGGAAAACAGGAAGCCATTTTAGGTGTATCGCTTATATAAAGCAGAAAGGATCATGAAGTCATAGCCTAACCTTGTACAACAAGAGCAATTAACTTAATATTAAAGGTCAGGGAAGGCTTTATGGATGTTGGTGTGGCTTAGCAGAGGGAGTGCAGATGAAGGAAAGAACATGCATAAGGGCTCAGAAGCAGGAAGGAGCACTTTTATTCTATAGGCACCGAGAGAGGGCCAGTGTGGCTACAGCTGAGTGTAAGCAGAGCAGGGTTTTAGATGCTTGAAAGGGAACGTAGGCTGTGGTGTGAAGGCTGGGGAAGAAAAGCAGGGCATAAAAGGAGAAGGTGATTTCTCAGAAATCTCTCCCAATTGTGGAGAAACACACAATCCACTAATTGCTTTAGGAGTCGGTGTGACAATAGCTATCAGTTATCAGGTGGTTATGATGGCCCAGACACCTGCAAATATGCTTTGTGTCTTCAGATTAGTTCAGTTATTATCACCGAGTAACCCGAGGGACAGAGAGGCTGTGGAGGTCCGTTAGGAAGTTGTACAGGGTGGCAGAGATTCCTGACCCAGAATTTAACCCTAATTCTATGCTCCAATACTCATGGTTGTCTAAGGTGGCAGGCAAAAGATACAGAAGGTAATTGACAGTCATTATCTTAATTTATTATTTCCACAAATACTTGTTGAATTCTAGATTCTATGTTAGGTGTGCTCATTCCAAATACATATTTCCCCTGAAAGGCAATGAGAGATAGTTTGTTTCTGGAACTAGAGAGATGGCTAAGTCAGTAAAGTTCATGCCAAACAAGCATGAGGATCCAAGTTCAAGTCCCCAGCAACCATCTTTTAAGTTGGTCTTCTTGACATAAGCCTGGAAACCTTTGACTGGGGAGCTAGAGACCAGCAGATTCTTAGAGCTAACTGGCCAGCCAGCCCAGTCAAATTGAGGAACCCCAGGCTCAGAGGAGACCCTGTCTCAAATTCTTAGGCATCGGTATTAACTACAGACCTCCATCTCCATGCACACATCGCCACAGAGTAACACATACATTTACACACCCATATACCATTATTTATAGTTCATTATTGAGTCAAATCCGTGGTCTATGAGCAGGTGACTCTAAAAGACATGTGCTTGCTGAAATTTTTATTGGATACAGAACAGAGAAAGTCAGGGACCAAAGTATTTACCAGATGAATTGTTGGTAGTTACATGTAGGCGGTTTACAGCCAAGTGAAGAAAACTCTACTTACAGGTCTCAGAAGTCACTCAATGACCTTCTTAGTTTTCTGATTTGTTTGCTAACAATAAAATTTTGAAGTTACTCTTTTTGTAAAGTCACAGTAATATAGGTCAGACAGGAGAGGGTGATATCTGGATTTTAAGCTAGAAATAATTTCAGTTCGGTCTGCGTTATTCCACGTCTCTATAATCACAAATTTCATTGATGCTGTCTTGTAGAATATTGAAAAGAGCTGTGCCTTTGTAATCTTTGGAGAACTTCAATTTATAACATCAGAGATCCAGTTAATCCAACAGGTCCCCTACCCTCACTACTATGTCTCACTATAAGTTCTATTGTTCTCAAATTTGGAACACATTTATTAGACCCAACAGTGGAATTTTAATTGATTTCATTTATCTAACTGGCTTAGACCCAGAGACCCTGCACTGTTTAAGCTATGCAGTTGATTTTGATTGAGAAACACTCTGTAGTACTTTGTACCAAACCAATTTACCATAACAATCATTTGGGAAAAAAATCTTAAAAATCTAATTTCATTTTGTCACTCACTTGCTCCTATTTTTATCACTAAATGATCTAAGAGACTTTGAGAGTAGAAACCAGGAACCTGTGTTGTTAAGGGCACCTGTTATGAGTCAGGTGATGGTGCCTGCAGAGCCATACTTTAGAATCATCAGACTGTTGCCAACAGTAAGACTAAAAGACGATAAGAAAGAGTGTACAAAGAGGTGATGTGGTAAACTGGATTTATAAAACATGTCACTCACATTGGTCCTGAAGGGACGGTGGAATTCAGATATGTGAAAAGGAGTAGAGGAGTTCTCTCATGGTCTCTGAATATAACTTTATTAGTGTCCTGTCTTAAACATGTTTCTCTATGGCATTCCTATAGAATGTGGTCTGAGATCAATGGAAATTAAATGGACCTACTAGAACTGCATCTTGGGCTTTTCCTAGATTTTAAGCATCTTTAGATGATTTGCCCAGATTTATATGAATATTTGAGAATCATTGCCTTCCTCCCACGTGGCTAATAAACTGTAATATTATTGAGGGCATAGAGCAGGACTAACTAGGTATATTGAAATAGTTTAGATAGTTATTATTGCCGTTACTGTTTGAAGACTGGGTTTCAGTCTTAGTCTATACTGGTCTTGAATTTTTTGATTAATTATATATTTGTATGCATGAGTGCTTTGCCCGCATCTATATCTGTGTACTGTGTGAATACAGGGCTCTTACTGGATCCTGTGGATTGAGTTACACATGTTTGTGAGCCACCATGTGGGTACTGGGAGTTGAATGCAGGTTCTCTGAGAAATCAGTCAGCATTTTTCACCACAGTGCTATGACTTCAGTCCCTGTCCTTGAAATCCTGATGATCCTCTTTGCTCAGCCTTGCAGGTTCAGGAATCACAGGCTTGATCTGCCATTCTAGGCATAGAAACACGTCATTTAATCACTTTAGCAACTTTATCTGGTACTTTTTTGTTATGACTACTTTTAGAATGAAACCCAGTGTTTTGGGTGTTTAAATATTCCTTTGTACTTTAAGTCTAGTGATCCATTTTTTCAATAAGACAGCAATTTTCTTTACTGCCCACTATCTTCTCGAATATCCAACAGTTTGAGAAATACGAAATTGCGTTCAGAAAATTCTTAAAAGGCATAGATTCTTGTAAAACGTTACAAATACCTTTAGCAGTAATGTTGTCAGAACATGTTACTTCAAAGTGAAGGCACTCTGAACCGTAAGAGGTCACTGCTAGCTTGTGAGTGATGGGTTACACGTGATGTCCTTGACTCCTGACTCCTTACCCTAAGGCTGCTGTATCACCCTTTACTACTGCTAAGGCCTTCTGTTGCCTGTTACAAAGACGGTTTCTTAGCGCTGTTTAATTTTCAAGCCTATTCTAAAACAGAGCCAAATAAGCACTTTGGGTAGATAAACGGCTTTAAAATGTACCTGGGCAGAAAATTACCTTCAATAGATTATATTTAGAGTCGCCGTATGGCTTCCAGTTACTTCACAAATGCAAGAGAGCAGGGGATTCCTATTTTGAGTCGCTGCTCACCCTCGCTGCTTTTTCAGCTCTGCCATTTGGTTTCCTGCTGGCCTTTTCATTTCTCCTTAGAATATCTTCCTGCCTTGAACACATGGTGAGTCTTTGGCCCCTTTATAGCATACAGAAAATTGTCTATTGACTTCAAATATATATAGAACAGTCAATGATGTCATTTTTGTCTGACCAGTCATTAGTAACACATTTATATCAAATAGGGTGAATTTCTAAATACAGCCCAGGCTGCTCCCATTGGCTGTACAATGGTAAAGAATAGATGAAATCTTTGTGTGTTTTTTTTTAAACAAGGTTTAGTTCTCAAATTCTCAACATGATTTTCAGTTTGTAAGGGATCTTTCTTTCCAAACTTTGTTTTTCCATTTTGTTTTCTTGTTCTTTATGCATTCTGAAAGCAAGCAATCAAGTCAAAAGGTCTAGAACAAGGGAGTTAATGTGGGATTGAGAGACATAGCTCTGTTTATCTGAAATCCCCCACAAAAACATTGTATTTGCCTTGATTTCCCATCAGTAACCAGCTAAACTCTGGTTTATAATTGTGGGTTTGACTCCCCACTGTGTTTTTAAGCCAAAGTGGATATAATATTAGTCTAATTGAATTTAAGAAAGGGAAGATCTTGCTGGTAAGCAAGGAACCATATCATTATCACGAAGCCTGGACTTGTAATCAGTTGACAGTGCCACAAACTTTAAAACAACTTCAAGCTTTTTTTGTCTTTTTTTTTTTTAAAGACAGGCTCTCATGTACACCAGGCTGACCTTAAACCTTCTACATAACTAAGCTGACTTCAAATTTCTGATCTATTGATTTCTACTACCGGAGTGCTGAGATTTCAGATGTTTACTCCTGATACAGCCAGGCTTATGTGATGCTGAGGATCAAACTCTTGACCTCAGGTATGCTAGGAAAATACTCTACCAAATGAGGTACATTCCTAGTCCCTATAATCACCTCTTGAGGTTTGTGTCATTAGTCTTCTTAAAGTAAAATCTATTTATGCAAAGAAAATGGATCAAATTTTCCTTTGATCTGGGAAAATGTTTGCATCATTAAAAAGCCAAGACAGTGAAAACTAACAAGGGTGTCAAGTCTTAGAGGTATTAGCTCATTGTTTTGGTGAGTTTGCTCCTGTACAGGGAAAGGAAAATGCTGATAAACTGGTCACTCCATGAAAGACAGACAGGTTTGTCAAAAAAAAAATATGAAGGGGAAAAGGAAGGAAAGAAAGAAGCAATGTAATGAGCAGAAGTGGAACAGGGTAGGGGGAATGGGGGACTGTATTCAGAAACATAGGAAGTGACTTTCTGACTTAGAAGAACCTTCTGGGGCTCTCTTGGAGTTACCAGTTAGACTTCACACTTAGTACAATTCCCTGGATTATTTAGGCTATTTCGTGTCCCAGTGTGCAGGAAACTCAAAGTAACAAATTAGAAAACACCAAGGAGGTGGTTAGAGACAGGAACATTGACAGCAACCAGGAAGGGTACCACCACCTCAAGGAAAGAGAGTAGAAATTTGTGAAATGCAGGCTGAAGAATTTTAAAGCAGGGAAAGTGAGAGCCGCCAGCTGGAGAAACAACAATAGCTGAAATAACAACCAAGGTCCTTAAAATTAACTTGGAGTCTTCAATATGTCTATCTTAATTTCAAGAAGAGAGAACACTGTTATATTCTAAGAAATGTTGGTAATGAAGTGTTTTGATGCTCAATGGGAAGCTTTTATTGATCTGGAGAAGTCGCTCTCATTTTTCCCATGGCGTTCTGCTTTCATCTTTGGTAAATGGTTGGGCTCATTGTTCATGTTGGGCACTGAAATATGAGCTGAAAATACACTGATTAATAGAACATGATGTACTGCCTATCTTCACCGTGGTAAACATTTAATGTTACACAGAATTTATGTGTAATGATTAGTTTAATAAAATTGTAATGCCTTATATTATTTCAGTAGAATTTAGACAAAGCTAAAATTGTACTGTGAAAGGGACTCCATAATATATGAGCATGATACATGAACAGGAAACAATTAAACTTGGGACTAGATGTCCACACAAATTGATAGTCAATGTTTGCAGAACAAGTAGAAATAAGTGGTGCTTAGGAGAAGGAGCAAGAGGTTTTCTATAAAGGAAAATGAGTATGGTGGTCATGTATTGGGAGAAGACATGGGACAGAATAATTAGAGTCTGGAGGAAGGTGAGTTATCAGAGCACAGAGAGAGGGTAGCATGTGAGAACATGGCCAGCTTGTCCTGGTCAGGACCAGACAAAGAGCTGAGCAACTACTCCACACTAGTAAGCTTACATGACTCATGCCTAAATCTGAAGTCAAAGGAAAGTCTTTAGAAGCCAGCACAAATTGTCTTAAGAAGACTACTTTGGTGACAGACTAGGACCCATTGGCGGGGAAGGGTGCTGGGTGAGCATAGCGGGACTGTAATTCAACTGAACCATCACTGCAGTTTGTATTACTCGATCACTGGAAGTAATGAAAGATGGGGGTAGGTTCTAGAAATAGTTTAGGAAGTTACCATGAAATGTGAATGACTAGAATGAAGAATGAGGGAAAGACAGCTTTTGTCTTAAACTGATCACTTTGTTCTCCACTGCTGCTGTTGTGATCAACAAATGATGGTTTAGGAGTTCTAGTCCCAGTATCTATATTAACTGTGACAAGGCAGTTATGGTGTTGAATAAGGACTTGGTGCTTGATGGCGAGGGCTTCTGCTCTCAAGTATCACCTTGAATCAAAAACATCAAAACACAAAAGAATGATATGTGGATTGTTATGTAGTTTTCTTCTTCTTCTTCTTCTTCTTCTTCTTCTTCTTCTTCTTCTTCTTCTTCTTCTTCTTCTTCTTCTTCTTCTTCTTCTTCT
>JABTXL010000611.1:9323251-9398218 GCA_025134845.1 Neodon shergylaensis | reverse complement strand
CTTCTTCTTCTTCTTCTTCTTCTTCTTCTTCTTCTTCTTCTTCTTCTGTTTTTTTTTGAGACATGGTTTGACTGCAGCTTTGGAGGCTGTCCTGGAACTAGCTCTTGTAGACCAGGCTGGCCTCAAACTCACAGAGATCCGCCTGCCTCTGCCTCCCGAGTGCTGGGATTAAAGGCGTGCGCCACCCCCTCCCGGCTCCAGAAACCATTTCTTAAAAACAGAACTTCTCTCCATCTTTTCTAAGAAAGCCTAACTTAAGCCTTGCAAGGACAGAACTTAACTAGGAGTAAAATTCTATAATTTTTAATGCAAAACTCAACAACCTTAAGGAAGAGGACCAAATGTGGACTCAACACGTCATAGCAAAAGCGTACCTTGTATGTGAACAAGAAGGAATTGCACCAGGAAATTAGGAGGAAATGTCAGGAGACAGATTTGACCCTGATGTTGAAAAGAGGAAACAAAGACTTCAAGGCAGCTACGCATAGACACAAGGACTTAAAGACATAAAAAATGTGAGGCAAGTGAAGAATGCTTTTCAGAGCAAAGTAAACCAGGCTTCAAAACCAAAAATCTCCTACTGTAGGAGATGCAATCTTTGAATTTTAAAAGGAAGATCATTAAGTGCATGAATAGCAGGCTGAACAATGCCAAAGGGAAAACAACAGTTGAATATAAATAGAAAATTAAGCCTAATGTGTGTGCAGGAAAAAAAAATGCCAAAGATAAAAGCAGAGATAATGAACACGGAAAAAATACAAAATAAGCAGAAAATAATAACACATACAAAGTTCATTAAATGCAACAAGAAGTGCCTGGGCTTCATGGTACATGACTTTATTCTCAGCACTTGAGAGGCAGAGGCAGAGGGGTAGATGGATCTCTGTGAGTTTGAACCCAACTTAGTCTATGTGGTGGCTTTTAGGTCAACCAGGGCTACCTCATGACATCTTGTGACACGAGAGAAAGAGAGAGAGAGAGAGAGAGAGAGAGAGCGAATGATAGAACTGATAATTTTAAGTTCAGATGATTCAATAAAATCCTAGAGAAAATGGGAAAACAGTTTATCACATGGAAACCAGAAACAAAAATTACTTATGGCAATTCTGAATGCTGAACTGACACTCAGGAGTCAGGAGGTTGGATTCATTTGGTGAAACTGACAAAGTATGTGAAATAATTGCCAAAACTGGCAGAAGAAGAGTTCTAAAAATTGTCCTATATGCATTAAGAAAGCTGATTATATGGTTTCTACAACTCACAACACAGAAAACTTTACTGTAGAATGGTTTCTCTGGTAGATTCTATTAGAGGTATAAACAATGCTTCAACGAGAAACACATTAGGAACAAAAGATAATTATTCTACCAATTCAGGCTTTGTTCAACCTTTAAAATAAACCATTCTAATTAAGAATTTAGACAGAATATAAAACAAAAATTTATGAGCACTTCAAGGTAAATGAAAAATGTACTGAAATATTCACTACCTCATGATGTTGAAAATACTCAATACAAAGGGTGCTGAAGGGAGACTCCTTGACTAGGTGAAGGTCATGTATGTAAAATCTACAGCTAACACTACAATTAATGGTAAAATAACTAATTGGGAAGTACAAATAAGATCCATTGTTATTATGACAATTCAATATTCTGCAGATGGTCCAGGTGAGATGATTCAGGGAAAAGAAATAAACATAATTAAAAAAAAGTTAGCACATTTTAAGCAATATGCATGCGTATGTTAACCTTTATCAGAACATAAAAATAAAAACAAAAAACCCTCAGGATTGTCAAAACAATCCTGTACAATAAAAGAACATCTGGAGGCATTACAATCCCTGACTTCAAACTCTACTACAGACCTACAGTACTGAAAACAGCCTGGTATTGGCATAAAAACAGACAGGAGGATCAATGGAACTGAATCAAGGACCCGGATGTTAAATCACATACTTTCCAACAACTGATTTTTGACAAAGAATCAAAAAATATCAAATGGAAAAAAGAAAGCATATTTAACAAATGGTGCTGGGACAACTGGATATCAACATGTAGAAGAATGAAAATAGACCCATATCTATCACTATGCACAAACTCGGGTCCAAATGGATCAAAGACCTCAATATTAAAGCCAGCCACACCGAACCTTATAGAAGAGAAAGTGGGAAATACACTTGAACTCATTGGCACAGGAGACCTCTTTCTAAATATAACCCCAGCAGTACAGACACTGAGAGAAACAATTAATAAATGGGACCTCCTGAAACTGGAAAGCTTCTGTAAAGCAAAGGACATGGTCAATAAGACAAAATGACAGCCTACAGAATGGGAAAAAAATCTTCACATCAGACAGGGGTCTAATCTCTAAAAAATACAAAGAACTCAAGAAATTGGTCATCAAAAGAACAAATAATCCAATAGAAAAATGGAGCATAGACCTAAACAGAGAACTCTCAACAGAGGAATCTAAAATGACTGAAAGACACGTAAGGAAATGCTCAACATCCCTAGTCATCAGAGAAATGCAAATCAAAACAACTTAGATTCCATCTTATACCAGTAAAAATGGCCAAGATCAAAAACACTGATGACAACTTATGCTGGAGAGGTTGTGAGGGAAAGGGAACACTTCTGCATTGCTGGTGGGAGTGCAAGCTGGTACAGCCCCTTTGGATGTCAGTGTGGCAATTTCTCAGAAAATTAGAAAACAACCTTCCTCAAGACTCAGTAATACCACTTTTGGGTATATATGTCCAAAGGATGCTCAATCATACCACAAAGACATATGCTCAACTATGTTCATAGCAGCATTGTTTGTCATAGACAGAAACTGGAAACAACCTTAATGTCTTTTGACTAAAGAATGGATAAGGAAAATATGATACATTTACACAATGGAGTACTACACAACAGAAAAAAAATAACATCTTGAATTTTGCAGGAAAATGGATGGAGCTAGAAAGCATCATTTTGAGTGAGGTAACCCAGATATAGAAAGACAATTATCACACGTATTCACTCATAGGTGGTTTTTAAACATAAAGCAAAGAAAACCAGCCCACAAATCATAATCTCAGAGAACCTAGACAACAATGAGGACCCTAGAAAAGACTTACATAGATCTAATCTACATGGGAAGTAAAAAATACCAAGCTCTCCTGAGTAAATTTGAAACATGGGGACCTTGGGAAAGTATTGAAGGGGAGGGGAGAGGAAGGAAGGGGAGGAAAGAAAAATGTAGAGCTCAATAAAAATAATAAAAAAGAAGAAAAAATAAAGACAAGAAATAATAAATGAATTTAGCAAAGATGAAATTCCTGAAACCAGGAAAGTCTACTTTACAAAGCAGCCAAAATGAGAATATGGAACTTAATAAAAACAATCCCACTTGTATAGCATCAAATACATAAAGTATTTTGTAGAAAATATGCAAGCATTTTACAATTAAAAGGATAAAACACTAAAACTAACTGGTGAGACTCTAGGAAATGGAGCAGTGTGTCTTATACAAAGGTCAGAGCCCTAACAACTGCTAAGATAAGTTTTTTTTTTAATTGACCCGCAGACAGGGAACCACTTCAACTGAAACCCCATGTAAGTTTCTGGGTAGAAATCACCAACCAGATATTACCATTTTTATAAAGATACGAATTATCTAGAATAGGAAAACCGAATTTGGAAAAGGTTTGGAATTTGGAGAACTTAAATTGATTAATTTCAAGACTCACTATTCAATTATAGCAATCAGAGGTCACAAGAATATGACCTATATTTATATGGTTAAAGACTGATAAAGTTGCCAAGGTAATCTAATGTGGGCAGAGATGGTCATTTCAACAAACAATGCAGGAACAACTGGATGCTGGTGTGTAAAAAACTAATAAAAGCTGAAATCTAAAAAGAACCTGACTGCCCATCAATAGTGAATGTTAAGCAAATGTGGCATAGTCTCACAATGAAGTGTTACTCAGAAAAAATGTGGGGTGACAACTGATTAATAGGATAACCAAAAGAGGCAGACAAAAGAGAATGCTTTTATTCCCACTTAGGAAAAATTCATGAGTAGGTGAAACAATTATGTTGCCAGGTATCAGAGCAATGCATCTTTCTGGGAAGGTGTAGTCATTTGTTTAAAAGGCACAGAAGGACCATTCTGAAGCAGTGGAAATGGGCTGTGTCTTGATAGGTGCATAAATCATACAGGTGTCTATTGCTACCAAAATCTTCCTATCCACATAGTCCTAGGAACACTACGTCTTTTGTGTGTAACTTAAAATATCATGCTATTGTCAGTTAAAATATTTTATTGTCCGGACAGCAGGCACCAAGCAAGATGAAAAGTCTTTCCATTTGCCAAGGAGATAAAATACAACATATACTTAACATTTACCGGATCTTGAGACTACTGCTTTTAAAGTAGTGAAACATATAGATGAAGGAAAGAATTGAAAGAATGCTGAGGTCAATGTGTGTAGAGGGAGACAAGATGGCTATGTTTGATTGAATAAAGATAAACATAACTTTGGAGGAATTCGACATTCTCATGTCCACGTTTAATTCCTTCCAGTTAGGGCCTCTATGTCCTTTCAAGGAAAACAGAGTGCTGATGAATGGCGATGTAGCTTGGTTGATAGAATACTTGTCTAGTATGCATGAAGTGTAGGTTTTATCACTGGCACCTTATAAATTGAGTGATACGTGCGCAAATAATCCCAGCCACCAGGGGAGAGTAGCAGCAGGACCAGTTATTATCAGTTTCCTAATTAGTTTGAAGCTAGCCCGAGTTACATGAGACTTTGTCATAAACAGCATCAGCAGCAACAGAAGCAGCATCAGTATCATCATCACCATCCTCGTCATCATCATCATCAGCAGCAGCAATAACCACAAAGCACAGCACAGGAACAGACAAATATTTCTTTCCTATCTATCACATGATGAGGAAGTAAAGGAATTATTTGTAGCATGTCTTTAATCTATAGTCTGGGAAATAATTTCTTCAGATTTTTTTTGTTGGTTTTTTTTTTTTTTTTGGTTTTGGTTTTTCGAGACAGGGTTTCTCTGTGGCTTTGGAGCCTGTCCTGGAACTAGCTCTGTAGACCAGGCTGGTCTCGAACTCACAGAGATCCGCCTGCCTCTGCCTCCCGAGTGCTGGGATTAAAGGCGTGTGCCACCAAGACTGTTTTTTTTTTAACTAGTCAAATGGTACAGAGAAGGAAATTATCTTTTATTTCCATTGGGCTGTTAAGTATATATCATGAGGTACTAAAGATATAACCCAAACTGTTTGATTTACATGAGATCACTGCTGTGGATGTTTTGGGGGTAAGACCTACTCTAATTAATACCATTTCAAGAGTCATTTGACTTCAATGAATTCAATTTCCAAAGCCAATCAGCATTTTATTAAACCAATACACATAACAAATCTTTATTTTGTATAAGAGGAAACTTGGAGAGACACTAATAGCTTAATTTATTTCTTATTGCTGTGTTAAATGTTCTTTGATCTTTCTTGATATCATTTTGGGAATTCATGGAGTTTGTTGGTAATATTCAGTGGATCTACTTTTCAGACTTCAATTTTAGTTACAAAAAACCTTCTGGATTCAAATTTTTAAAAAAATCCCATCTCATCTTATCTCATGCCATTTCTCTCTCTTCTATTTCTATCCTTCTATCCCATACCAGCTTCCTCTATACAACAGATCCATAGCTCAGCTGTAGCACTTCTATGGAGAGAATTAGTCTCCACACAAGTCAGTTAGCGCCTATTTCCAGCTCTGAATGCAAGCTTGTCTCATTGGTACCTGAAAATCAGCCATGGGGGAATATTTGTAATTTAGGAATCGGTACCATTGTGAATTAGGATTTTGTTCTAAACGGCAGGGTATAGTATATGACTCCCAGCTGGAGGTAAGCCATGGATAAATTTACGGTTTGGGTGCTATGTCTCTCCCTTCTTTTCCCCTGCCTCTTTTTCTTGGCAGAAAAGGGACTGAGACTTAGAAGGTGAAGAGAGCTGCATCACTTAACTGGTACTATTAACTTCTGATTGTTGGTGCTGTCAAAGTGGCTACTACCTGTTGCTGGCTTTCCTTTAGAGAACTACCAGGGGCTCTAAAAAGCCTCTCTGAATCTTCACCATACTTAGTTCTCTGGCATCTGTACTCAGTCTCTTGGTAGAACTTTTGAATCTCTATCTTTTGGCCCCTGTAGTCATGGCCATAGCTTCTTTCCAATAAGGCTTCTTTGCCTGGTAGACCTTCTTTGGTGGAGGACAGATTAACCATCCCTTCTCTTCACAGCACTGACATAAGAGTACTCATGCATTTTGTCTATAGCCGAGAAGAGAGTTGAATCACCTGTATGCTTGCCCTTTCTGTTCTTTTCCTTCTATGTGGAACTACTCCAGACCACTCTAGAATTGCTGTAGATAGATTCCTACTTTCAAAATGCTCTAGGCCATGAATGGGCACTGTCTCTGTTTCTGTCTACTGTATATAAGGGGGCTCTATCATGCTCTTGCAGTTTTTCTCACTGTGAACAGGCTGCTCTACCTGTAGCCCCAAGGTGAGCCTACTGATCTGGCAT
This sequence comes from Neodon shergylaensis, assembly GCA_025134845.1. Lineage (NCBI taxonomy): Eukaryota > Metazoa > Chordata > Mammalia > Rodentia > Cricetidae > Neodon > Neodon shergylaensis. Next base: position 9,391,622 of record JABTXL010000611.1, on the reverse strand, counting down.
TATAGTTGCTAGAAGGAGAGTTAGTTTTTCTTATAGGGTCTATGAATTGGAATCTGTTATGTTCTGTGTTCCACAGATGATGAAACTGAATCACAACATGGCTAAGTGACTTGCACAAAGTTAGGCAGCTGCTAAGTGGAACTGTTGAGATTGAGCCAAATTTGGTTCATCTCTACTAGTTATGTTTCTACCCAGGAACCTCTGTTTTCCCTATGAGTTCATTGGTAGTTGTCAAGTATGCATTTGTTATACTCACTGAGCACCTATAAGCAGGCGTCAGGATATGCACAAAGTACTTTGTATATCACCTCATTATTAATCATAATTCTACAGGACAAGATCTCTAGCTTACTCATTATTTAGTAGGGAAAATAGCAGTGGTTGCATTTTTATGCATGCCAGACTCTAAGGTCAAGGTGCTTTTCAATCTAATATGATATTACATTGGGAGGGTTCAGTGTGTCTTCATTTTGGGGCTGTTATTTATAGTAGCTCCATGAGAAGGTAGAGTAGCAGGTGGAAGGGATGTCTAACAGGCAAATACCCAGGAAATCTGTTCTATTTGGAGTAGGAAAAGTAAGTATGATAGATGACAAACTCAGGTATTTGCCAAGTACCGCTGAGAGGTTGCTGCAGAGTTTAGGGAAAGGTGAGTTTCCAAGATGTCCATGTATCTGCTAAATCAATATCTTTCAGAGCCCAGCAGGAGGAAGGCAGATGTTACAAGGAGGTCAGACTTTCCAAGATGCCCTGAAGCCTTTAGGTAGTACTCTTCATTGTCAGGGGCATAGGGAGGCTGGAGGAAGGCAGCAGGCAGAATGAATGACCTTCTCTTTCCACATTCAAAAATAGGATGGAGAGATTATCCACGACAGTAACCTCTTCCAGCATCCAGACTGGGCACTTAACTTTGACACTGAGTCAAAGCAGTTTTCACATGGGGCACAGAAGCATTGTCTTAGCACAGAACAGTTGAGCCTAGAGGAGCTGTGCCCTTAGTTAGAGTGCCACCAGGGAAAGAGCCCCTCTGACTTCTTCTCTCATATACCTTCTTCCTTCTTTCATATACCTCTCCTCTCAAACTATGTATCCAGAAAAGGCTTTCTTAGCACGCCATCTTTTTTGTACTTTTTTCCAGATGTGCCCTGAGTAGCCATGAGAATTTCTCAAAGTCATATTCCTAGCCACAAGCGGTCAAGGAAGGAAAGATTGTGTAAAAAGATCTTTGTCTAAAAGGAAGTTATCCAAAAGCCTTAGTTAACCAGATTTTACTTGCTCCAGACTTCAGTTAAGTAAAGTATCTTCCACCCCATTACACTTTCATTAGAAAAGATTATGATAAATACGATAAAAATTATTGCTATATTTTCACTAATCCAAGCATTTGTTTTGCAAAAATAGTTCTAGGATATGATCTGTGATTGTTCTTCACCATGAAGTGAATTTGAGAGGGTGAGGGGTGAACTTGGATCTGGGCATTGTCTTAGGAACAACTGGAAACATGCAGGAAGATAACTCCAATGTAGGGACATGTTGAAAACATTCGAGAAAAGCTAAAGCTAAATAGTTTTCTTCTGGCAGGGGCATGCCAAAGTGTGGCAGCCCTTCATTTAGACATTACATTGGAAACTATAAAACCATGGAAGCCAGTTGCAGTAGCCCTAAGCAAAATGGGGAATGAAAAAATGTCAGCTTTTAAGAGTAATTTTTCTATCTCACTGTTTTATTATTACCAAGTATTAGGGTTTTTTGTGTTCTTCATACACCCCTCTTACCAAGACATATTCAAGATGTTTGTGGATACACCAAATTAATTACATTCAGACTTCTCCTGGGTACCATCTCTACCATCCTCATTGGGAAACAGCAGTGTCCAAACAGAGAATTTTCTCCTAACAAAACTTTTCTCCAAATTCTTGTCTGAAAGGTTCTCCCTAAAAAGGATAAATAAATTTCCTGCCTACAATAAAGGCTTTGACTCAATGCTATGCATGTTTTTTTTTATCAAACAATTAGCAGGGATATTTTTACTAGCCAGTACGCTATCAGTTTGGATAGGAGTGGGAGAAGAATATTGGGAGACAGTTTGGGGAAGTATATTTCCCTCATACTGCAAGGTTTCCCTTGATAAGATTGCTTAAAAACATCAGCTTGACTTTTGACTTCTTTGATGGGGAGGGTCACTCCAGAAGGAGATTCTGGCATTTACATTGGCCCAGAAGAGAGAGAGAGAGAGAGAGAGAGAGAGAGAGAGAGAGAGAGAGAGAGGAGAGAGAATTTCTTCATGGGATTTGTTATGTATGAACTGTTTCCCATCGTTCTATTGTGAAACCTGCTTGCTAACTTCTTCCTGACCTCTAGGTAAGTCAGTGTACATTGACTTTAAATGTTAATAGGAATATGAATTCGGGCGAGGAGGCTTTACTCCAATGATAATGCTCAAAACTTTAAAAGAACAGATGAGAATTTGCATAACCATTCATGAACAAGACAGTAGGGGCAGTGGTAACTCCTAATTTATAATGCTCCCTGCTCCCGCCCCCCAGCAAACATCTGTTGGTAACTCTTAGTCAGAAAGACAAGGAAGGTTTGGTAAAACCATTTAGGAGTCTGGAAAATGTTGCCAAAGGTTCTGAGAGTGAAGGGGATATAAGCCTCAAGGGGTATTTTTCTAGACCTGGATGTTGTATGAACGCTATAAGAATAGCAGATTTGTTTTGTGGACCTCATTGATGTTTGTGTAGTTGAATATGTTGCTTCATCTCTCTTACTTTGGAACAGCAACATGCTATTGCCCAATTAATTTTAAAAAATCTAGTAACAGCATTTAATTACTTAAAGAGGCATTGCTTGTGTCTCTCCTCTAATTAAGGAAATTATTTCGACTCTTAATAATAGAACAACCGCAAGGCTATTCCTCAAGTCTGTCTCTTGTGTCTTCTCAAATGAGTTTTAGGGAAAAGAGAGGAATACTCTACTCTTGACACTTTCTCTCTCTAAGTGAATTTGATTTGTATTGTATCTATTTTAGGTTTATAATTGATGAGAAAGGATAACTATAGAGAGTAAATGGGTAGCTAAAGAGAGCCCAGCTAACACATTCTCCTTTTGGTGTTAATTTTTGAGGCAAGAACAACTAGAATATACACATTTTAAAAATATCTAATCTAATTTAATTTTATTAGTTATTACTTCCATGCTGTGTTAAAAAAAAGCTCTCCAGGCTTTTATGAAAACATCTTTACAGGGACAGAGAATAAACAATGATCATCAAAAGTAGGAGAATGGGTAGAGAAGAAATAGAAAGTATATTTTATCTGTTAGTTTGGAAGTATCAACTTCCTATATCTTACTAACCAAAGTTGGAGCAAACCCTGCCAATGCGGACCTACAAATATGTAAATGAATATTTGCATTGTGTTTATATTTAGGATAATGTCTATGCAGCTATATGCTTATTGTCTCTAACTTCAGCAACAATATAAGAAAAAATATCACATATTGAGGGGATAATGCACAGTAATAAGATCTTGATGTACCCAAAGCCACACATCTGAGGGAAGAGCTAGGGCTTAACTCTCATTTGAATGCCTTTCTCCACTGTACTTGATTGCTTAGAGTTGAGGATAAATGATCAGAACTCAATTATGTGGGAATACCTTCAGAATTATGATTTACAGAATTGGAAAAGACACTAATGTGTTGCCATTCTGAAACTCCATGAAAACAAGACCATGGCATGATCCCACAGACCATGTGGAGGGATCCAGCACCCAAGCTCAGCTTCCTGACTTCGATTCCTGCCTTTCCAGTGCTTCCTCTTCTGCTCCCAGTACATGGATTTTACTCTACCTGTTCAGTATGTTTGTGTGTTTTTTTTTAAATTTATTTTATTCTTACGTGTTTTGCTTCTTAGCTGTTTATTTTCTAGTAGGCCAAAGGACATTTTCCAACAGAAGAGAAGGCACCTTGCATAGTTCGAAGGCTGATTATTTATATTTTATGTTGGAACAGGCATTAGCATTGCGGTTGAAGAAATATGGTCTCAGAATTCTCAATTCATTATACCTCTTCAAACTTTTAATTTTTATTTTGTTAAGGCTTCTAATGTTTGTACATAAAGTGTACTGATTTATGATTAGTAAGTTGTTATTGTTGGAATAACACACACACCCTCTCTCTCACACACACATACATGCACATACACATTGACTAATTTGCAGGACAAACATAAAATGAAACACTCTTTAAGTTTTGAAGAGTGAATCAGGGCAAATCCACTCAAGCGATTTTCTTTCCCAGGTAAGAGAGTCAATAAGTTAGTCAAGGTGGCTACATTGATTTGCTGGAACGGATGCATTCCAACACTGGTTTGTCTTTAGACAATGCTGTTGCCCTGCAGTGTCTCAAAACACAAGGGGTTCTGCAGAGGTTGTAAGAAAGCACTAAGGGAGTGGCTTCCAACACAGATATGAATCCTTGGGGAGCTGACGGTTACTGCAGATCCTGAAGAATCTGTGGACTTGAAGCAGCAGTCACCACACAGCTGTGTTCCATTCTTGCAAAACCCCTACCACAGCTTTGCCATGTGAGGATTCTTGTATTTCTGGCAGCTGCTCTCCCTGGGACTTCGTGGTGCTGTACAAGAGCATAGGAGTTAAGATCTGGAAAGCAGCTAATTAAAAATGGGTCTAGGGAAAAGAAGGGAGATCTGGGGCCCCAGGACAAAGACAACAGGTTGACATGCGAGCAAGTGTAGGGGAGTTTAGACCTTAGCTGCATATGGGGAGCCCAGTCTAGGGGCCTCCAGCAGCCTTGCTATGCCATCAGAGCTTCTCCAGGACCTCCTGTCACAGGGACTTGAGATAGGTTTAAGTTATTTTGACTGGTATTATTATTTGGTAGATACTTATGTTTTGAACCTGACATCATTCTTGGATGGACTACTGCTTCTGCAGGTCACAGAATACCCTACTTTTGTGATTAGTAAAACCCCTTTACAAATATTAAGGTCACAATAGTTTTATGTCATTGTAAGCTTGCTCAATCACCTTTCTCTTGCAAGATAAACTCCAAGAATGTTTGCTGTTTGCCAAGAGTGTTGGTGCTCAAAGGGTTTAAAATAACCATGATAAGAATTGTGGAGATGGTCTATATCTACACATCCTTACCAAAATCCAGAAGCTTCTTATCTGTGTTGAAAACACGAGGCTTGTCTATAGTCAATTCAAACAGTAGGATCCTTGTTTGAGTCATCCTACACATCCTAGGCATCACATTCTAACTGTGAAGTGTATGTAGAGCCGGGGAGAAAAGAGACTTTACATAAATGTCAAACAGAGTGGGTTGCAGGGGAGAGAAGAGAGTGGAATTTGTGCTTAAGCATATGGTGAACTGGTTGGGAGCAGTCTAGCAAGAAAGACATGTGTCCCAGTGGAAAAATGGGTACAGCTGGAAAAGATCAAATCTTTAAAAATCTCTGTGTATTTGAGTGTGCCTCTGTGTGTATAGCTACATATGTGAGGTGTCCATGGAGGCCAGAAAGGTATGTTAGATCATCTGGAGCTGGGGTTACAGGTGGTAGCGAAGCACCCCACCTCAATGCTAGGATCTGATCTCTGGTCCTTTCCAAGAGCAGCTAGATCTCTTAAATGCCAAGCCATCTCTCTAGCCCCAGTAATACCACTCTTACCATAGCAAATACTGAGAACTGGATAAAGATCCAACACCATGACAGAAGCAATGCCATGTGACCAATGTAATGAAACACCAAGAAAAATAAAGTAAGTTGGGAAAGATCTGCTTTATTTGGCTTATACTTCTACATTGTAGTCCATCCTGGATGGAAGCCAAGACAGGAACTGAGACAAGGCAGGAACCTGGAGGCAGGAGCTGATGCAGAGGCCATAGGGGACTGCTGGTTACTGACTTGCTTCACATAGCTTGCTTGCTCAGCCTGCATTCTTATGGAACCCAGGACCACCAGCCCAGGAATAGCACCACCCACAATGGGCTGGGCCCGCCCACATCATTGACTAATTAAGAAAATGCTCTACTGGCTTGCATACAACTTGATCATATGGAGGCATTTTCTTCTTTGGGATTGCATATCTTAGATGATTCTAGCCTGTGTCAATCTGATATAAAATTAGCCAGCACAATTGACTCCTTGTCAACTTGACACACAGCACTTTTTAACACATAGCCTTTCCTTTTATGGTTTATCTCAAAGATATAAGATGTCACAAATATATAACATATTACAAGCTTAAAAGTTCCACTGTCTTTAAAAATACAAACAGTTTAAAAGTTCAGTTTCTATAAAAAGCCAGTATCTTTTAAAATCTAAAATCTTTTAAAAATTCAAAGCCTCTTGACTGTGGGCTATTATAAATTTAAAAACTAAGTTAAATATTTTCTTATTACAAGAGGGAAGAACCAGGGCATAGTCACAATCTAAACAAAACAAGACAACATTCTAACAGTGTAAATAATTCAATGTCCAACATCTGAAATCCACTTCCAATCTTCTGGTCTTCTCTAAGGGGCTTGGGTCACTTCTGCAGCTCTTCCCTCTGCAATACACACAGCTTGTCTTCTAGGCTCCAGATGCTGTCACTCCACAGTTGTTTCCAGCTTTGGTGATCCTCCCATGGTACAGACCTCTGCAATTGGGCTGTGCATTCACCAATAGCTTCTCCTGGACTCTTCATCGTGCAGAGCCTCAACTCTTCTCCATGGCTTCTTCATTCCGGAGCTTCCACTGCAACCCTTCATGCAGCGGCTTCTCACCTCTCACAGCGTTAAGCCTCAAATTGTGCTCCATAACCTTTTCGTGCCTTCAAAACCTGTACCACCTGGGAGATTCTTACACATGACCAATTCTGGCTTGCCAGCACAAAGTATAACCTTGGCCACCTCTAGACATAGCTTACATGAGCTGACTCTGAGAAAACACTTCCCAGAAGATTTCCCTCAGTGATGCCACCCTCCTCATCACAGCTGATTCTTCAGCTCCAGCTGACCAGCATCAATTGTCCCAGCAAAACAAAGGTTTTCCTTTAGAGTTTCTGGACTCTGGTTAATCACAGCTCATTCTTCAGTCCCAGCTGGCCAGATTCTTCACACAAATGGCCCGCTAGAGTCTTTGCTTTCCTCTGAAATTTCACAATACAGGCTTCCACCATCTGCCTTGCTCTCAACGCTTATCTCCCATGATCCCAAATAATAGATCACTGGGCTCTCAATACTTAATGACCGTTGTAACCCAAAGTCCCAAAGCCCTTCCACAATGCTGCCTCAAATGACATAGTCAGGTTTCAAATAATAGATCACTGGGCTCTCAATACTTAATGACTGTTGTAACCCAAAGTCCCACAGTTCTTCCACAACCCTCCCCCAAATGACATAGCCATACCCCACCATCCTGGTACCAAATTGACTTCGGATTTGAATTGCTTCCATAAAATGCCACAGACAAAAACAATTGAGGAGGAAAAGGTTTATTGGGTTTATATTTCTATATCACAGATCATCACTGATGAAATGCAAGACAGAATCTCAAACATGGCAGGAATCTGAAGGCAGGAGCTGATTCAGAGGCCATGGAGGGGTGCTGCTTACTGACTTGCTCAGCTTACTTTTTTATGGAACCCGGGACCACCAGCCCAGGGATGACCACACCCACTAGGGGCTGGATCTTTCCACATCAGTAACTAATTAAGAAAATGTTCAACGGATCTGCCTAGAACCCCATCTTATGGAAGCATTATTTTTCAATTGTGGGTTTATCCTCTTAGATGACTTGAGCCTGTTTCACATTGATATAAAATTAGCTACCACAATCCTCAATAAATATTTGGTAATATTTGATAACTTTGTATTGTGGCTTAATCTTTTCTCTTATTTTTTTCTTGTTACACTCCAAGTGTGGGGCTAGAGAGATGACTCAGTGTTTGGGAGTGCTTACCGCTTTTGTAGATGATCAGAGTTTAATTCCCAGCATTTCCCTTACTTTTTATCGGTCTGCCAGTGGTAAATTTATTAAGAGATTCAGTTACATAGTGTCATACTGTGAAAGAAAAGTATTTTCATCTTGTGGTTCATATATGAATGGTTCATAATTTGATTTTTCTGTTATTGTACGCTAAGAATGCTTGAGCTCTCATAATTACCAAAACAATGACTCTATATAATTCTTGTCCACCATTTTTATTTATTTTGATTATTTTATTGGTAGAAATTGTAGAAATACAATGTTTTATCTTAGAGCATAGGAAGATCACAATCATGTTGATATCTGTTATGCCCATATCTGCAAATTCCCTCAAAACCAACAAGGAGACTGAGACCCATATGTAAAAGTAAAGAGCCTTTATTTTAATCAAGTTTGCAAACTCGGTCTCTCTGCACATCCAACGTATTGGAATAACTGGAGAGCCCCAAGTTCAATTAGAATTGGATTTTTATAATAGTAAAGGTGGGGGTGAAAGGTTTCTGAGGTTCAGAACCCTTGATTGGCTGACATTTGTCTAGGGGTGTCCTGGTGAATGTGTGCTGGCAGGTGATTCTATCTACAGCGGTTGGAATATTAGGCATTTCCTTTGAATGGTCTGATCTTGGGGGGTGGTTGGGTAATATCAGCTTGTGGTTCCTCCTGCAACTAGGTGTTGTCTCAGGGTAAACTACTGAGACTCAGGCCCTTTATTAAAATTTATCAAGGGCAGAGTTCTACTCTGGCAGGTGATAATGGTTGGAAACAAAGAACTTCCTTTGGGGGACCTGTCCATACTTAGCTTATCATGGCTGGCCCCTAAAATATCTAGATGACATTAAAGTGATTGCTCAAATGTTTTGCAACATGTGTTTCCAAAAAAGCACAATGTAAAAACTATATTTAAAAGCAAACTTTGCCATCATATGCTATGCATTTGAGTAAAATACAAGCCTTAATTTCGATATCAGTATATCAAGCAGGAATCTAGAAATTTTTCCAAATTTTTGCAATGTTGTTTCAAAACTAAATATTTTAAAGGGCTATTTTAATTAATTTACCTCTATTCTATGAATATCGTAAAAGAATCCAGTTAGAAGATATTGCCCTGTGTATGCTTCATTTCTTTGTTTAAGTTTCATGCATTTGAGGGGATGGATTTTTTTTCTAGGACTTTTGCTCAAAATAAAGCTGAATTTTTTGTTTTGTATTTAATCTCCCCAGAACTTCCAAGTTGAAATATTTCTTTTAAATCTTTTCTGGTATACTACTACAATTCTTTCTTATTTAAATTCCAGCTCAGTGGATAGGAAGGATGTTATTTTGCTATGACAGTTCCACCGAGCAAGTCATAGTCATGTATCTGTCTGTGGATTTGTAGCTTAGGATGGATGAGTTGATGCTTCTGCAAATCACGGTGGGGCTTACCACCAAGGACATGGTGCCATGTGATCAGACAGTCTGTGGATGTGAGCTACGTTGTCTCACCAAACTGCAAAGAAGGAACAGAAGAGTGTATGCTAGTGCATACTGGGGTCACACGCGAAAGTCATGGGAAAGTTGCTGTGGGATAGCTGCACATTATGTGATGATGTATTTGCTGTGATTGGTATAATAAAAAAGTTGAGCAGTCAATAACCAGGTAGGATATATAGGCAGAATTTCCAGGGAGACAGAGGAAGAGGAGGAGGAATCTAGGTGCTTGAGACACAGAAAGGAAACAGGGGATGCAAGATGGAAGACAGGTTAATAACACCTGTTAGAATGTAGATTAATATAAATGGGTTAATTTAGTTAAGAGCAAGGATAAACTACAGACTGAGCTTTCATAATTAATAAGAAGTCTCCATATCAATATTTGGGAGCTGGTTGGTGGGACAGAAAGACTTGTTACAGCAAGTCTCCATTGCATTGCTGTCTTCTGCTTCCTATCTCCATTGTGTATAAAATATATATTGTAAATAAAATTGGAATCTATTTAAATATTCTGAAATACTTTAAAACCTTTTCCCTTGTTTAATTGTATTTGAAACTTTCCTTAAATTGCTTTAGAATACAATCATCTTATCGTTACTGAGTTTCATGACTGAGGTTTAGCTGATAGAGTTAAGAAAGACTCAGGGAGCTAAATGAACCACCCCTTAAAGCCATCCATCCCAGCCTTCCTCCAAGTATATGAAAATTAGATCAAATCATGGGTCTTTCTGCACAGTGAATCATTTTGTTTCTGAGATTGAATTTTTCCTTAGTAAAAAGTCACCCTGAAATCGAAAACCAAGCTATCTAAGAAATACTCAGAATAGCCAAACCTTGATAGGAAACTTCCTTTCAGACTGGAGGAAATGAACCTATAAATTATGTATCTGGAACATTGGCGATGAGACTCTTTGATGCAGCTAAATCCATTCTGCGTCTAACAAAGCAATTCTGTCTGATTTTATATATGTATATGTAGCAGGAGACTGAAATTTCTCATGAGCTCCTAGTTCTTACCTTCCATAAATAGTTGGAAACTGGAAACACTTCTTTGTTTTTTGGGTTTCTTGAGGCTATCCTGATTTTAGGTCATGGTATTGCCACTATAGAGTCTTGGCAAGGTGTGAGCATGCTGGCGATTTCTTGCGTCTTCCTCTGTACTTGGTTAGAGACTTGAAGAGGCTATTTTAAAGAAAAAAAAAACTGTAAGGACACAGTCACAAAATTATATACATCTAGTCAGGGGCTCGGGCAGTTGTGGAACTATTTAACACTCACCCTGCTCCTACAATGGGCATCAGAGGTAAATTACTGTGTTTCTCAGTTACCACCCACAGGATCAAGGTGACACAAACGCAGCGCCTGCTCATCAGGAGTCAGCTGACCACAATAGCAGAGCTCATGTGCTCAGGAAGACGTCGGTCTTGCTTTATTTGTGGAACATACAAAATGGTTCCTTTTTGGAGACACCTGCTTTACAGGCAAATGGATGAAGGGACAACAGGGAAGTTGACATTCTTCCAGCCCTACAGAAGACAAAGCCAGACGTACCCTTCCTTATTTCTCTACCAGTGCCTTCTCCAGAGACTGAGATCCTTAGGTTACAGGTTTTATTAATATTCTTAAATGGATTTTCACATATTTTATAACATAAAGGAGGCAAATTTTTCATATAAGTACAAACTACTATGAAACAAAAAAGCAACAGTAACTTAAACACTGGTCAGCAGAGGTGAATGCCCTAGGTAGGGACCAGCTCGATTTCTCCATGTTCAATGAATCACATAGGTGTTGTCTTCAGAAATAGGACCTTATTATCAGTTTTTTTTTTTTAGAACAATTGGTGGCTTTGGCAATAACCTGGGTAGTTTTGGGATTCACAGGGAATCCGTTTAACCAACAGCTCAAACAGAAATAACCTATTCCCAGAACTAGAGTCTTCATTTGATAACGAGGTAGACAGTTGGGGCTCTGCCTCTATTTGGTGAATATATATAAATTAATATATTTTATAGTTTAGAAAGCTTCAATTGTATTAGGTTTCCATATAATGCTTCAAATGTACTTTATTTTAGCTGTTCCACTCAGTATTCTCTCCCTATCCCACTTCTTTCCTCCCCTTCTTCATTTCATTCAAACACTCCAGTTTCTCCAATCCATCCGTATACCTATAGTTTATTTCTCCTTCTCTCCACCTAGTCCCTTACTTTACACTTCTGTGGCTATGTGGATTGTGGTCTTCTTATTGGAGGCTTAACAGCTAATATCCATATTTAATTGAATATGTGCTATATTTGTCTTTTGGGTCTGTTACATCACTCAGGATGATTTTTTCAAGCTTCATTTATTTAATTATTTTTTCTTTGGCTTCTGAATGTTTTGATTACAGGTATGCACCACCACACCAGGCTAGCCTGTAATATAAAATCTAAGCAACTTCTCACTTTCTATAATAACTGGGGTCTCTTTTTTTTAATTTACTACTTTAAGTACTTCATTCTTCAAGTTCCACAATAATCATTGTTAGTTACAAAAAATAAACTCTTGTTTTTTAATTATGTGTTTAGTCTGTATCTCAGGAAAGGCAAGCAGTTTCTTGCCTTTGAAGATTATTTTTAATACTAACATTGAAAGTTTTCTCAGTGATTATGTGGGCTCTCCAAGTACTAGGAACCTATGTACATATGCTTAATATCCCTAATTAATGTGACACTTGAATTAAGGTAATTTATTCAGAGCAAACATGACCTTGAATTATACAGTAATATTTTAATGTTGTGCTAAGAAACTTTGCCTACTAGGAAGAATTCTAATTAGAGGATGATGAGGAGAGACATTTAATTTGGCTCATTGTCTTGTTGTTGTTCAGAAAATAATTGGCACTGTTTGAAGCCACAGAGAGAGTTTGCATTAAAGAGTCGTTTGGTCAAACAAATGAGAAAGGTTCACACTGGAGTGCAAGCGAGTGGTGAAGTTCTCTCTTCTCTTGCTCATCCTTGGGTGAAATCAACACCGCTAAAGGTTGAAACCCATCCTCAACAGGAATACACACCTCCAGTGGAGATGCAAACACTTTCTATACCCTCCAGACCCACCCTCACAAACTAGCTGATGTTCTCAAGACATAAAGGTACTATTAGCTTGTCCACCCATTAAACAACACTTATTATGGTCTACCAAATGTTTAGTAGGATTTTAGTGTCCGCAGCACAGTAGTTAAGGAGACATGCACCACCTTCTAGAGGCTTCCATCTTTTAGGGAAAGATAGAAACAGGCAAACTGTAGGGTCATCTCTGGAATGCCAGACCAGCTGCAGTAGTAAGCTCCTTTCAATACATGTCTTCTCTCTTTCATGTTTTTGAGACAGTGTTTCTCTGTATAGTCTTGGCTCTCCTGGAACTTGCTTTATAGACCTACTGGGCTGGCCTTGAACTCATAGACACCCACCTACCTACGCCTCCCAAGTGGTGGATTGAAGGCATGAGCCACCACTGCCCAGCTTCAGCACATTCATAGCGAGAGAAAATCCTTTATCCATGGTTATTGTGAATTTTTATTATAGCTTCTATAGTGTAAAAAAAATCCCGTTTTACTTTCCTGATATTTGCAGTTACTCATATAAGTACAATTATACAGATTCAGCAGGCTATTTAGGAAGATGTATGTATATGCATATATGTATAACATAATGAAAAGGGGGTCATATATTTTAAATAAAGCAAGGAGGAGTATATGGGAAGGTTTGGAAGGAGGAAATGGAAGGGGGAAATAATGTAATAATAATCACAAAAAATAAGTTTTTAAAAATTCATGTTTGCCATAGAATATATGTAGTTCTAAAAACACTGGAAATGTCATAAGTGTTGAACACTCATACAAGTTCAAACATCCACTTTGCACGATTATTATTTTTTTTTTTTGATTTTTCGAGACAGGGTTTCTCTGTGGCTTTGGAGCCTGTCCTGGAACTAGTTCTGTAGACCAGGCTGGTCTCAAACTCACAGAGATCCGCCTGCCTCTGCCTCCCGAGGGCTGGGATTAAAGGCATGTGCCACCATCACCCGGCTTGCATGATTATTTTAATTTTAACAGATAATCTATTTGAAAAGAGGAAGGGCCTTCAAAAGACCTCATTTGCTTTATAGAGCCTCTCTTTCACTGTTCTTATTACTGAGACAATTTTGCAGTACTCTATGCTATGCTCTTAATACACCTCCCCACCCTGTGTTATAGTTGTGTATTATGAAAGAAACCTAACATCCTTCATTGTCATAGTGCTTTGCACTGTGGTTGTTTTACAGAAGTGGAACGGTGTGTATTTGTGAGATGGGTGGGTGATTGGAGGGATGGTAAATGAATTTGTAACATTAGGTGAGTTTCTGCTTCAAAAATGATAGTCTGGGCTGATAGTCTGTGAGGCTTCACAGAGGTAGACAGATTTAAGAGATATGGAAGTAATTCTGGCCTTAACTCTTGGTTAAATGTGTGGGATGAAGGAGAAAGTGGTAACAAGCATGACACTCAGATATATGGGCTATGTAGCTGGAAAGAGTTGGTGACTTTCCTTAGGATAGACTGAGGATTCATATAGGGTATGGTAAGGACCTTCAGATGTAAACACAGAGCAGCAGACATGAGTGAAGGATAGCAGGAGCTTAACAGCCCCCAACGCTCTGAAAAGCCCTCTGAAGAATTACTAGGAAGCTTTGCCCTTTCATTCTGGGAGTCATTGTGTAAATCAACCTGTTTGTTACATAAGGATATTTTAAGGGGTCACAGAAAGCAATGGTTGAAAATAGCAACTTTTCTGCCAGATTTCTAGAGGCAGAGAGTCTGCATGGCCACACTCTCTCTGGCAGCTCTAGAAGACTTCTTTCTTATTTCCAGCTCCTGCAGGTCCTGGCATTTTTGGCCCTGGTAGGTTAAAGGCTATCTCTGCCTTCATCTTCACATCTGTTTCCTTTTTGTATTTTCTTCTCAGAAGAACATCAGTTAGCAGAGGTTTTTTTTTTTTTTTTTTTTTAGCACCCGGTCAAGATTGTTCAAGAAAAAGGAGAAACTTTTAGAGATTTTAAAAACACTGAAAATAGTATGAATGTTTATGTCAACAGGTTCAAAATTCAAAAATAATGAATAATTTAAATAAATAAGAAACCAAAATAGAACTCCACAGAGAGTCCGTGGCACAGGCTATTGCTAAGACAAAGGGTTGCTCTCCACAAACTGACTGTGAGGCCCCTTTGCTGAAGACAACACCCACACAACTCATCAAATATGGAGAAGTTGAGCTGATGACCACATGAAGCTTTCACTCCTATGTTTTAGTCTCTTTGGTGCGGGAAGGTACTCTGCCTTCATCATATGCTAGGGCAATGGTGGCACAGAACTTGTCAGAAAAGCCAACCAATGTCTGATTTGATTTATGGCCTACTCCACTGGAAGGAACCAACACTTAACACTGCTTCAGTAACCAAGAACTAGAGACTAGATAGCCCAGAGACCTAATACAAAACCAAACACTATTGGTCTTAAAAAAAAGAATTAATAAAATGACTCCTAATGATATTCTGCTGTATTCATAGATTAGTTCCTTATCCAGTTATCATCAGAATGGCTTCCTCCAGCATCATCATGGTAACAAGTGTAAAGAACCTCACCCATACATTATGCAAATAAAGAACCTAAATGGGAGGTCTCCATCAAATCCCTCCCCTGGAGCTCAGGAAATTTCACAGAAAAAGAGGTGAGGAAGCAGAAAGATTGTAAGAGGTAGAACACCAAGAGAACAAAGTCCTCTGAAGAGAGGTGAGGAGCAGCTGAGAGGAGAAGCTATAATCAGGATATATTATATAAAAAATAATCTATTTTCAATAAAAGTGAAAAAAGAAAATAAATGAATCACCAAAAGTCTTCAGTCATCTTCTTTTTATTATACATAGAATATGAATGCAGACTGTGGTAGTGTGTGCTTATAGTCCCAGACCTGGAGAGGCAGAGACAGGCAGAATACTTCACTGACCAGTCTAGCTTGAGTTGTGTGCTTCATGACAAAGAGTGACTTTCTCTCATAGAAGATAAATGGGTGAATGGCATTTCTGGTTATGACACTCAAGGGTGTCCTTTAGCCTCCAAACACAGGTATACACAGGCACATGCATGTACATGTGCATATACATACATGCACCTACTTCCCATACACACACAGGTATATCCACTATCCACATGGATAGCCTAATAACCAACTAAATGAAATATATCAGATTTCATGATATTGGGGACATTTTACCCACTAAATTCAGTTTTCAATATATTTCTCCAACTGATGATGAAAAATGCTTCTAGTTTTATATGAAACAATACAATAGTTTTGTTGTCTTCTGGGCCAGGGATGGGTTTGCATTTTCCCACATTCTTGAAAGCTGGTGTGCCACATTTATTTTTGTCAGTGAAGGAGAGAATAAATAATAGGAGCACCATTGATGCTGTGGCTATTTAGAAATAATATTTATGTATATATGAAGAATACATATGCCAAATAACTACAACTAAAATTAAATTGCAAATTAAAATATAATGCAATATGACATCAAGTAAAATAGAATCAGTAAGTGTAAATGGAACAAATATGAATCCATCAGAAGACTGTGCTGATGGTCTGAGGCAAGGAAACAAATAAATAATGTAACTGGAGCAAAGAGCAGGGATACAGCCATACTGCAAACCATTTTGCTTCTAAGCCAGTGTGTACTGAAAAGAACAGAGGAAAGAAAATAGATTGCTTAATAAATGGCCCTAGGAAAATGGAAAGGCATTAAACTGAAGTAAAATAAACTCAGATTTCAACTTCTTGTTTGATGTGAAAATGAAGGCCGACCTGACTGAAGATGTTATGAAAAAACAAAATTGAATATTCCCATATTTATAGGACACAATTATATAAAAGAGTTGAATCATTTTCAACAAAACTTATAAATAAAAAACATTTTCTTTGAAAGTTAAATGGAACAGAAGATTGAAAACATTGACAAAATTGATTGCATTTAATTTAAATCATGTGTGTGACCAGCATCCATAAATAGAGAAAATAAACTCAATACTGGAAAAGATATTTATGATACATATACCAGAGGGCCAGGACTCAGATTACATGCAAATTTCCTAAAAGTGAAAAGACATGAAAGGATAAAAACTCATAAGAAAATCATACATAGTGAAATCAAACTCCGGAGTAAGAACAGCTGATATCAGATAAATACCTGTAGACAGTAAATAAGGCAAAATATGAGGGTGAAGATACCAAGTTTTCCAAGGGGATGAGGAAATTGGATTCATCCACACTTTCCTAGTGAAACTGAAAATACTATAGTTTCTTCAAAGTGGCAATAACTGGGAGCAATAACTGGGAGCTAACAGAAGTGCATACTTCCATAGCTAAGGCTGTATTTCAGAACAACTGCATGTGTGCATATAGGTAATTAAATATTTCAGAATCATTTGTTAAAAATTAGTGGAAGCCACTTGTGTTGGTTTGTATAGGAATGGCCTTCACAGGATCATAGATTTGAATGTGTGATCATAAAGATTGGCTGGTGTGGGAGGTCCTTCTGTCTATGTGTTGATTTTATTGGTTAATGAATAAAAAACTGCTTTGAACCTACAGCAAGCAAGAACAGAACTAGGCGGGGAAAGCTAGACTGTATGCTGGGAGGAAGAAGAGCAAAGCCAGAAGGACACCATGGAGCCACCACCAGAGTCAGTTATGCCGAAACTTTGCCAGTAAGCCACTGCCACATGGCAATACACAGATTAATGGAGATGGGTTAAATTAATATGTAAGAGTTAGCCAATAAGAAGCTAGAGCTAATGGGACAAGAAGTAGTTTAAATAATATGGTTTTTGTGTGATTATTTCGGGGCTGAGCAGCCGGGAACTGACTAGTGGCTTCCTCCAACAATTGGCATTACTTGACAGGGATTAGGAGGACGTGTGTCACTGGGTGGTGGGGAGGTGAGTTTTGGGGTTTCAAATGTTCAAGCCAGGCCCAGTGTTTATCTTCCCATTGCCTGGAGATCTGGACAGAGAATTCTCAACCACCTTTGCAGTACCATGTCCTTGTGTGGCTTCATGCTTCCATGACGTTAATGGACTAAACCTCTGAAAATGTCAGCCATCTCCAAAAAAATGTTTTCCTTTACAAGAGGTCTTGTGGCTATGGCATCTCTTCAGAGCAATAGAGCATTAACTAAAACATTACTTAAATAACTATTGTAGTGGCATTTCATTTGCATTTTAATAAACACAAAAACTTCCCTAAAGATCAAAGAGTAAAACAGCCTCACAGGTCAGTCTTACAGATCCGGCAGTGGTAACATATACCTTTAATCCCAGTAGCCACATTAGTTGCCACAGAAACTGGATGGTGCATGGGTTTAATCCCAGTGTTGTACACCTTTAATCCCAGAACTAGAGAGGATTATAAAACGGGAGGAGATAGCTCTCAGTCACAGTCTCAATCTGAGATTCCTGGAGGCAGGACTGCCATTTTCTTACTGAAGTTAAAGTAAGAGCCAGTGGCTGACTGCTTTGGTTTTCTGGTCTTCAGGTAAGCTTTTTTTTTTTTAAATTAAAATAAAAATGAAATACCATTACAGTCTATTAATAGAAATAATGCAAACACAAATTGAAGTTTCATATAAAATAATTTGAAGAGTGTCATGAGTTGGTAAAGTCTTTGTTGTACAAGTGAAAACACCTGAATTCAGGTTTCCCAGCACCCATGCAAGAATGAGGTTCAACGAAACACATCTGCAACTCCAGAGCTGTGAGGACAGGTAGTTATCCTCTGGAAATCACTAACCTATCAGGAATTAGAATCCACAAGTTCCAGTTTTAATGAGTCACCTTGTCTCAAAAACATAATATAAAGTGGGGACCTGACCCCTGGCCTCTTCATGTATGTGCATGTACATCCTGACACACCCATGCTTAGACATGTGAAAACACTTATACACACAACACATGTGCAAAAGAACAAAAACAAAATTAAAGCAAAACCATGAGAAGGAAGCTACACAGAGGTGGGGCGCTAGGGGCAGATATGTTAGGTCTTTCTAAAATGACAATATATAAAAGGAGAGCAGGGGGGCTCATGTCAGGATTTCATGGATGAAATAATTCAGGGGCACAGTGACATTAGAATAAACAGAAACAGGAACAGGTGAAGCTATTTTGGAGGTTAAAATTTGGTTTCATAAGGAAATTTAAAAACAGTATCTTTGGTCCAGGGTCCCTCTGCACCTCACCCCAGAGCCTTCCACAAAGCATGTAAGCATTCTTTCCCTCCAGGGGAGATGCAGGTTTCTATCTACCTGACTGACTTGGGTTTCAATGGTCATCCCACTAACCACAAGCTGCAGTCAGTGCATCTGTCGGACGGGAATGATATCAATTCCATCGATTCTTCTGAAGATGTAATATACTTTGTACCAATTCCTTGATTTTCACCCAGAAATGAGCAGGCTTTAATCACAGAGGAGGGTGAATTGTTGCCAAAAACTCCTAAGTGAGCAGGCTCCCAGTTGATTGCAGGTTTATAGAAAACTGATGAAAAATTTTGGCTTACACAGTAATGAAGAGGTGCAGAACGGCAATTCTTCTTTCTCGCAGAGTGGTAATTTAGTTTGAGCAGGTTAAGTCAGCGGTGAATAATTTATTACAAAATATGCATTACGATGTGCATAATCTACTTAAATAAAAGCTCATAAAAGTCAAATTCCGAGAGATACATATTAACTCAGGCTGAAGGCACAGTGTATCTGTGTCTTGAATCATCCCTTTAAATTTGGAATGTAAGTGTATGTAAGAAAGTTCCTCACTACATGTTTGAAGAGAAGAGTAAGTTTTGCTTGTTTGTGAAAGTCTGCATTCTAAAAAATTGATAATTATAATAGGAAAGCTATATGTGTGTGTTTGTGTGTGTATGTATATATGATTGCATATAGTAAACAACTTACATTTAATAGTCATATTTTGGTTACACACTAAGCAGACACACCCTAAAGCTTCAGTGTGTATGGAATATGTATCACAATGTATATATACATATGATTGCACAAAATGTCCTATATATCTAAAATGTACATTCTATGTTGGTTAACGTTGAGAATGTAAATATGTAACAGTACTTCATAAGATACTGTGTCCCTCTTACCATGCATATTATATGCATATTTACAATACTTGCAAGCACATTTTTAAAAGTAAAGAAGATTTGTAGAGTATAAATTGAATGCACATTATCATATAAAATAAGTGATCTAGTTCCCTGCTCACAATTATTAATTTGTCAGGGTTCAAAATTTTCAGCGAAGCCCATCTATGGAACATAAATATTCTGCTTAAAATCAAATAAAACATTTTGTAATGTGAGTCAGTGCATACTAAACCAAATCTTTGTACTTTCAAAAATTGTGTTTAAAAGCCTCTTACATGGCTCAGATGCATGAGATATGCAGGTCTTAAAAGAATCGCTGGGTGTGTTTAGTTCTCTTTGTTAAATGTGGCTTTGTTTCCTGGACCGTGAACTGACAGAGAGAAGTTGTTGTGCTTCAGAGTTTTAGTGTTCATGTTTTAATGCCAGAAACTCTGAGCAAGAGGCCAGTCTTATAGCTAAGAAGGCGGGCAGAACAAGCCAGATGTGCAGTTCAGCCTAGACACACACGGCAATAGAATTTGTCCTAGAGTCTGGGCTAGCATGGAAAGCCAAGCGACCTTTATTCTTGTGAATTGATAGATGTCTGAGATGATCAGCATTGTTTATGTATCTTGTTATAAATGACTTCACATCACAACAAAAACCACATAGTCTATTTCAAATAATTTCATTAATTTTCTGTTTCAAATTACACCTGGATGGCTGACTTTTCAGCAGCCCAGCACATGAGTAATTACATACTTGTGTGTTTGACTGACAATTATGGAGCGATTAATTGGTAGGGTACATGGTGTTAGGCACTGAAAACAGAAATTAGTACCATATGAGGACTGTCTTCATAAACAGGCAGACAAAACTACCAACAACAAACTCACACAAAGAGAGGGAAAGTTAATGCCAAGCTTACTCCAACATTAAAAGTAGTGTACACCATACTAGTATGAGTAAAACCTTTGGGAAAACTAGGGATACTAACCCAGTCCATCTGGAAGATCTGTTCCATAACTCCAAAGAATGGGTAGAATTTTTATAAAGGAAGGAGGAAATCACTCAAAGAAACATGAATGCATATATTATGGTGGCTGTTGGGGCCACACTGTTCAGAAAAGAAGAAAAGGCTAACGATGGGGAAGGGTGGAGGAGATGGATGGAGTGCATGGAGGAAATATGGATGACTTACAAGAAACGGTGACAGAAATAGAATCACATGCGCCCTCATGCTGTTTCTCATCAGTGAGCAACTTCATACTATCGTAGAACAGCCAAATACCTAATATGTACATACACATATATACCTGTGACTATATCATCTTTATCTCTCTATATCTATTTCCCCTCTCTCATTCCTTTCCTTCATTACATAGCACATATAATCTCTATAAAATGTGATAAAGTTTAGCACAATCCATTATGCTTATAAGTAAGGATAGGTAATTTTGTTTTTCTTTTTTTTCTGAAGGTTTAAAATCACTATTCTGGAAGTTAAAGAAAACTGCCTCTGAGAAGGCAGAGAGGAGGCTGTGGTATTGCTAAACCCACAACCTTACAGGAAGCAGCAAATAAATATTAGTACTGTTTTATTGAAATATTTGCTTGGGCTGAAAGCAAGGAAAATGAGTCCCTTCACTTCAAAAGGATGGTTTTGTTATTGTCAGGGCTGGATATTCAACAAATGATATTTCTGAACCAGACGAGGAATACTGAGAAGCTGGGAGGGGACAGGTGCAGTGACTCATCTGCCCAGGACTTGCTTCTCGGAGACTCACAAACTCCTTCTCTTTGGGGATTTGAGAAGACATAAGCAGAGAGCCTTGGGCTAGGCAAGTTGCCTGTCTTGTCAGTTGACTGCTTAGCCAATTCTTGTCACCAGGAGAACATTAACATTAAAGGGCATGAAAACTGTATCACAAGCGCTTGTGGGTCAGTGTTACCTAGGACTGATAAAACAACCAAATATTAAAGTCAGCCTATAAACCTGCACCATTAAACCAGTAGTTCTAAAGAAGTGACAGCGTAGAAAGTAGCCGTCTTTATCCCCGGCATCGTCAGTAAAGCTGGAGACCCCTCTGGAGACTGGTTATTACTTTGATGTTTATTGATGCCACTTGGAGAGCATTTACATTGATTTGAAAGATCAAAAGAAAGCACTTTGACACTAATGTTCAAGACAGGGCCTCTGTCAGCCCCTATGAGGGGTGTGGGGGTGTGCCAGTGGACTTAGCACCCAGCACCCTCAGTCATTACTGCATAGTTCCCTGGCTATGCTAGGTTTTCTATGGGGAGACGCTCAGTCTGCAGGCAAATACTTCAGTGATTGAAGGACACAGAGAACTCCAGTGTGCAAAGCTTATACAGCGAATCAGAGACTCTGAGAAGGATAGCACTAAATAGCCTTCAGAACACTCACACACACACACACACACACACACACACACAAACCTGTCCCTGCTTCTAGCAAATAGAGGGTCACCGATGCAAACTGTGGGGTGAAACAGCTTTTGTCATGGAACCTAGAAACCTGCTGTGACAGTTGCTGACTCTAAGGGACAAAGAATTGCTGTCAAAGGCTATGTGGTTCGTCACCATGGTTTCCAATTTGAAAATAAAGACCTAGAGCATGCTTTCCAACAAGAGATGTGTTCCAATCGATGACCTGTTTCCATGAAAAGACAAAGCAGAAAATATTTGTAATGTGAATGTGAGCTGCCCTGAAAAATTCACATGGCAAGTGCATATGCAGGCTTAGTGACTGGCTGTCATAGATGGACCAGGAACAGGATATTGTAGTTTGATAAAAAGTTGCCCCAAGTTCCAGTACCTCAGCCTTGTTTTTAATGGAAAGGAGATGATAGGAGAGAGGAAGGTAAGGAGAAAGGGAGGGGAGAGGGAACAGTTGTTACATAATGTATGTAGCATAATGTATGTAGTCAATAGGTGATAAATATACTGAATCAATGAAAAACTAATGGCTAAAAAAAGCACAAGACAAATTTACCATAGTACAAGGAAGATAAACATCAGTTTTCCTGTTCTTTGGAAATAACTACAGCCATGTTTCCAGGGCTCCTTACTCAATATACAGTCACTGAGAGGCAGCCAGGTCCCCCCTAAAAATTTGGAAGTGCAGTCACACGTGCCCATCCTCTATTTCCTGAATTAACTCTCTCCATTTGATAGACTCCTCAGGTGATCACCTGTACACAGATGTCTGAGAAGCATTGCTTCAAGGGCATACTCAGGAACTGGCAGTAAAAAGACAGATGGGTCTGGTCCTCAGGAATTGGGAATAGGCAGACACTGGTGTGTGTGACAGTGAAACAACCATTGTCTCCAGGCTGTGAGGACAGGTGGTTTAAAATCACAGGTTTCCTGAGGGACAGGCACTCAGCATGGATTAACCACAGGTGAAGGTCATGTAGGTCATGTGTGAGAGAGAACAGGCATCGGAACACAATGTTATTCCACTGTGTGGTTGAGATCTGGCATATCAAATCTTTATGCGTAAAATTTTATCTTGACTATGCACAATAAGTGTTATGTAAAACACTTATACAAATTAATTTAATTATAAAAAATATATATGTATATTTTTTCACAGTGTCGACAGGAATAAGAGTACCCTCTTTAAGTTTTAATATTCCTGAGGAAGAATTAAAATTCTAAATGCTTTCTGTATTTTTGGAGATGTAAGTCTTTATGCAAAGCCGAATGGTCCTAGCATAAATTCTGTCTGTAAGAAATGCCTATCTCAGGGTCCCTTGCTACCTATATTTTCAGTGCTCTGTCTCCCTGGTTCTATGGAAACTTACCTGGCTTCAGTTTATAGCTCTTCTTGTCATTTTATTTTGAATGGGCAGTTAACATGTGTGCCGTGGATGATGCCTGCTTAGGGAGTGAAATGATATAATTTCTTCCCAATTTTCTATCTATTTTTTGTATTTCTCATGACCCATGTTGCAGTATAGTTTGCCTAATCACAAATAA
This sequence comes from Neodon shergylaensis, assembly GCA_025134845.1. Taxonomy (NCBI): domain Eukaryota; kingdom Metazoa; phylum Chordata; class Mammalia; order Rodentia; family Cricetidae; genus Neodon; species Neodon shergylaensis. Next base: position 9,367,955 of record JABTXL010000611.1, on the reverse strand, counting down.
AATGCTTTCATTATCTTGTGGTTTGTATTTTGTGCAGCCAGAAATTTCTGGCTGACAGAAGAATTCATTTACAATTATCTCCCCAACACGAATCACCAAGACATGAGGCCCTAGGACAGTAGCTGCCCCTGACTTTCTATGTCACACAGTTCCCATAATGACTATGAGGGAAAAAGCAGAAGAATTAAAGTTGGGTTGTTTGATTTGCTTTTGATCATTCATGATAGCAGTATGCTTATCACATATCTTAAAATAGAATTAAAACTATATGGCAGTAGGGACACAGGAACTTATTCTCTAAGCAGAAGAGACAAAATTTAAAATTTAAGTATTTTATGACACCTTGTTCAAACTAGTATGAACAATGATTCATCTAGTTCTGAACATTACACGGACACCTTATGGGAGAATAGTGCAACACCTTGTTCTTCCGGCCCTCAAGATCCTCGCCTCTGCAGGCCTGAACAAGGATGGGCTGGATCACTGCATTAGCATAGAGATGAGATTCCAAAGCAGCATGGCTGCCCATGCAGCTGGAGCATCTTTTGTACGGAGTCTCACAAGCATTCATTCATTTGTTAAATCATTCAATTTCCTCAATAAAGATTAAGACATTCTAGCAGGCCAAAGCTCGTTTTCTGTGGACTAGAAGTCTAAGTTAAATAAAGCCCAGATTTTACTCTGAAAGATCTCAGAATTCCTTGAGGAAACAAAACTCACATGTTTAGAGTAGAGAATGATAAATGTCACAACGGGATCTTCATAGGAGCGGAGGACAATTCAGAGACTGGATTGTCTGCACAAACAGGAGCCCAGGGTCTTCTAAAAGGTTTTATATCCAAGACCTAACTTGAAGCTGGAGTCTAACTTTACTAAGTGGCTCTCATATTTCTCTTCTTTGGCCTGGTAATTCTTAAGACCTAGATTCTCCAGATTTTGGTTTATGCAGCCAGTCTTCACGATGAAGGTTTCAAAAGCTCTCATAGAATGAATGGTATTCCTTTGTGCTGTATTGAGCCCAGTTTGCCAGTCCTTTAATACATTTTGAGCTCTATTAAAACAGGACAGGATCTCCTGAGTAAATTGGGAGCATGGAAACCTTGGGAGAGGGTTGAAGGGGAGGGGAGAGGCAGGGAGGGGAGCAGGAAAAAATGTAAAACTCAATAAAAATCAATAAAAAAACCAGGAGCTTTGATTTATTGATCACTGTATCTTTAGGGACTAGCATGGTACCTGACACATACGTAGTGCTTATTAATATTTGTAAATTTGCTGAATGTTAGGTGAAGGGTAATTATTGAGGTGTGTTAGAGATAGATGGGTTGAGAAGGGAGAAGAGTTCCTGACACCCTCAGAAGAAAGAATACCAAGGTCACATATATAAAAGGTAAAATGAAGTGATGGTCGTATAGAATAACAAATACTTGACAGCTACTGGAACATACACTGTAAGGAAGCTGAGAGAGTGTAGAGATGATGCTCCAGTACCATGGGAACTGAATCCTTTGCCCTTCCCATTTGTCTCTGCTTTGCTTTGGCAGATTTTTGAGGGATGCCTCCTGAAGCCAAGATTTGCTTGATGTGAACATGTAATAAACACGCCTCCCTGTCATGTAACTCACAGAGATGCAGGATTCCTAGTGGCAGAAACAAATAGGATGTTCTTCTGTTCTTTCCAACGTTGTGAATAAGACCACTACTGCAACCTGAACCAAATTTGAAGCAAGCTTGATGTTTATTGGAGTAGACCTGAGATTGGCCAGCAACTGCCTCTTAAGTTCATTAAGAGAGCAGCCCTGAATCCATCTCTTGGGCCTCTTTTAAGGAGTAAAATCACAAGTAGTTTCACAGAAGAAAGACAATGGGACAATAAGGAAATATAAAAAAGTCTAAAAAAAATAAGGTGGTCATCCACCACGTGCTTAGAGAGGGGTCAGGGAGGGTCACGGAGGGTAAGGGTATTCTCAGAAACAAATCACTGTCATGGATTGTAGAAGGCTAGAGTCCAGGACACAGAAAGGAACTTAACGCTCATACTAAATAAAACCTTATTTTTTAAAAATACAACATAAAGGCTCCTGCCTTCAAAATGGAGTCAGGCAGGTTCCTCAGGTCACTGAAGCTCAATGTAATCTCCTAAGGAACCTGCCTCAGAAAGATGGCTACCCACTGCAGAAGATTTCTCATATGTATGAAATTTGGGACTAGGATTGAACAACCACAGATACAGAATTAGCATCTGATACGTGGCAGTGTTTCTGGTAAGACTATAGTTAGTGTAGAACATTTCAGCTCAAGTTTGTTGATTGATAGGCAGATGGAAGTAGAGAATATTGGGATACTATGCTATCAATAGGTTGAGACTTAGAGTGCTATGATCGTTATGAGATTATAAAGGTCTGAGATAGCCTTGGGAGCCACTACAGCAAGCAGGCAGGTTGGTACAGTGGGACAAGTCTGGATTCTGTTTCCTGTTCCATCTCAAATGGGGTCTAGGGTCATAAGCAAGTCATATCATATGCTTCTCTGACCCTCTAAAGCACCATCACAAATAATGTTTAAATAAACAATTGTAGCATTTTATAGTCAATAAATATAAATATTAAAGTTGTAGAGGCAGTTATGATGAGCATAGCTCAAACCAGGACAGTAGGGAATAAAGAGACAAAACAGTCTTTATTTTAAGTCCATATAATTATTTATCATAAAACTTTTAGTAAACTAGAAGTAGAAGAGAACTACTTAGCTAATATAGTATTTAATGGTTAAATTCAAGATTTTCTGCTTTTATACTTTTTAATGCTTTATTGGGAGTTCTAATAATGCAATGGGGTATGAAATTTAACCAACATTATTAGGTTTTGGAGAAAATTTCAAGTGCTTCTTGTTGTAGGAAGGGCTAGCTGTGTCTCTAGAAACCATGAAGAAGATGATGCAGCAGCAAACACTTGTAACCAGTATATTTATAAAGATGTCAGGAGGTAAAGTCAGTATAGAAAATGACATAGCTTTGTAAACCGGCGGTAAACTTTCAGGAAGTGAACTAAAAATGTAGTATAAATAGAGAGCAGAGCATTTACACATTTAACCAAATGTGTGCTGTCACTTTAAACCACCAAATGTGACTCTGAAAAAGACGTACAGGGTTCTCAGGTGGCAAGACTAGACGAATGATTAGATTTAATTAATAAAGGTTTGGAAAGCATCAGAGTGCTCTGGAGGGTAGGGAGTGTGGCTGAGTAGAGAGAGCAGTAGGGAAACTTTCTGAGGGTATGTCTCTTTGGGTTTTTATTGCTGTAAAGAGACATCTTGACCATGACAATGCTTATAAAGGAACACAATTAATTGGATCTAACTTACAGATCAGAGGTTTAGCCTATTGTCATCATGGGAGCAAACATGGTGGCACACAGCCATGCATGGTGCTGGAGATGTAACTGAGAGTTCTGTACTAGATCTGAAGGCAATAGGAAGAGACTGAGGCGCACTAGGCCTGGTTTGAGCTTCTGAGACCTCAAAGCCTACCCACAGTGATTGATACAGTTCCTCCAACAAGTCCACACCTACTGCAACAAGGCCACAACTCCCAATAGTGCCAGTCCCTGTGAGCCTATGGGACCATTTACATTCAAACTCTGACAATATGGAAACATCCTATGTGTTAGTATGCATATGAATCATATACATATATGGATTTACCAAAATTATCTCTTGTATCCAAGAGTTCTAAATTTGAATGAGTATAAACTTATGTAAGTAAGATGTGCAAATCATGCTAAATTCTGGATAAAAGATTTATGTAGAATAGCATAGTAAATTTGATTTGGTCAAGTGGCTGTATTTTAAGTAGCTCTGTACTCCTTATATATGATCATTGAAAGAGTATCAGTGTCGAAGAAAACAACTTGAGTTTAGATCATCAGCGCTAAACATAATTCTCATGTAGAAGAACCAAAGCTTCTAGAAGAAACGGAAACGAGGCAGAAATATTATGAGTGGAACAACACTGTGGCAGTGAGAAAGGGATTATTTAAGAGTTATCAAAACACTATGGAGGTTGAAGCAGCTTTTCCCAGCCAGATTTTGGGTAATTGAGATCTAGTTAATAAAGCATTTTAACCAATTAAATGTAATATGATTTCTATTGATATAACACATGAATAAATAAATAAGGCAGACTTCATCATAATTGCAGCAAATATTTATGGAAGGGAAGGTGGAGGTAAAAAAAAAACACTTGTATACATTAAAACGGGTCCATTCTTGATGGGCAATAAAATGTTTAGTTACAAAGGCAAAATGACAATTTTGATCCACATGGATTCGTAAGGTTGATATTATCAGTGTTAGGACCGACTGACATATAACATGACCTGCTAACATTACTGTTTGGATATATATATATATATATATATATATATATATATTTTACAAAAACATAACAAAGCTAATCATGAGGAAACATTAGAGAATGTGAAACTGTGAAATTGGAAAATATTTCACCACATTAGTATTCTCATTTCTTTATATCTCTCAGGATTAAGAAAATGAAAATGAAAATGGCCTGACAAATGACTCAAGGTTAAAGAAGAATTGTAAAGTCTACAACAGATAAATAAAATGTATGGCCCTTATTCATCCTGGAGTGTATAACAAATCTATCTTGTTGGATATTAGTGGGACTCTGTCAAAATAGATAAAATAGGTTATGAAACATGTCACAATGCTATTACATCTCGCTTAGGGATCACTACAAATGATTATGTAAAAACTTTATAATTAGGATATGTAATGTGTTGATAAATAAGGCCAAACACATTTAGGGTTAGATAAACATGTCTGTAACTTATTCTTGAAGTTTAATATGAGAAGATACAGGAGGGCTGGAAGACGGCAGGTGACACTTATGCTTTAACTGCTAGCTGTTCTGGGAATGAACTAGGGATAATTAGAAAGCAGCCATCTTATAGGATGTTTGATGATAGAGAGGCAGCACCTTCCGTAATGAAGAAAGTCAGTGAAAGTAGAGTTGAAAGAGCTGGAGTCTCTGAAGAGCCCAGCCTCAAATGTGGCCTGCTCAGCTCCAAGTGAAAGGTAAAGGCAGAGGGAAAAACCATGGCTTAAGACAGGGAAAACCCTTCAGAACTCACGTACTACACCTTTAGGACCAGATAGAACATGGAGGGGGTGCTGAGGAAGAGGAAGGGGTGAGGAGCAAGGAAGGGGATAAACACAACAGTCAAATGCTGCATTGTAGTGGAAAGGTGGAGACCAATGTGGGGAAAATAAAAAAGAAACTGAAAAATAGAAGTAGCATTGGAAAAATCTGCAGTCTGGCAGACAGGAATCTGAATGTTCACAAACCGGGGAAATCCTCTCCTCTTGTCTTCCCTTGGAAGCAGGGCCAAGAAGCCATTTTACAAAGATGCCTGCTGAGTTGGCTGCTAAGCATCTCTAGAGACAGAAGTCCTTCTGACTGGCCTACTCTTAAAACTAGGGCAAGTGTCAGGGGACCATATTCTGAGAGCTGGCCTGCAGCATCCTTTTTGTGACTTTGGAAAACTTAGACACAAAGAACAGATCATTCCACTTTGTGGAGTTCTTATCTGAGCAATAGACAGAAGTGAGACTCATGAAGTCCCTGCAATACTGATGAGCACTGGCAAATACCTAAAGCTGTCAACGTCTACCCAGAGAGATTTACTATGGGAGAGGCCATGTTCAAGGTACTTGGAATTTTCTAACTTTTAATGGAATATTAAGTATATGGCTGTTTATCACATTATGATCCTTAGTTCTGGAGATACGTTCTTTTCATATTAAAAACGAGATTCACAGAGGATAAATCAACACCCAAGATGATGCTGCCTCATCATGGTAAAGTCATAGCCAAATTCTAAATCTTTGGATTCCCATACATTTCATTTCCTCGCCAGCTGTTAGTTTTGGAGATGAGAACAATGTAGAGATCTTTTGGTTAGTGAACTCATAAGTCTCGACCATTTATCTCGGTCTACATATATCCATGGAAAAACAATTACATAGAAAAATGCCCTGTTGGTTAACAACAGAAGAGTTTAATACTAATACCTGATCCCTAGCCCAGTGCAACTTCTGGGAAGTGAACTGGATCACATTTTGTCTTTTCTGGGCTGCCAATGTTCCAGCAAGCGTCACTCTCTTTTTCTCCCTTCTTAACCTGATCTAAGCATAGGATTGCACGCATACCGAACGGTGACAGGTTGTCACTTGGGATCCTCAGAACAGAGGAACACAATGGCTCTGTCTGCTCAGGCTTATTCATGCTCTGTTTCCTCCCGTGCTTGGTACAATCAAACCCCTTGTCCCCACACAACTAAAAACCGGAAACTTGAAAGTGAAGTGAAAAGGGAGTCGGGAACTTGTTGAAGGCAAGAAGATACCATTGTCTTGAATAAATGTCAAAGTGCAATAATGGAGTCCCCCAAATCTTAGTAATATAAGAAAGAATAATTAAATCAGTGGTATCTTGTAAACAAGTTCAATCATGGCATTTCTTTTCCTGCTTTCTTATTATGTGGCTATAAAAAAGCTGTCAACAGTGCATTTAAATTTTCCTGCAGAGAGGAAACACACAGATCATAATGAATTTAAGAATATGCTTATAACCATATGTTTGTTCCCATGAAAATGTGGCAATGTAAGAATTGCTCCATTTTGAATATTTTGGCACCATGTAGGGGTAGTGGGTTGAAACAACCGCAGTGGGTTCTTTGGCGTTTTCCCTCTGTGTATTATAATTGTTACACTTTTCAACACCGAGGTTTCTAGACAACCTCCACTTCCTTTCCCTCCTTCCTGCTCCCCTACTTTGCTTCTTTGTATTAAGGAGAGGTCTGAAAATAGATTCCAAACAATGTCATATTACATAAACTTAGAGACAAAGGAAGTGGTTACTTAGCAACAAGAGCATGGTAAAAAAAATATTTAAGCATTCCTTACTTTTACTTTCCTTTTTGGGACTGTGCTCAGGAAGGGATTTACAAAGAGATTCAGGCTAGGAGAAAAATGATTTTAGAAAGTCGGTCTAAAACAGGTAGTAGAGGAGAAAGAGCAGCTCTCATCCATGCACAAAGATCAGCCACAGTGACCTGGCAAATGGAAAGGTGATTGGAGAAATTTGGCCTTAGGTGGGATAGAGAGCCTCTCTTTGCTCTTTTCCTTTGTTTTTTTTTTCTGACTTCTATGATGTAATACGGGATTCTAAACAAGGAGCTGAGAACGAAGACATGTCTGGAAACTGACCCATATTATCAGCTCAGACCTGTCTTGAATTGAGCGTTGTAAATTCAGACTTGGGACAGCGCCTTAAAGTATCTATGTGAACTAATATGTTTCATATGTTGCTTTTTTGATCAGAAAGTTTGTTCTACATTATTAAACATTCGATGAAAATGTGACTGTTAAATTTGTCCTGTTTCATTCTGGATTTAGTCAATTCTGAGCACTTTGCATCTATTAAGGTGGTCTGTATGAATTTGGTACTATTTAACACTTTAATATCAAAAAACATTCAAAGGACAAGTGACTAGTATAATTGATAGATTCTTTACAAATCTTAATTTTTTGATTAGGAATAGATGCCATATTAATTTTTTCTTTCCCTTCCTTCCTTCTGTTCTTTCTTCCTTCCTCCTTCACTCCCTCCCTTCCTCCCTCCTTTCCTTCCTTCCTTTTTGGTTTTTCTTTTCCATTTTGGTTTTTTAAGACAATGACTTTTTCTGTGTAGCACTAGCTATCCTGGAACTTGTTCTATAGACTAGACTGGCCTTCAACTCACAGAGATTCACCTGTCTCTTCCTCCAGAGTTCTGGGATTAAAGGAGTGCACCTCCAATACCTGGCACCATATTATTTTTAAATTATTTTTTAATTAGCATCCAAAAAGCTAAGTTTCACTGTGACATCTTCAAATGTGTCAACATGCATTTATATGAAAAAAGGTTTACAATGTATTATCATACTTTGGACCAACTCATTTAGCCTCAACTGTCTCATGCTGCCTTCCTCTCTGGTTGCTGGTCCCCCTTGTCCAATCAAATATTCCATGTTTCTACTTTTATTTTCACAATACTAAAAAAAAATATACACTGATTATCATAAAAATTGATCACATATTAGGGCACAAAGCAATTTTCAAGAAATTTAGGAAGATTTAAACAACATCCTGCATTCTATCTGACCAAAATGAAAGAAAATTAGAAATCAACAGTAATAGAAACTACAGAAACTACATGAATATGTGAAAATTAAAATATTCTAGTAAATGATGAGTGGATCACTATATAAATCAAGAAAGGAATTAATAAATACAACGTTTGGACTTAAATGACAGTGAAGTACAACATACCAAAATAAAAATGAAAAATAAAAACTAGGACTCAACAAAATGGAAAGTTTGTTCTCTGAAAATACAAACAGGATTAGAAAACCCTTAGTCAAATTAACAGAGAGAGAGAGAGAGGAAGAAGGAGGAGAAAGAGGAGGAGAAGGAGAAGAAGAAGAAGGAGAAGGAGAAAGAGAAAGCCAAAATTCATAAAATTAGAGATAAAAGGGAGATGATGAATCTCTGTGCAGAAATATGAACTATAGTCAAATATTCTGGAGATAGATTTGGGAAGTGGTTCGGAGGCTTTAAGTCTCCATCAGTATTCTGAGTCATTATCACTGTCTGTATTTTAAGCCTGATAGGAATGAAGTTAAACATTAAAGTTTGGTTCACTTAACTAGGTGGTCACACAAGGAAACTATCAACTTATTCCTTGAATTACTGCTTGACATTTTGCCAAATTCAGTGAAATTACGGACACCGCCAACAGCTTAAAAGAAACAACTCACTTGTAATGATGAAGACAGTGCATTCTTCTTATGTTTCTTAGGGTACATTCCCAGACATTATCTCTTGCTTTCTTCTGACAACACCATCAGTTACACAGAACATGCGTTATCATCTCTGTTCCTTGGAGTAGTGGTGTAGTCTAATGGAGTGTATTGAAGTACAGTGTTCTCAAAGCAAGCCTGCCTTTCTCAGCATGGATATACAGCTCCCATAGTGCAACGCAATGGTGCATTGTCGTTTAGCTTGTCATTGTATCTTAGCGGCAGGCCGCTGCCATCACTTAGCTATCCTTGAAAGCAGTTCAGTTTCAGCACTTAGCACTGAAATTACAGTGTCTCAAAACTAAATTTAAAGGAGTAATTTACTCCTATCTCCATAAAGAAACAGAACCAATCAATGTAATAAAAAAAATGTGAGGAGATCGTTTTGTTCTTTGCACAGTTGCTGGTGCACGTGTGACTCAGAGGGCCCTGAAAGCTGCTTATCATTGGAGAATATTTAGAAAGCAGAACAGTGCTTGGCTTGAGGTGCATAGTCAGGCGATCTATTAGGAGATGCATGAGTGGGAAAATGAATGAAGTAGATGGTTACTTATTTCTTAACGCCAGAGCCAATTCTGTTTTCTGTTAGAGCGAGTGCCTCATGACTGGTTTCAATAGCACATTGAATACCAGATTTTGTCCAAAAGCACTAGCTAGAGAGTAGTGTTAAAATCAAGGGAAGGTTTAGCTGTTTGGAGATCTTTCCAAGTCTCACAGCCATTTACTTACCACAGCTACTCTAATTATCACTGGTCAGAACCTGAGGAGGCACTTCCCCTTCCTTTCTGCAAGATCCATTCGTCAACACCTCTGTTGTTGGAGGGAGCATTTCAAAAGCCGCCCTTCAACTTTCTCTTCTGTTCTTGCAGCCTCTGCTCAAAACCCGTCTCCTCAATCTGGATCACTATACTCGTTTTTCAGCTAGCTTATTTTTATGTTTCTCTGTTATATTTTGACCACTCTACTCAAGCCTAAATTCTTACTTTGTTTTCTTCTATCTTTTATGTCTTTCAATAAGTTTACATGACAACCAAATTTCTTTTCTAGTTCACTAGATTCCTATTATGAGCCCTTCCAAGCTTTTCTTTTTATACTTGAATAATAGTCTTTTAATTTCCCAGAACACACCTGTCTAACCTCCCACTCTTCTGATATTGTTTGAAATTCACTCAGCACTCTAGGTTATATGGCAGACTGTGAGAAGAAATGAGTACTTCCGTTTTTAGTTTGCCTTCTAATCTCTATATGATATCCATATCCCCATGCATTACCATTTATATCTACTCTGGTGTGTAGTTAGTCATTACATGGAAATTCAGAGATGGAGTCTTTGTTTTCTATGAATCCAAAAATCCAGTTCCATGCCAGACCAGTGCTTAACAAGCCAACAATGAGCAAACATTGGTTACTTATGCTCTGAGAATTGGCATAGGTAACACTTATGCCAATTTCTCCAACCAATGTCTGCAATCAACTGGGCATCGATATCATATTGTTACTACCTTTATTTTTCATAATGATAAAAAATAGCTTGACCAACAAGTATAAAGTGGATAAGTCTGGATAGATTCTAGGCTAGTTAGATGTTAAAGTTCTAATCTTTTCTAAATATTAACAAATTAATAACTTAGCGATAAATGATCTAAATAAAGTTCCTTTGTCTCCATCAGTCTATCCTCTTTGCCTACAACTGCATAAAGTCTTAGAATTCCAACACATTAGATATTCTTCTTCTTTCTTCTAAAATGAAAGTTATTCAAATTGAAATGAATAAAATGAAATTAGTCATTCCAGAGAAGCCACTGGGCACACGCAAGGTGTTGGAACAGATAAGTGTGATGACTATTGTGTATTGACACTGAAAGGGCTGGGAATGGAGCCCACACGATTATCTAGAAGGAATCACAGTGTGTGTTATTCATGTGAGTGATAAAATACTGGAACCAAAGGTTACAATTAAAGAAGGAGATCCTGGTTGCTTTCTGGAGGGCTCTGCCGAATTCCCTTCCATCCTCCCTCTGCTTTGTTCTTTCCTGAAAGGTGGCCTCTTATTCTTCTCCAGCTGTAAAGCATTAGTGGGATAAAATCCCAGGGAGACAAGCTTGCCTAGGTGTCAGGAAAGGGAGCCGCAGTTGTCTTGGCAGGCTAGCTGTTCCATGTTCATAAAGCTGTCTCAAGAGAAAAAAAATGAGTACTGTACTGATGAGCAGTACCAGCTGCTATGTGCTGTGGATTGAATACAAATATGCATATCATATCTTTTTTAACTATCAAGGGAATACAGACCAATTTCTTTCCAAAGTAATGAATAAAAAAATCTTTAATTAAAATATTAATAAAAATTTATTAAGTATATGCAATGTTCTAATCACTGGTTGAGACAAATTCTGCCAAAAGTTGTTTCACTTGAGCTCTGGATAGGCCTCGAAGAAGTTTTCAAGTCCTCTGGCTCCACAGTTATGATCATTTCTTATAGCAGTGTACTGATTTCAAACATTTATCTATATAATTTCAAATTCATTTTTCATTCAATATTTATCCTTTCACATTGCAATGTATGTAGGTACAAAGATTATTCCTCCAGAGTAAATTCATTGAAAAATTAAGCTAATAATTAACCATAGTAGGGTTTTAATTGAGATCACCTCTTTTAAATTTTTTCTCAGTTTATTGTATCTTCATTTGTCAGGGAAAATAGCTAGTTGGCGAAAACACACCCTGATTTATCCCACCTACCATCCTCCATTAGGCAAAGTGCCTAAAAGGAAATGTATTGATTTATTAGTGTAATTATTCATTCAACACACAAGTATTTACTGATGGCTTATTTGACTTGGGTGGACAGCATTCAGAGTTAAACAATGCAACAAAATAAAAGATTTTGTTCAAGGGTGCAGAGTGATGTAAACAAATAATATTGATACTCATTCTTCCTAGCATTGCTAGCACGCTGCTGCCATGCCCGGAATCCGCTGAGGGTTGCTGGGCTCTCATGCTTCTCATGTTTTCAAATTGCCCAGATTAAGCTGAAGCTAACTGTTTCTTCCACTAAAATTTTTCATTTGGGATGTCAGGGTGATGCCATAAAATGTATCTTGACTAAAATTAAGCATGTACCTCAGTCCTACCTCTACAAGGTTGGCCATGAAGTGGAACTTACACTGTGCTTGTTTGTTTGTTTTTCAAAGCATTTCTCTGAACATGTGGATGAAAGGGAAAGCTCTTTTAATTCATAAAACAGTTAAATGGCAATGTGGCACTAATAAGTAATAACAGGGGCTTTAAGCACAAGCAAGGGTTCAAATCTCGATTTTGCTACCCACTGAGAACTAACAAGCTAATTCTTTAACATCTGTATACTACTTTCTATGTAAGAAAAATTTATTTAACAAAATTTAGGTTTCTATGAAGATTCAGTATAACATTCAGTCATTAAAGTTGTGTATATACACTTTATGACTCCTAATGTTGAATCAGTATGGGTTTATAAATGTATCAACAAATAGGATTCATTAGAAATGATGCTGGATGACTTTAAATACTTAGTAATAAAAGGGCATGTAGTTTCTTCCCTCATTCTCAAAAATTAAACTTAATATTTTGTAGCATGAATAATAAAATCCCAGAGACAGAAATTGGAATTCAACCCAAAAATCAAAAAAGCAAAGCAACCAAGCCATTAGAGAAGTCTTACCTCTACCAAGGCTGGGTGACCACAAACAAAGCAGACTAAATCTCTCTCCTCCCATTATATATTCTCTCTAGTGCTGCGATTCAAGACATGTGACTCCTAGGACAGGGATTAAAAATGTGACCCACCACTACCTGGAGTTCTTTCTGCATTGATCTTGTGTAGCCCAGGGTGGTCTTGAACTCACAGAAATCCATCTGACTCTATCTCCCAAATCCTAGGATTAAAGGTGTGAGTCACCATTGCTTGACCTCTATCAGCTTCAGCTTTGCCTCTGGTCTTTAGGCAAGATTTATTTATAAATATACAAATAATATACTACTTCTTTTTTTAAAAAATCTTTCATTTTCTGAGATTATAATATGACTATATGATTTCTCCCTTCTCTTCCTTTTCCTTCTTCCAAAATCTTCTATATACCCTTCCTTTTGGCACTTTTCAAATTTATACCCTCTTTTTTAATTAATTGTTTTTATATACACATATGTATAATGTATTTCTAAATATATACAAAAACTAAATTTAGTAATTTTTATCAATAACTATTTATATCTATAGATAGTAAAGTATTATTTAGTAAACTTATTATCAGATAAAGATTTTAAAACAGTATCTCATAAATTCTTCAAAGATCAAAAGGTAAACATATGAAACAAATAAAATTTGAAGTTTGTAATAAGAGCAGGTTGTAGACATCCTCACACAGAAAGGTAACTACATGAACTAGTGAATTTGTTGGTTAGCTTGAATGTGATAAACACTTCAGAGTGTATACAAAATGTCAAAACATATGCATAAATTGTATTAAACATCATTCTTATTAGTCAATTAGTTATTGGCAAATCTAGAATACTGTAACAAGTTTCAGAAATGAAACAGAAAATATAAAGAATAATTAGAAGATAAAAAGTAGAATAGACATCTATAATAAACCATGAAAAATTCAGTATGTAAACTGGATAGTAGAAAATAGTATACAAATGAAAATATCAGTGAATTTGGGTATAAAATAATAGAAATTACATTACTGACATAGAGATAGATAATAGACTCAGAAAATATAAATTCCACCAACAGAATCACAAAGAAGAGAAAAAAAAGTGAGGCTGAAAAAATTATTTCAAGAAATAATGGTTTCTTGAAACCCCATATGCAAATTGAATAAAGGTGCAATTTAAAGATTTAAGTTGAGCGAGCCCTACAGAGTACAAACTCCAGGAAATGTAAGCCAGGGTACAATCACAGTCAAACTCTCAAAGCTAACTACAGTGATAAGTTAGTGAGAGCAGAGACGAAGAAATGATATGGCGCTTTAGTTATGTGGAAAAGTCACTCAGTGACACCAGATTTCTCATCAGAAATGATAGGCATAAGAAGTAAAACACACACACACACACATATTTCCCCAGTCTCCTAACCTAGCCGACGGTGGTGACACATGCCTTTAATCCCAGTACTCAGGAGGCAGAGGCAGGTGGACCTCTGAGTTCAAGACCAGCCTGGTCTACAAAATGAGTTCTAGGACACCAAGGACTAAAAAGAGAAACCCTGTTTTGAAACAAAACAAACAAAAACAAACACAAAGCTCCTAATCTAGAGTGCTATACTTCTATACCTGCCAAAAAGAACCCGCAGGAATGGCTGGGGTGTTTTAGAATATTATTTTTAAGATGTGTTACATTTTTTCATGCTGTGGAATGTTTGTTTAGTGATGCAAAGATGTGTTGCATTCTTTTATGCTGCATTTGTTTAACTCTGAGAAGCTGTGTTACTTTGCTTGTCTAAAACACCTGATTGGTCTAATAAAGAACTGAATGGCCAATAGCAAGGCAGGAGAGAGATAGGCAGAACTGGCAGGCAGAGAGAATAAATAGGAGAAAAAGCAAGAGATGATTGAAAATCAAGAGAAAGAGGAGAAGAGGAAGACTCCAGGAGACAGCCACTCAGCTACACAGCAGAAACAGGTATGAAGTCAAGAAAGCTATACGGAAATAGAGAAAGATAAAAGCCCAGAGGCAAGAGTTGGATTGGATAATTTAAGATAAGAGAAGCTGGCTAGACACAAGTCAAGCTAAAGTCAGATATTTATAAGTAATAATAAGCCTCTGTGTGTGATTTACTTGGGAGCTGGGTGGCAGGGCTCCCGAAGAGCCAGAGTAAAGAAGCAAAATAAATAAATAAATAAATAAATAAATAAATAAATATGTCAAAACCAAAAAACAAATACCAAACCAACAGCAGTGGGAGTAGGAAATTCTCAGATGAAGTGAAATTAAAGCAATTTTTCACAAGTAGTCATTTAATAACAGATGAGAAATTATAAAAAGAAACTGTGGAAAGTCAGAATGAAAAGATCAGAGAAATAGGGAAATCATCTTGGCAAAGACAATAGATTTTTCTGTTCTTCAGTTTTCTGATGTATGTTTGAGAGTTACACTGTTTGATGTGGTTATATGAATGTATATAGAGGAAATATTTAAGATAATTATCCTAATTTGGGAGTGTAATACAGTCTAAACAAAGGGAAGTATCGAGTCTTTCAGGTCATCAGGAAACATCATGATAGCAGAGAAAAGTAATCATGTCTTGTTCCATGCATATTGTAAAGACAACAGTGATCTACAAAGCAAGACGTGCTAGTTCATGCAATAGTGGCTCTTACCAAATTCTACCTTGATCTTTACACAGTACTCCCATCACTCCGTGCTGTCTTCTCCATAATTATTAAAAAATAGCTCCTCCCATTGCAGTACAATATGCCAGTATAAAAAGGAAGGACTTTTCTTTCTTTTTTCTTCTTTAGTTTTTATTTTATATAGATTTTTATTGATCTCTACATTTTTTTCTGCTCTCCTCCCTGTCTCTCCCCTTCCCTTCAACCCTCCCCAAAAGTCCCCATGCTCCCAATTTACGCAAGAGATCTTGCCTTTTTCTACTTCCCACGTAGATTAGATCTATGCATGTCTTTCTTAGTGTCCTCATTGTTGTCTAAATTCTCTGGGATTGTGATTTGTAGGCTTTTTTTTTGCTTTATGTTTATATTTATTCCTCTCTCATGAATTTCTTCTTGACTACAGTTTCCCCTCCCTTCACCCTCCCAACAGTTTGCTTTAATAGATTTTTCCTTATCTCCCCCACCCCTTCCCTTCTCCCCTCCTTGTATGTTTCCCTCCACCTCCTGTCATGTTACCTGTGTGCTAGCCTCCTTCCTCAATAACTTTTTCTCGCTCTTCTTGGTCTTCTCTGTAGTCTTTTTAGATTACTTACATTTATTCCCCATTTATATACTTATAAACACAGAGTACAAACTAGAGAGCATGAAGTAAAGTGTGAATTTTTTCTCTTCCTGAATTTATGTCACCTTGATTCATGTGATACGTTCTAGAACCACTCATTTATTCACAAATTTGATACCTTCATTTTTCTTTAGTGCTGAGTAGAATTCCATTGTGTACGAGTTTCACATGTGTATAAGTATACACATTGTGTATAGGCTTCACATGTGCATTATCCATTGGTCGCTGATGGGTCTCTAGGCTGGTTCAATTTCCTTAGTAATGTGAATAAACCAGTAACAAACATGGATGTGCCAGAGTGTCTGTGGCAGGGTAGGAAATCTTTGGGTATATGCCTAGGGGTGGTATAGCCAGATTATATGGCTGCTCTAATTTTAGCTCTTTTAGAAACTAAACTGAGTTCCATAGTAGGTGTACTACTTGTGGATATAATTCTGCTTTATTTAATAAAAATGAGGAGCAAATGGAATAATTATAACAGGAATGTAAATACAATCGAAAAGATAAGATTATTTTTATATGATAGTAGCACATTTATGCTTGCATGTTAATGTATTTATAAACATATTTTTCAATCATTGTTATCTTTTGTGTCTTGGAATACACTTTTAAAATTTTTGTCTAGAAAAATAAGTAAACACTTGTAAAAGTTTTATTCAGCTAAAATTTCTATTCAGCTAAAAGTGTTGAGTCATTCCATTATTAGTCATTAATAAAGGGGGTTGTAATGAATGGAAAGTAAGTTAAGTGTTTTATGTGCTCTAAGCATTCTAACTTGGATGAGATTGGCACTTTTCTTCTCCAGTAGCATGTATAGTACCTTCCAGAGTGCTAGTCCTTAAACTATACCTCAAAACGCGTGAAGATACCATGTGCCCACCTTCATGGACCAAGAATCTGAGTAATGTATTTGTAGGTAGTAAATCTAGGAGATACCCAGGCCAACTAAGTCTCTACCAATCACGCAGGAAAGGCTATACTCCTCAGGGAAAATTTAAGTTTTCCCAGAGTTGAAGTATTTTAATTTTATACAATTATATCTTCAAAATTCGAGCTATCTAAAAGGGTATTTTCAATGTCGTTAGCTGTTGGTTAGATGTTCATATTCTGGTATTTAAAATTTCAGAGTTTAGCCTAATCATCTCACCATCTGCTATGAAGTGATGAGCCCATCTGTCATGATATTCAAGACACTATCAAATTCCATTTATTCTATGAGGAGACAATGACTTTTAAAATACCAAATTTGAATACTTCTGATTACAACATTGTGTTATGCTTAAGAAATTGCCAAGTTAGTTCCAAATAGTTGAATGATAGCTGAAGTCCTAGAACTGATGCAGTTAGATGAGGCAGCCAAATTGGAAAATTTTGACTTCCTAAAGTAGGGTTGGGTATTGTCCAAGTCCAGTAGAAAGCTTTCTCTCTTAGCGACTCCAGCATTGAATTCACTAGCTCAGACTCTCTAAAGCTCTTGGACATCATGGTCTTGCATACCATATTGTAAATATGTTTTTAATTCTATGACTCATATTTTCATGTATGTATATATTATCATCATCTTCATCATTTCTTAGACATATTTATGTTATTAATTTGGTTTACTTTAATATTTATTTTAGAAGTTACCAAGCCTTGTTTTTTTAGGTAATTGACAAGTACTTGTTTCTAACAGGGAAGTGCATGGACCATGGGTCTACACGTGAGATATTACAGGGATATTTTGTGGTGCTTTCTATAACCTCTTTCATGGGTACTATGATAATTATTATTGGTCAACTGAGTTTTGAAGAAGTACTCCAAGTTTAATACTAGTTCACTCATGGTGTTGCTTTAGGCAGGATTTGTAGATTTTTTTTATTCCAATGTGGTTGGTCTTTAGTTGACTTTATAGCCATCTTCATGTAGAGTCTAAAAACAAATTAAAGGACCAGCAAGATAGCTCTGTGGACCTGGGTCCCATTTTCAGAATCCACATGGTAGAAAGAGATAACCAACTACATACAGCAAGCTGTCCTCTGAGTTCCAGATGCATGGCATGTTCAAACGGACACACACACATACACACTAAATAAATATAAATAATAAGTTCAAGTGAATCAAAACCCTCCAATAAATACTTCCTCAATTGTCCGTATGTGTGAACTATGTGTGAAACATCACCTACATCTCTTCCCTCCCATTTCCCTTTATTGTGCTGCATTTTCGCCCTGCATCCTTCCAAGTATACCACTGATACTTGAGTGCTTTATAGTGGAACTCTCTCCTCAGAAAATTTAACATTTGAATTCTAAAGTCCTCATATAATACTCTCCCAGAGATCTGAAGTAACAAGACTGTACGTAGGGTGCCATAGAAAAGCCAACAGACACCCACTTTTTAAAATTGCAATATTCTCAGACTGCCAGGAACAACCCATGTGTATACTTGTATTACCAACCCAGATCTAACTATCAAGATCTATGGTTCGAAACAAGGAAGTAGTATAAATATGGTGATATGAATGAGAAGTATCTCCCATAGGTTCAAGTATTTGAACACTTGGTACCCAGTGGGCATTGTTAGGCAAGGTCAAAAAGGTTTGACACTGCTGGAGGAAACACATCACTGAGGATAGGCTTTGATAATTTTATATACCAACTCCACTTCTAGTTCCTTCTCTGTGTATGGGGAGCAGAGAAAGCACTGAGTGATGTGTGCTCATTACATGGACAAAGCTATGTCAAGGAACCCCCACCCCCAATGCTTTAACCCATGGGAAATGGTAAAGCCTTCCCTTCTTATCCACGTACACATCTTGTTAGTGTGTGACTACAATACTCATCATTGTTTTTCTGCCTCTAGATATTTACAGTCTGAAGACTGTTCCCCTACAGTGCTGTTTCAGCTGAAATGAGCTAAACTGGACTCCTTGATCTGACTGTATGCCATAACCCTGGCTCCTTGCTTATCTGGATGCAAGAACTCGGCCTTCTTGTTCTACTCTACTCAACAACTCTGCCTCCAT
This sequence comes from Neodon shergylaensis, assembly GCA_025134845.1. Classification (NCBI taxonomy): domain Eukaryota; kingdom Metazoa; phylum Chordata; class Mammalia; order Rodentia; family Cricetidae; genus Neodon; species Neodon shergylaensis. Next base: position 9,349,043 of record JABTXL010000611.1, on the reverse strand, counting down.
GTTCAGCTCTACATAAAATACACGCTGATCTTCCAGGGGCTACAGCTTCTGTGCCAGAAAGTCCAGTCTAACTGATGACAGCTCTACAGCTTTTCTGTGTGACTGTGTGGCTGTCCTGTCTTCCTTTTCTGGATGCCTCAGGGAGGTCAACCCTGCAGCACTGCAGGATGCAACCTTTGCTCTTGTGTTTGAAGAGGTGAGCTCTTAGCTTCCTGCTTCAGCCACTGTGTGACTACTACTTATTGTATTGCCTCCCTGCCGCAATGGACGTTCTCCTTCCTCAGGAACGGTAAGCCAAAGTAAACTTGTTCTTCATTGGCCATGATGCTTTGTCATAGCAACAGAAAGGTAACTAATACACAGAAAAAGAGAAAAATTTCCATGCTTAGATTCTCTTGTATGCCAGTTAGTTTAATTTGTTTGTTCATGACCAAAGTACTTAAGTTTCTATTGAGATTTCTCAAAAAAAAAAAAAATGACCAGCAAAGTGGCATGAATCTGCCTCCTCGACTGCTTAGGACCCCAGGACCCCACAATAATGCTGTTAGCAATTTGCCATTTGGTGTTTTTAAGACCATATTTACAAATCTGTCTAGAACCTTGACTTTCTTGGGTGAGTCTGTAGCAAAGAACAGCCTAAAATTTAACTCTTACCATCAAGCCAAATTTACTTTTGGAGAATTTTTCTGGATTTCTTTTATTCTCACAGTGTGTTGGAAATACACTAGCACCAGGTTTGTGGGTCTTAAATTGTTATCCTGTAATATTTTCACCTCTTTTTGACTTCTAGGCCATGTCTGAGTAACTTTGGTGTATTATTCCCTGGCACAAGTCATGACTTCATATGACTGTGTTATCCTTGTATAAAACCCTGTCTGGGCATCCCATGTCTCTCAAATCAAACCTCAGCTTCTTACTTTGACTGTGCAATGGCCTCTGCATGATGTTCCTTATACCAGCTTCTTCAGCTGAACCATTTCCTGCCATTGCCCTTGTCCACTGTTTTTGGTAATATTCTGTTGAGACTGCTTCTCTTTCTCTAAGGCTTTTGTTCACACTTCTAAGTTTACCTGCAGTGCTTTCTTGTCTTCTATTATTTTAATGGCTAATGCTTTTTATTGTTTAAAAATCATAGAATGCAATAAATTCTTTTTTTGTTGAATAGCTATCTCTAGTCTATTTGCTAAAAGAAAAAAATGATTTTACTACAATTGTTTTCCTTATCAGAGTCAAAAATGCATTGAGCAAATCAAGTAAGACTCCTTTCTGTTTCGTCTAGTTTCTTTCTGAAGTCTTTGCTAACCATATAGGTAGAATCTATCATTCTATTTCAGCCTGATGGCACACTGTACCAATGGAAGGCTGTGACATTTAAAAGTTATAATTAATGTTCAATCAGAATTTGAGAATCCTAAAGACTCTGTCTCATTCACAAGGATTTTCAAAATTACTAATTTCTCAAAAACTGTACTTTTGAATAAAGTAAGTAATGAATTCCATAACGATTTTGATTTTCTCATTGAGTAACTTAAAATTTCATGATACAATTTTTGTGTTAATATACAGCTTTATGACTGAAGCATAGGAACCATGTTGGCTAGTTTTAGCTTAACAGAAGCTATAGTCATTTTGAAAATGAGAATCTAAATTGAAAAGACGGCCTCTACTAAATGGCCCGTGGAAAAGACTGTGGTATATTTTCTTGATTAATGATTGATGTGGGAGGTGCTACCCCAAGCTGGTAGGTCTGGGCACTATAAAAGAGCAGGCTGAGAATGCCATGAAAGTAATCTCTAAGCAACCCACCCCCATCATGCTCCTGAATCAGCACTTCCCTCTAACTTCACTGAGTAAACAGTGACTCAGGACATGCAAGCCAAGTAAATTCTTTTCTTTCCAAGCTGTTTTTGTTCATGGTGTTTTATCAATAGGTCATAGAAACCCAAATTAAAATAGGAACTCAGGCCATTATTGGGTTTAATTGAACATACAAACCTTGCCACGTTATAATTTATTTTTGAAGTATTTTGATTAATACATGTTAACTATGCCTATTACAGGTTCATGGCAACTTCTCAGACAAGTAAACAACATGCACTAATTAAATCCACCCTCTTTTTATTCTTGTGTCTGGGCCCCCTATTCCCAATCTTTAAAATCACTATTGTTCATTCAAGCCAACTTCTGTTTATTTGCTCATTTCTTAGATTGGATCTCACTCTAACTCAGCTAGCTTGGAACTCACTATGAAAATCCTTTTGTCTCAGCTTCTAAACAATTTTTTTTTAATTATCACTTAAAAATAAGAATGTAAGTTTCATTTACCTTTTTTTTTCAGCTCTTACTTAACTCCTGGAAAAACAATTCCTTAGTCCTGAAAACTTCTTCCTTGGACTCCAGTGTGTTAGGAAAATTTTCCTTTGTGACCATTCCCAAGCAGATGGGTGTGGCCAGACAGATGTTTCTACCCAGAGCTAGAAGCCTTCCCTTTCCACCCCTCTACCTGAGTGGCACTCCTTGCACCATTCCAGTACCGTTTTCTTCTCTGACAGTTTTTCTCAATCTCCACTATTTCCATCAGCTGATATTTGCCTCAATCAAAGTGCTTATTACTACTATAAAGACTTATTCAAGTTTACTCAAACAGATAGATTCTTCCATCTTTAAAAATAAGCATACACTATCTCTGCATGGTTTTAGACACGAAAGGAGTTCAAGGCAGGGAGATAAAGAGAAAGATTCCAAGTTTAAAATGGTTTTTCCCCCTCCCCACCCCCCGGGTAAAGCAGTCTTAATGTTGATGATTTTGTACTGGGAGCTTCAAGTTTCTGACCTTTCCAAAGGCAGAAGCAGAAGATGGGGCATGAGTAGCATCATTTCTCAGCTGGGCTTCCTGTCCCTATATTCCTCTTTTCTGCCTTCGCCTGTCTTTACAAGTGGGAAATTATGACAAAAGAACACAAATTAAAAGTAGGAAAACTAACAGTAACATTGATGTTTGGGGAGTAGGAAGAACGGTTGTAAGTCCCAAATGTTCTCCTAAGAAAACTTCATCTCACAGGGCTTAGAAACAGTTGATGATGCCACTGAGTCAGTGGTGTATCCTTAGGAGTCAGGTGAAATTTATGTGGTTTCAGGGACTTACCCATGCATGACTGTGGTCCTGATCACACACCACCAGCACTTGGAACAGCAGGTGATGAAGTCCTGTGCTTGGGGACCCTTGTTTGACACTCTTCCTTGGGGAATATTGGCAGATCGCTTGACCCCTTCAGATTCTCAGTTTCGTTTCCTTTGAGGGAAAGGTTCTAGTACATATTTTCCTGTCATGCCCAGATATGCTGTTTAAATATTGGTAGGGACAATGAAGACAATGTTTCTTAGCTGATAGCAGTGTAGCCATCTAAGTAATTTTTCTTAAGAAACAACACTGCCAGCTATACAGTGCAGGGGTACTATGTAGAATGAATTATGAGGCAACAAACTAGTATGCCTGCAACCATAGGGCAGTGATATAGGAAGACAAAATAATATTAAATCTGGTCCTGTGCTGTGTATCGTGCTGTTGCAGAGGAGATTAAACCCAAGAGCAATGGCTATTAAGAAACTTTCTTCACTTCGTAGCACTTTCTCCTCTTGCTAGTCCTCTGTTAAAAAAGAATGACCTGGGTAACACACAATAGTGTAGTAATTCTACAGTAAAGTTTGTATGCTTAAAATTCAAATCTCTAAAACATTGTTGTTACTCAAAAGAGGAAAAGATATATAAGAAAGACAGTGATAGATGGAACTGAAGTAGCCTCATCCCAAACCTTAATGTGTCCTTACTCTCCCAGCACCAGGCCCAAAGGGACAGACTGAAACGTTTAATGTCCAAACTTCTTTTCCTTTGAGCTCAAGTACTTTTACATTAAATCACTTTCTAGAGGAGATAAACGTTGAACTTCTGGATAAAAATTTTAAAAACTCAAGACTGCATTTTTTATTTTCTCAAATTCTACATTCAGGATAATAATCTTTGCCAACTGCACACAATTATACCCTTTTGTATTTCAAAAGAAACAAAGCTATAAAAGTTTGTATGACTCATCTTTTTGTAAGGCTTGAGTTTGGTCAAACTTTCTACAGTTAGAAATTCTTCTTGTTAATACATAACGTTTCCTCCAGCACCCATCATATCCGTTTTCGTCTACAGGGAAGCATTACTCATTTATAGGCTATAACTGTAATTCTTGCTTGATACCTATTTTTGTCATATGTAATGCTACTATGTTCAAGTTAAACCTTCCTTTTCATTTAGACAGAAAACAGGAGATGATGTGGGATTCCCCTCTGTATGTTGTGAATATGTTTTATTACCATAGGTTAATAAAGGAGCTGCTTCTGCCTATGGCAGGGCAGGATATAGCCAGGCTAAAAGAAATATATATAGAGAGTAGGTGGAGTTAAAAAGACTACAAAGTAGCTACCAAAGGAGGCAGATGTCATGTAGCTACCTAAGAAGCAAGAGGTGGCAAACCACGGATCTAGTGATAAAACGTAAAATAATAGAAATGGGTTAATTTAAGAAATAAGAGTTAGCCAGTAATATGCCTAAGCTATTGGCCAAGCAGTATTATAATTAATATAGTTTATACATGATTATTTTGATCTGGGCAGCTAGGAAATGAAATGCAGCCTCCACTTACACACACACACACACACACACACACGCACGCACGCACACACATTTTCCCCCTAAATATATATAAATATGATCTTCTTAGTCTGTAAAATGTTTCTTGTATGGATATGATTTCAGGACTTTGACATTGGCTAACTAATTAGGGGCTTCTTCCCTGAGGAAGGGCTATTTCCTTCCACCGTCAAATTTCTTATCTTCTTAGCTGCCTGTAATTCTTTCTTAGCTTCTTAGCTGCCTATAATTCTATGTCTAGTATTGAGGATTCATGAGATTTTCTACCTTCCATGTTAGCATAACATGTCTGTTGGTGTCATTGTTTTTCAGATCTTGGTTAGCCATGTATTGAGACTTCATGGGTGGAGCTTCCTGAAGAATTCTAAGAGACATAATCCCACACTAGACAGCTTGCTCTTGCTCTTCTGGTTGGTTGTTTTTTTTTTTTTTTCAATTTTTCTTTCCAACTTCTGTGATGTTCCCTGAATCTTTGGAAATATGAGTTGTGTTGTAGATGGATCAGTTAGGACTGGTCTTCACAACTTTGCATTTTGGTTGGTTGTGGTTTTCTGTAATAGTTTCTGATTTGCAAAGAGATTTCATTGTTTAGGGGTGAGACCTATACTTTGCGTTGGATATAATAATACATATTTAGAATGCAGCTAAGAATTGTGTTGGTTTATAAAAGCAGTACTTGTAGAGTCTTATTCAAATCCATGGCCTCACAACCTCACATTCTTTTTGAGAACTTCATGCATGAACACTGAATCTACATTGCTCTTGTCCCTCTTTCTCCCCTCCAACTTCTTCTAAATTTATTACCTCTTCTTTAGTCATTATTCATACATGCACAATATATATACACACACACTCACACACAATCAAGTCTATTCAACTTTGCTTATATGCATGTGTCCAGAGCTGACCTTTTGGGATAAAACAACCAATGTGAGAGCTTGCCCTTGGAAGAGACTGACTATCCCTCTCTCCATAGGCATTGACAACCTGCAACTCTTCATCTAGGAGTAGGAACATGCTGAATTTTTTCTATTCATTTTGCCATGCCAATTGGTGGTGTCATTATGTTACTTTTGTCTAAGCACCTATGATATTGAGAGTACATGGGTGCATCCAGGGCCAACTATGGGAAACCTCACTTTGAGCGGACTCCTAGAGGTTCCCAAAATAATATAGGCTATTTCTCATTGCCATTGGTTGACTCCCTAAATTTGAAGTTAAAACCTTATTGTTAAAGTACCACGTACTTTGGAACAGGACTAGGAAGAATCAGTCTGGAACTGACCTGGATGCCTCTTTCTTGAGGACTGGCTCTTCTATTGGGAAAAGGTGCTATGAATGCTGCCAAGGGAGACACTACCATTTGAACCCATTTCTACAAGAGTGCTCTCTCTATTCTGGGGCACACTCGTTTCTTAATTCAAAGCATAATTGTTTATCTGGCTCCAAAGTACTATTATAACTTTCCCCAATTTCAATCAGCAGTCTCTTCAGAGCTTGCAAGCTCAGGCAGATGTGGAATCCTGGTGTCATGCACAGAAGTGGCTTGATTAGAATCATGTTCCTCTAATGATCTCATTCTAACTAAGCAGCAGCTTGCTGCCCTTATTCCCTTAGCTGATCTGTCTTGGGAGCTTCCTTCTTTCCTATTTCGGATTCTTTGCTACCCAGTGAAGCCTTGGTTGCCTAGTTTATTGGAACCTATTACTTACCAGGCATCCAGATTTTTAGGGGAAAAAGTGAGTCCTTCACTTCTTTCTTTTAGATGCAATTGGTAAGTTGGACGTTATGCCTCCATTTCAGTTTGTCATTGGGCTCCCAAAGGCACATTGCCTGGAAGCAGTCTTTCTGATAGCTGCTTTTTCATTTCTTTGCACCAATGACCTTGAAAATGTGTTTCCTTCATTCCTTCCGAAGCCCATCTCACGGTGTTATTTCTTCAACCTCATTTTCCAAGCCAATTATGATCCCATTATCTTTTCTAACTTGCTGCATTATATACATGTAGATTATTGCTGATGAAAAGACTGTGATCTTCATATTTAATTGCTTTTTATAATGTGGCATTTATTTGAAAATGGAACTCGGATGTGGTGTCATTTCTCTACTCTATACCATTCAATGAAAGTCAATTGCCCACAAAACAATGAAAAACAAAGCCACAGTTGTGATGTTGTAGGAATAAAGGGCACTGCTGCTGCTTAAGCTCCCACAACTGATACTCAGCAAAGTGAGAGGTGAACATGGGACACATGAAAGAATATCTGGACTTAAGGATGCAGAAAGCAGTCCTTTAAGGAGACTTGCATGCAACTGATGAAGAAACCTCAGTTTGTATTTGTGCAGATAGTCCAGGTTTGTGGGTAACAACTCTATACCCAAGCCATCCATTTATTGTCATTAAGTTCATTCAACCACAGACAGATTTAATGTTAGGGTCACCCATTTAAATATTGACTGGAGAGCAATTGGATGGAAGACACTAGCAGTCTAGGGTAAATAAGCCATAGTAGCAGGTACCTCTAAGGTCTACTGTGTAGTAGAGATTTAACCTTCAGAAGGAGCACTTTATGGAAAGATACACCCAAAGTGAAAAGGCCGGTGTACAGATAAAACAATGATCATATTGAATACTAAAGAATCAGGGTAGATGAACAAAGGTAGCAAGAAATACTGTTGTTAGCAAAAGGTGAAATAGCACATATAGGATATGTCCTATTATAACACAAGGTCAGGTGTTACAATACATCTCTTTACAAAATCGGTTCTTTGTGGTCTCAGCATAGTTTTTCAAGTGAAAATTTAAATGCCTTTTTGGCACACATGTCACAATCCCACTCCTCCCTGTTCTTACATGTATACAGTATTATGATACTGTATTTTATCTTGGCCTTTAAATATGTTTGAGCTTTAAAACATTGGTAGACAGTAAATGGAATGAGAGTTTAGAGATGCTTTAAATAGCTAAGTTTGGGAAGAACCAATTATGAACTCAAAAAAGGGGAAGACAGGAATTCATAGAAGTGTAGAATCTGCTCATAAAAAGCCTTGCAAGAAAGGCAAAGAACATGAAATTCATTCAGGAAAAAGATTAAGCAATTAAAGGAAACATGTAACACAAATTGAAAATACTAAGGACTTATTTGTCTTATAGGAAGGCTGGGGTGCAGCAATATTTAGAGAGTATTAGAAAAAAATAAAATTAGGGAGAAGTTCTAACACTGCTGGTTAGACCAAAGTATGTGCACTGAAGTCCAATCAATAACTAACAAAATAAATGGATAAGATATATTTTGGGAAATTTAAAAAAAACTGAAATATTTTAAAAACTCAGCAAATGATTGAAAGGGGAATGACTTAAAGGGTTATTTTAGTTAAGGTTTCTATTGCTGTGAAGAGACACCCTGACTACAGTAACTCTTATAAAGGGAAACCATTTAATTGGGGTGGCATTTTTGAGGTTTAGTTCATTGTCATTATGACATGACATGGTGGCATGCAGGCAGACATGATGCTGGAGCAGGAGCTGAGAGTCCTTACATGTTGACTCACAGGCAACAGGAGGTAGTCTGAAACACTGGGTGTAGCTTGAGCAAAGGAGACCTCAAAACCCAGCCCCACACTGACTCACTTCCTCCAACAAGGCCACACCTACTAATAGTGCCCCTCCCTTTGGGGGCCATTTTCTTTCAAACCACCACAGGGATAATGTCTTAGAAGAAGTATGAGCATTTTGTCCTGGAGTTCCTCCTCACATTGGGCAAATCAATAACAGTAAGAAGGAATATTAATTTATAGATATTTATTTTTTTATTGTTTTTCTAAACTTTTTCTTATTTATTTATTTATTTATTTATTAAAGATTTCTGCCTTCTCCCCACCACTGCCTCCCATTTCCCTCCTCCTCCCCCAATCAAGTCCCCCTCCCTCGTCAGCCCAAAGACCAATCAGGGTTCCCTGCCCTGTGGGAAGTCCAAGGATCACCCACCTCCATCCAGGTCTAGTAAGGTGAGCATCCCAATTGCCTAGGCTCCCACAAAGCCAGTGCATGCAGTAGGATCAAAAACCCATTGCCATTGTTCTTGAGTTCTCAGTAGTCCTCATTGTCCTCTATATTCAGCAAGTCCGGTTTTATCCCAGGCTTTTTCAGACCCAAGCCAGCTGGCCTTGGTGAGTTCCCGATAGAACATCCCCATTGTCTCAGTGTGTGGGTGCACCCCTCGCAGTCCTGAGTTCCTTGCTCGTGCTCTCTCTCCTTCTGCTCCTGATTTGGACCTTGAGATTTCAGTCCGGTGCTCCAATGTGGGCCTCTGTCTCTGTCTCCTTTCATCGCCTGATGAAGGTTAGTATTCAGGAGGATGCCTATATGTTTTTCTTTGGGTTCACCTTCTTATTTAGCTTCTACCACTCTTGGGAATATATCCAAGAGATGCCCTATCATACAACAAAAGTATATGCTCAACTATGTTCATAGCAGCATTGTTTGTAATAGTCAGAACCTGGAAACAACCTAGATGCCCTTCAATGGAAGAATGGATGAAGAAAGTATGGAATATATACATATTAGAGTATTACTCAGCAGTAAAAAACAATGACTTCTTGAATTTTGCATGCAAATGGACGGAAATAGAAAATACTATCCTGAGTGAGGTAAGCCAGACTGAAAAAGAGGAACATGGGATGTACTCACTCATATTTGGTTTCTAGCCATAAATAAAGGACATTGAGCCTATAATTCGTGATCCTAATTTATAGATATTTAAAACCTTTCTCTTTCATAACTCATCACCATCTCCTCTTTAAGAGTGCTCTGCCTAAGTCTATGTTGCCATGGCTTCCAGTAGGGGGCTGAAGACACAGAGCTTTGGTTTAGAATTAGACTAGAATAGAAGCGACCTAACTTCATATCAATCTCTTATCGAAATGTGAATATATTTTTTTAACTAGGTCTCAAGTATCTTATCTATAAAATGAAGATACCAAAATAATTTTTGCCTAACTAATAGCTTTTTAAAGATAAAAATACTTTGAAAAAGTAAAAATACTTGGACAGATTAAAAAGTATAAAAATATATACAGTTAATAAGTCTTTTGGCTCACTCATGTCAATAAAAGTCAGTATTGGTCTTAGTGATATCAGAGGAGAAACTTCAAAAACATTGTGAGGCATAAAAAGCTTGACATGTCAAAACCAGGGACATGTGCAACAGAAATAACCAAATTGTAAAGCAGCGAGATAGGATAACACCTGGGAAGTTGTGCAGACTTGTCAAGGAACAGTCTGCCCAGGCAGCTGGGGAAGATGACAGTGAGGAAGGACCCATAGGACCCACAGCCCCCTGAGGCTCTGCAGGGCTAGCTTCTGTGGGGAGGAAGCCTGGGAGTCACACTAGGTAGCTTCGGCTGGGACATTTGTAATTCGCAGAGATGTTGCCTCTTTGGGGATCTGGGAGTTCATTTCTGAGTACTAAGGTCCTGTTATGATGTCTTCTGAAATCCTTCTTTAAAGCAGATGTCAGGAGATTCCCATAGTAAGGCCTTACTAAGATTCTCTAAACCTAGGGTGCTTATGGTAATTAGGATATAAGTTAGGCAACTGTCTTAATTTCTTTTATATTGTTGAGATTCAACATGGAACTTGGGGAAGAAAAGTTTACTGTTTGGCTTTCACTTCCATGTCACAGTCCATTCACTATTGAGGAAAACTAGGGCAGGAACTCAAGCAGGAACTCTTAGGAACTCCAGGATAACTGCTTGCTATAATGAAGGACAACTCAAATACAGTCCCATAAACAAGAAGGCTTATTTTTAGCTAATTTACACATTTGAAAGTAGGTGCTTCATGGTTCTTTTGGTGGCTTGACATGGTGTAAATGCAACCTGATTTTGTATGTCCATCACGGTGGTGAATATATTTCTTGAGGTGGAAAGTGTGTGAAACTGTTTCTGAAACACCAGTGAAATCCCAAGTGCTCCAATGGCTCCCATTGGATTATTCTGCCGTTGGAATTGTCACCATTACCACTATTATAGAAAATATACCAAGCTCCTTCCAGTTAGACATCTTGAGCCATCCAAGTGCCATGTGTGAAGTTAAATTACATTCCTTCATTTCATCCAGACAGATGGTAAAACAATTCGGAGTTAAATTTGTCTCATATATATATGCACACATATATACAATATACTTTTAATGTGGGGCCTACAGAGATCACATACATGAAGTTTTATGTAGACAAATCATGAGATTTGGAGTTCTTTAGTCTGTGCTTTCAGGTAAGTCACTCAGCATAACTGGTCATTAGTGTTCTTAGCAGTGAATTGGAAAAACACTACAGTTATAAGAAAACGCATAGAATTGTTATATTTGTTGCCCAGCTATTTCTTTCAAATTGAAACTTTCCTTCCCAGTGGGAGAGGAGAGCTCTGTGATGCTCAGGAAATAAGAAATCTTAAAAGACTCAGGAATATACCACAAGCTACAAGACTCACCAGGTCCTTCCCCAGGTTAAAGGACAGTACACAGTTGCTACGGGGAGACTCAATGATTGCCTGAGCAATAACATCTTTTGTGTCAAATCAAAACCATGTTCATGTTATCAGTAGGCACTACAGATTCAATCCACATGTATAGAAAAAAAAACAAACAAACCATAATTTCTTGAGATAATCTCTTGCTAGAGAGACACATCTAGAGATGCAGCTTTGCCAGTGCTGTCACCTGTACTGTGGTGAGCTTTTCGGTGACACAGCTGCCTTTGATTCACTCAGGCTTCTGTAAGTAACTCCTATAAGATCAATGCTCTAGACTGGGATTGAATTGTTCCTCTGGCCTCTCATTCATACCCTTTCTGCGATGAGTGGACATTGTTCGTGCCCTAGGAAAAGCATTATATATAGCATTGGAAACATCCAGTATATGCTAGAACTTGGAGTCGACACACAGTGTGACTGTTGAATAAAGTTCTTTATAAAATTTTTGTGTCAAATCAAAACCATGTTGATGTTATAGCTTTTATCAGTAGTCGCTACAGATTCAATCCACATGTATAGAAAAAAAAAACCAAACAAACCATACTTTCTTCAGATAATTTTGTATAGTTTTGCCATGTCGTAGCAGGCCTCTTTGTAACTGGAGAATAGTGATGGGGCCTGGCAGAGCTTACTATGAGGAAAGTCTCCTTCCCGGCTGTGGTTCATTCAGCTGCTCTTAGTTATTCATTTGTTCAGTGCACTTGAAAATGTCTAGGCTTTTCCCTCAGGCAACTTCACAAGCCAAGATTGTTACTGTTTCCTGTCACCCAGGCTTCATAGATAATTGGAAGGCATCCGTAGGTGTTGGCATTTCTATAGCAGCTGTTAATTTGCTCTCACGCCAAGAAGAAATGTCTTAATTCCTAAAGAAACAAATCTTCAGTAAAGTCCTATCAAATAGATACAGACCCTGGCAGTTCAGCCTTCAATGACAAATGTGCTCTGAATCCTTCTGTCGACTGAATAGGTGCTAATGTTCCCTGAAAGCAGAGCAAGGTTGTAAGCAGGCGGGATTCCTGCTACTGAAATGACTACAACCCAGGAACCAGAAATAAAAAGTTCCAGAAATTTTATGAAACAGGTAGTGTGGGGGCCTGTGAGATGGCTCAGCAAGTCAAGGTGCTTGCTGTCAATTGAGTGTGATCCCTGATCCCAACTGGGTAGCATGAGAGAATTGACCTCTGCAAGTAGTCTCATGACCCCCACGTGCACATAGCATGTACAAACCGACATGTGCACACACACACACATGCATGCACACTCACGTGCTTTAAGATTGTTCTGAGCTATTGGGAAAACTACGTCTGCCATTACAAGGTTGAGAAATTGTCAAGTGTTGAGCTATTTATCATATCTCATTTGTTCATTAGCTACATTACTTTGTTTCTTAGAAAAATATGATGCCTGCTATGTGTCACATGCTGTAGTAGGAGCTTGTAATGTGACAAAGGTGTACATGATTTCTGACATTAGAGACTGCCATCTAGTTGAGGACACAATGCACAAATGTTTTATAAAAGCATTTTTAAAGTTAAAATAATAACCCCCCAAAAGAGCCGAATTATTTTTCTCTACATCTCTCTGGAGGTCATAAATGAACTAAAATGTGAAGGATAAATGGATGTTACTGGGACAGGGGGTGAGGGAGAAGAAAGTAAGACATGGAGGAAATTGTGTATGGAGATAATATTTTTCCCAATTATTTCTTGCAGCATGGACCATGAATTTTCCATTATGCAATACTACTTGCCCAAGAAGCGATTTCAACTTAAGTATGTAGGTTGCACATAACACCATAAAGTGGGATAGGATAATCAGGACAATGATCTTACTGTTAACATCCTAAGCATTTGTATTGTAAGGTTGTGTTTAGAGTTGAGATCAGGGAATAGGCCCTGATAAAGAACCTTGTTTTTTCAAATGTCCATAAGAAGATGTGGTAGACAACGGGGATTGAGAGGAGGCTGCTGTAATTCACACAGGAGGCAACAAGAAATGAGATAGAGGGAAAGACAAGGTGGGAAGAAAGAAACTACATAATATTTGCATTTACTTCAGCAGTTATTTTAATAATCTTCCAAAGAACACTAAGTATTTTGCTTGAGTCCCCCTATGTCCTTGCTGTTTTGTCACCATTCTATATGAATAGACTTTCCAGGTATTACATGTTGATTAACACATGGTTTGTACTCTCTGTTTGGATTTCCATTAGGTCTTCTATGTCTCTTAGTGAAACTCAGGACTGAGAGTTTTCAATTAGAGCATTATATTTATTATCCAAGCCCATTCTCAACTTATTAATGGACACACAAGAACAAAGACACCAATATTCTGTGTCCATATAAATGACTCTCCTTTAATTAAATCTGATGAGGAACTGTGTTCAGGCTGTTTGTAGAGGAATGGTTCTGAGAAAGAGGTTGTAGGTTGAAGAATTGCTTTGATGACTAAAGTCAAAGGTTGAACTTAAATGCACTCAAACAGGACTTCTCCGGAAGGCACTGGATACTGAAATGACCCAAAAGATTAATAAACAAGTTTATATCCAGTTTATTGCACAACAGAGGAAGGGATAGTACTTTAGAAAAGACCCTTTTGAAGTGTGAGGCTTACTGATGTGTTCACAGTAACTAAGAAGTGGGAAAGGCTGAGAGGGAATTAGGTTAAGGATGGCAGGTGGTGGTAACACACACCTTTAATCCCAGCATTTGGGAGGCAGAGGAAGGTGAATCTCTGAATTTGAGACCAGCATGGTCTCCAGAGCTAGTTCCAGGACGGCTAGGACAGTTAAACAGAGAAACCCTGTCTCAAAAAACAAAAACAAAACAAACAGAAGAAAACAAAAGAAAAAAAAAACCATTATTTCCTGTCTCCTTGAATTTCATTGGGAAGATTTTCCTTTTCTCTATTCAGAAGTGCCAGACTGGCTGAAGCCAGAGCTTTTCTCAATCAATTAAATTAAAATATTGATCTATATCAATTATGTAACAATAATAATCTAAGATAAAAGAGGAGCCTGTAAACTTGAGAGTACGGGGTATGGGAGGGATTTTTAAAAACGTAACTGGGACAAGCTAGAGAGAGCAAAAAAAGGGAGAAGATGATATAACATTATTTCAGTTAAAAATGTATTTAAAAACAAGGGAAAAACCACGTTCAACAGCTCAAGCTTGTCTCAAGGACAGCTTTTCTTCTGTGAGTCCTATATAGTGAGGAGTATTCATCATTACAGTGGATGCTAGAAACAGGAATCCCATTGTGGCACCGCCGAGTATTTGAACATTCAGTTACTGCCTCTTGCATACTATGCCTAATGAGTCTCAGCAGATAATAGCTAATGTAAAAAGCCTAATGCCACTTGTCACATTTTAGAATATTCCATGTCTTTCTAACTACATTAGAGTTTTCTACCTAAAAGTCAACCTTTACCTCCCCCTCACTTCTTTTCATTTCACACGATCTGAAGATCTGACATTTGTTAGTGCTCTGACATCATTTTGCCAGAAATTTCTTCTAGAGAGGCTTCAACAAAGTATTAGCTTTCCTGCCCTAACACTTGAGCAGAGGCACTGTGATAAGTAGGTTAACAGAGCCCAATTAAAATGTATTTTAAAGGAACAATTATGGGCCCCATCTGGCTTTACTACTGAAGCAGAACCCTGTCTTGCTTTTAATTGCTTAGAAAATTATTGCTAAAAATTATGGTAAAAACGAAGTATTTTGTGATTTCAGTAAGATCAATGGAAATGCGGGTTCTTTCGTGCTGCCATTTTTAAAATACTTTTGTTGAGGGTGGTATAGGAAGTACAGGGATGAAGTATTTGTGTCTTCTCAGAGCTTAGTCTCTGGAGCAGTGGTAGGGAGGAAGATGCTGGCACACATACTGATTGAGACCATGCAGGAGATATGAAGATATTGGCATTAGTTGACTACAGTAAGGTTCTCTGGTAGTCAAGACCCATCACTGTGACAAAATGCCTGAGCAAATCAACTTGAAGGAGTAAGATCATTTGGCTCATAGTCTGAGATGTTTCGGCACATGGGCATGTGGTTGTATTGCTTTTAGATTGTGTCAAGGGAGAAAGATCATGGTGTGGCCATGAAGGAAAAAGAGTGATTATCTCATGGTGATAAGGAAGAAGAGAGAGAAAAAAACACAAAGGTTCAGAGACAAGACAGACTACAAAAACTCATTCCAGTAGACCTGTTTCGTCTACTAGACCCTAGCTCCCCATAGTCCATTCATAATCAGTTCATCCACTGATGAGATTAAAGGCTTCATGATCCAATCTCCTGTCAGTTTTGCCACCATTTGGGGAGCAAATTTCCCATTGATGTGCATTTGGGGATACTTAATTCCTAACCATAAGAAACTGCTCTTAAGAATTATAGAATTGCCTGATTAGAAACCCAAGGTTCACATCTCAAAAATAATCAAAAGGTCTGGGATACCATCTCGGACGCCAACACTTTCTTTTTAAATACACCTGTTTGTCTGTGCATTACTATTTTTTTGTCCTCCTGTTCTTTTCTTTCCCAGAAACCTCAAGCAACCAGAGCCACTGTCTCTAGATGGTCATACTAAGTGGGTTCCTTTTCTGCTCTTCCTTAACTTCATCTCACTAGATCTACGATCTTAAGAACTGACAAGTGATTATAACTGGGCAGCTAACTGATCTTGCAGTGAAGAATAAAAATGTCCACCTTATCTAAGAGTGTGAGTTGAAGAACATATTTCATTGACATAGCCGAATCCAGCAGATACTACGCAGCTTGTTCTGAAAGGAGTTAAGTGGAGTATAGTCATGAACCTTGGACGTCTTGCTTCTGTCAAAAATATTTGGGAAAATAATTTTTTAACCTGTAAATACATAGCTGTGGAAAGGAAATCTAAAGGGTCAACCTTATATTTCACAAGGGAGTTGAGTTATCTAGAAGGGAAGTTACTTTACACAATACCTGGCATGAGGGTTAAGAGGAACAAATTTACAGCTATACAAGAAATCCAAGCTAAATGAGAAGAGACTTTTATGCAATATCTTCATAACTTTAGAGAAGGTGTGGCATTAGGTGAAATGTTTAGTCATTGTCTTTACACACCAGGATTTATTTGTTTTTCACCTTGAACTTTCAGTGGAGCTCTTTGGAGCTAGAAAACTGATTTCTTATCTTGTTTTGCTTTTGAGACAAAAGGATTAGACTTCAATCAAGAGTTAATTTTCTGTTTAGTTTTAGACCTTTGCCAAAGATTAAACAGAAAGGCATATTGTTTCTTATCCTATATAAATATTTTCATGGTCTCTTTGAACTTACTGCATCTGCTCACGTGAGCCATGAATAGTGCATTCCGGTAGAACTTTTTTTACTTCAGATTCTGCAGTCTGTTGAGTTTACTCTAGGTAACTTGGGAAACAGAATTGGGTCTAGTGGTACACTGTAATAGTGAGACCAGATGGCCAGGTTATGAAGATGAAGTGTCAAACCTTGCTGTCAAAGTGATTATGTGTTTTTTTTTTTTTGGTTTGTGTAGCTTTTTCTGGGAAGAGGTTTTTCTACTCAAGTTAAAAAATTACTTTAATGATCAAGGTGAGGGACAGAGAGCAATAATCAATGTCAGGGATTTGTCTTTGAAATGAAATATTGGTGATATCAAATTAAAGGATAACTAGTCAGTTTTTTTTTCTTTTTCAATAAGTTCTTTATTGAGCAACTCATTGGAAAACTTTGAAGTACTGGCTTTGTAATGATATTTGAAGGACCTGTGTTATGAAAGTAATCAGGAAGCCAAGAACAAGATCGTGTTTTCAGACAGTGTTGAAGTGAGAGCAAAATGTTAACAAACAAACAAGAGAAACAGCTTCTATTGTTGAAGGCAGTGTATCTCAAGCTGAAAACTGGACTCAGCTGTATCTCATTGTTCGGATTTCCAACTTATCCTTGAATATCAGAACTGAGGAAATTCAGCACATTTTATTCCTACATTCAAAAAAATGTAAGCATTGATATTTTAATTATTATTTTGTTACTGAGATTATAATATAATTTTCCTTCTACATCTTCTTTTTCTCTAGAAGAAAGTCTCTTGGTTAGAATAGTTGTGCATGTAAATTAAGAGGTATGACAAGATGGCTACTTTGAAAATTATTGTCTCTCTTTGTGAGTGAGAAATTCATCAGGTAAAGTGTATAGACAACACCTTTCCTCAATTTGTTTCTGAAGATTGAATCTGAAAGATGCAGTCTGCCATGATTCACCAAAACAACTCATTGGGAAACTTACTTGAAGTACTGGCTTTCTGCTGATATTTGAAGGACTTGTTTTGTGAAGGTGATCAGGAAGCCAAGTTCAATATGCTTTCCGACAGTGTTTTTCTTCCTTGTCTTTAGAAGTTAAGCCTGTCTCAGTTGTTCTCTTTCCCTTATCTCTTCTCTCCTTCATTTCCTTTCTCTTTCCCTTCCACTTGAAGAATATAGATGTACGGGTTCTTAGTAAATAAGTTAAGCTAAAGAAATGCAGGATAAGTTCACTTATACCCATCTGCTGGCTCATAGGAACTCATGGAATAGAAGGAAGGAGAAGGAAAAATTAAACAGAGACTGATCTGGAAGAAATCAACTCCTTTTTCTCTTTTCTCTTTCAGTCCAGATGTATCAGGTGACTCAGCTTTGCCCATATTATATATCTTTTCTCAAATTGGATAGAGAAAATTTGGGGGCAACTTGAGTTCTTAGAACTTTTGAATCATTAAAAGACTTTATGTAGTGGTTCATGCCCGTTGTCTATTACCAGAACACTTAAAAATTGCCACATGTGCTATATATTAAATGGATATAGAGAGAATAGCCATCTTTTTCTTGTTTCTTATTTTTGTGAAGATGCTTTCAGCATTACTTGGGAGCTGGCTGATGGGACAGAAAAAGACTAGTTACATATGTTGTCCAACATGGAAGCTTGAATAGCCACAAAGGGTCTATGAAAGTGGTCTTTTGGGAAGGTTCTGTGTACAGAGGAAAGGCCCTTTTGAGAGGCCCTGTACAGAAGAGCTCTGGAGCAGCCAGTGGCATGCTAGGTAAAAAAAAAAATGCTTGCAGCTTCATGGATACAGCAGTTTTCCAGAGCTGGAGGTAAATGCAGTGGGATGAAGCTAGGATCCTCAGGGAACTGGGAGGAGGGGAGCCAGCTGCCAGAGACAGTCATGAATTGAAAAAGTAATTTAAAGATAAGAGGGTGAAGTCCTTAAAGGAAAGTAAAAAAATAATAATCCACATAAAGATGAAAAATACACAGGAAGTCTGGATTATGTATACTATTGTGTTTTCTTTGAAATTTTTGACTGTTAATGAGCTAACTTAAGAGAGACATTTTATTTGGGGGGGCTGCTAAGCTAAATCAACATGAAGTATCTTGACTTCAAAATTTGGGTCTAAGGATATGCTGCTTTGGAAAAAAGGTTTGGCTTTTATTTCTACAGAAGATGAAAAACTTTGGATTTCTTCCAGGCTAATATGGTTTGATCAAACAAGAACTCCTGAGAGGTCTTTGATGAGAGCAATGGCCCAGGTGATCCAACATCCAAAACAGCTTCCAAACTGTTGTGAGAGATGGACCAACCACAAAAAAATACCCTGTCAGGACTTGACAATAATTCTAAATTTTCTCAAGATAATCATAAGATTGCCAGTGCCCCCAATCAGCAGAAAGTAATATAGAAAACTATACCCAAATTCCCAAAATATTGTTTATAAATGTCTGTTTTCATTAAAAGGGTGTGGCTATAAATGGTTAATGATCATAGTCATCTCTTTCTACAAAAGGAGGGATATGACATAGAAATGATAAAAGGTAAATTATTAAATCTAGTAAAAAACTGTTAATCTTAAAATACATTTCATTAGTATGGATTTGGTTTATGGATACAAATTTAAGGTCAATTTTGATACAGTGTATGTATATTTCTACTCTTGTTTAAGGTATTATGTTTATGCAGCTAATTTTAAAATATAATATATATTTAAAAATACAGATTAATAATCATCTATAGTATTCAAACTTATAGTCATACTAGTTAACTGACTCTGCCTATTTTCTCCCAGCATTTAGTTTAGTTTTCCCACCTAGCTCTATTCTGCCATATCACAAGCCAAAGCAGCTTCTTTATTCATAGAGCAGAATCCTATATCAGTTGTTGTTGAAATCAAGCTTTAAACAATGATTGTCAGATAAGATTTAGGGAGTTATTTCAATTTTTTTTCTGCTGATATCTGTCTTGTGGCCAAGTATATGGTCTATTTTGGTGAAGGGTCTAGGAAAAACTGAGAAGAAATATTCTTTTGTATTTAGATGAAATGTTCTATAGATATTTGCTAGATCAATTTGAGTTGTAAGTTTGACAGCTCCATTATTTCTCTGTTTAGTTTCTGTCGGGATGACCTGTCTGTTGGTGAGAATGGGATGTTGAAGTCTCCCACTCTTAATGTGTGGTGTTTGATGTATGATTTAAGCTATAGTAATGTTTCTTTTACAAATGTAGGTGCCCTTTTATTTGGGGCATAGATATTCAGAATTGAAATATCATCCTGGTTAATTTTTCTTTTAATTACTATGAAATGTACTTCTCCATCTTACTCGATTAATTTTGCTTTGAAGATTATTATGTTATATATTGGGATACCTATATCAACTTGTTTGTTAGTTCCATTTGATTAGAAAATCTTTTTTCAACACTTTCCTCTTAGGTAATATCTATCTTTAATGTTGAGGTGTGTTTCCTATATATAGTAGAAGAATGGATCCTGTTTTTGTATCCACTCTATTGAACTATGTATTTTTACTGATGAATTGAGTCTATTGATGTTAAGAAATATTAATGAGCAGGGATTGTTAATTCCCATTATTTTATTGTTGTTGTTGTTGGTAGTGTGTGTGTGTGTTTCTTTTCTTTAAATTTTGCTGGTGTGAGATTATTGCCTATGTTTTTATGGGTGTAGTTAACTTCTTTGGGTTGGGGTTTTCCTTCTAGTAACTTCTACAGGGCTGGATTTGTAGATAGATAATGTTTAAATTTGACTTTATCATGAAATAGCTTGTTTTCTACATTATAGTGACTAAAATTTTTACTGGTTATAGTAATCTGTGCTGTCATTTGTGATCTCTTTGACTCTGTAGCACATTTGTCCAGGTTTTTCTTGCCTTTAAAGTCTCCATTGAGAAGCTGGGTGTAATTCTAATAGGTCTGCCTTTACATTTTACTTGGCCTTCTTCCTTTGTAGTTTTTAATATTCTTTCTTTGTTCTATATGTTTAGTGCTTTGATTATTATGTGATGCAGCTACTTTCTTTTCTGAGACAATCCATTTGGTGTTCTGAAAACTTCCTGTATGTCTATTAAAAATTAGGATTTTTTTCTTCCTTGATTTTGTCTTTAATTGTTTCCTTCATCTGTTTGTTGTTTTTTTCTTTGGCTTTCTAGGCATTCTTTAAGGAATTTATTGATTTCCTCCAAATTTTTGGTTGTCTTTTACTTTTTTTGCTTTTGGTTTATTTAAGGGAGTTTTTCATTTTCTCTTTGAGGATCTCTACCATCTTCACAAAGTTGTTTTTTAGGTGATTTTCTTGCGAGTTGGCTCCTTTGCAATATTCAGGTTTGGTGTTATAGAGATAGCTGGGTTCTGGTGCTGCTATATTGTCCTGGCTGTTGTTAATTTTATTCTTACACTGGCATTTAGGCATCCGGCTTTGGGTGGTTAGGTCTAGATCCCGATTTCTGAGTTTGTCTTTGTTGGATGGCTGTCTTGTTTGTTGATTCCTGTTTCCTCTTTGTTTTCTTGTATTTATGGGGGCCAGCATGATCTCTGATCTAGTAGAGAGTCTCTGTTCAAGTTGGGAGCTGGCTTTCTGTATGTTAGTTCTGCCTTTGGTAGTTCAGGGGTCACAGGTTTTTCTGACTGATGTGGCCTGGACCTGAGTTGCAGGAATCCCATTGAGTGTGGAAGGAGGGCCTAATTCAGAACTGGGATGAGATGGGAGAGTTGGGAAGTGGAAGGGGCCTTGGGAAACAGAATCAAAAGTGGGGCAGCTTAGCTCGCAGGCAGGTCACTTACCTGTTCTGACTGGTATGGCCTGCATCTGAGCAGTGTAAGTCTGCTGAAGTTGGGGAAAGAGCCCAAGAAGTGTAGGGTGGTGAGCTAGGAGGGAGGTCTGGTGGATATGTGGTGTGGAACAGAATTTGGGGGAGTTGGACAGTTCAGCTGGCAGAAAACAACTTCAAATGTATCAAGGACCATACAGAAGGCTTGATCCTCTGAATCTGAATACACTTGAATTCAACAGCTCAGAAAATTACCTCTGAACAAGATCCTGATAGTACAGGCTTTACAACAAATATTTAATAATGAATGGGACCAAATGAAACTGTTAAAACTTCTGCACAACAAAGAACAATGTCATCATTCAAGTGAACATGCAGCCTAAAGAATGGGAAAAAGTCATCATCAGCTACAGGTCTCAGAGATGGAGAATATCGACAATGTACAAGACACTCAAACCACTAAGGAGCAAGGAGAAAAACAGCCCAGTTTAAAAATGGGCTGTGAAATTACACAGACTTTTCCAAAGATGAAACACAAATGGCTGAAGAACATCTAACAACTGCTTAGTCGTCAGGGAAATACAAATTAAAATTACTTTAAGATTTCATAGAAGATAATGACAACAGTTCTCATGGGTATGAAAGGGGGGAACTTATTTACTGCTGTTGAGAGTACAAATCAGTACTATTGAAGTCAGTGAAGAAGTTTCTTAAGGGGCTGAAAATAGATCTGTTGCATGACTCAGCTATACGATATAGGACACATACCCAAAAGACTCTATATCCAAACTATAGAGACACTAGCTCATCAGTGTTCATTGCCTCTCTATTTACAACAGTAGGGAAATGAAAAAAACTCAGATGTCTATCAAGTGATGAATGAAAAATTAAAATTTATTGTATTTACAAAACGGATTATTTTCAAGAATCTAAAAAGATGCCTTTCTATATAAGAATAAAATACCTCCCTTGTTTTTTTTAAAAAAGAAAAGTAGCATTGTAAATATGACTTGAGAAAAGTTACTATTTATCAAGCTCAAAACTCTGGTCCATAAACTGAATTTTAAAAAAGGTTATATTTATTAAAACCAAAATTTTATTTACTAGGCCTCTGAGGAAGCAGCAGCTGCATGGATAAACTTTGAATATCCCTTATTCTCTGAACCACTTTCTTGAGTGAGATGCAGCTTGTGTGATTCGAGTTTAGATAAAGTAGTGCTGAAGGTGCGAGCAGAGTGCAGAGTTGTGTCTAACCAGCTGAACTCTTAGAATGTGCTTTAGTTGCTCAGTACCATTCCTTCAAAAGAAATTATAAATCATTGATTTCTTAATTAAGCCTCATAGCTCCCTGTAATCCTTTTTGAAGACTTCCCTTCTTTATTCTGATTAAAAGCCTATTCATACCCAAGGTTGCTTATATCTATTAGTTGTTCTAAGAAGAATGGATTGACTCAGCAATGCCCCTGACCTTCATCCCCACTCTGTTTTCTTGCAGTGCTGTGCAGGTAGTCAAAACTCTTGTCGCACTGCATAGAAATTGTCTACTTATGGCTGCGTATCTTCTTCTAAATTAGCCACATGATATGCTTCGTATATCTGTGACTCCATAATTAACAATGTAAAAATAATCAGTGCATTTTGAAAGGCTACATGACAAACATTGTCTCAGGAATTTTGTCTATTTATTGATAATCTGCACCAGGGTTCTCATTTTGATAGATAAATACTACTGTCCTTTTTTAGAATATGTATCTTATATTTCATTTTTAACTTATGAATTAAAAACCTTACAGAGCTAGTTCCAGGACAGGTTCCAAAGCCACAGAGAACACAGAGAAACCCTGTCTCGAAAAACCAAAAAAAAAAACACCTTAAAAAGAGTAATAAAAACTGATAAATCACTTTAATGAGACTTTAGGCCTGTTTTCTGCATAAGGTCCATGTAGGGGGTTCTAAAAATTGAACAAAATGTAAAGATGTTGTTGGAAACTGAGGAATATATGAGAAAGACATTACTAAGTGCCCAATCATACTACAAAAGCATTTGTTCAACTATGTTCATAGCAGCACTATTTGTAATAGCCAGAACCTGGAAACAACCTAGATGCCCCTCAATGGAAGAATGGATAAAGAAAGTGTGGTACATATACATATTATAGTACTACTCATCGGTAAAAAACAATGGCATCTTGAATTCTACATGAAAATGGATGGAAATAGAAAACACTTTACTGAGTGAGATAACCCAGACCCAAAAAGATGAATATGGTATGTACTCACTCATTAGTGGATTCTAGCTATAAACAAAGGACATTGAACCTATAGTTTGTGATCCTAGAGAAGCTAAATTATAAGGTGAACCCAAAGAAAAACATTTATTTATCCTCCTGGAAATTGGAAGTAGACAAGATCGCTGGGCAAAAGTTGGGGGCACAGGGGTGGGGGTGAGGTGGGGGAGAGAAGAGGGGGGGAAAGAGAAGGGAGAAGGGGAGGACTGGGGAGAGCTTGGGGGAGTGGGATTGTTGAGATGGAGGAAGGGTGGATATGGGAGCAGGGAAGATGATATCTTAATTAAGGAAGCCATTTTAGGGTTGACAAGAGACTTGGCTCTAGAGGGGTTCCCAGGTGTCCAAGAGGATGTCCCTATCTAGGTCCTAAAAAGTGATGAACCAAGGAGAGGGGACAAGAGAGTTTTTTATTGACTGGTGAGGACTTTCTCATCATTCATATTATTTAAAATGGCCAGTGTGCAACTATGATACAAGAATGAAGTGTTCAGTTGCTTTCTTTTTTTCTTTTTTTTTTTTTTTTTTTTTGGTTTTTCGAGACAGGCTTTCTCTGTGGCTTTGGAGCCTGTCCTGGAACTGCTTTCTTTATTTTTAAATGTTTTGTAGGTAGCACATCCACCTGAGCCTGTATGGACTTAATCTATCACTATACATATTAATATACTTTGCATGTAAAGGAATGATTAGTTACAGTAAGTTGCATTGCACAGATTTAAATGACATAGTGAGAGTAAAGTATATTATCTTGTATTTTTAACCTACTATAAAAACTTGCTTCATCATTTTCATTATTAGAATATTATATCTTTGGGCCAAAGATAATGAAGAGAGGAGTTTGTTGCTGCAATGAGGGCACAGCAGTAGGCAATTCTAAGATTAATTTATGATAGTGACTTTTGTAATCAGATATCCGGAAACATGCACACATCCTGGGGCTACATCCTGATTATCTCTCAGTTGTATCCTCTTAGGGGCATTTAGCACCCTTCTGTAATATGCTATTATGGGTTGACACTTTTATCCTTAGATTCTCTGAACATATTATAGCAAGTAATAAGAATAAAAGATACAATTTATTAGAAATCTACTTTGAACTGGACAATTTGTATGGCTTACTTCATTTATCCTAAAAAGTTACTTCATTTATCCTAAAAACAGCCCTTTGGCAAATTAAAAGAAACTCTAAGTATGGAGTCAACCTATTTGATGCCAAATCATGTGTACTTGAACTCTAGGATATTCAGTTCCCAAATTGTGGCCCTTTCCAATTTACCAATATTCTCGATCTCCTGAAACCTTGTTTGAGATGAGCATTTTACTTGTTTGAATGTTTATTGTTATTTACTCAATAAAAACATTTGATGTTTTTAGTGGTCCCTTTAAACTTTCCTGCCAGAGAGAAAGTGATTTTCATCATTCAAATTGTATTATCTCCTCCTTCACCAAGACTTAGAGGTGTTCCAGGCACGTCAGTCAAATACTTTGAGTCTACATAATTCAAGTTTTGTATAGTATGGCATTGTATCTGGTCATAGATGGAATTTATTAATATCTTTGATGAACAACTATAAAGACTCATAGTTCCTGGTGTCTACATCCATAAGTGTTCTTATGTTTGTTTGCTTTTCATGAACCTTGTCATTCAAAATCTTCATGCATTTAGTGATCTATACCATAGACTTTAAATAAATTAATTTGCACATAAATTAACTAGAGTTGATTATTGCACTTTTTGTCTTTAATCCATCAGAAATGCTCACATTCTGTGCTTTCCCTATACAACAAAATAAGCCAAACAAAAATTTACCCAATCCTACAGGAAAAATTACTTTTTTAAACATTGTCTCATGGTTCTGTTCTCTCTTTGTTTCCAATGAAATTACTGGCGAGGGATGGAGGTCTTTAATAGATTCACAGAGAGACATCAAGAAGGAGGAGGATCATATGAATCCAAGATGGGCAAACAGCTCATAGAAGTTCATTCTACAGATGAGTGAATTAAGGAATAGATGAGTTATGAAAAATCATCATCCATGGTGTAAATAGCCGATTTGAAAATAGGCATTCATTTTGAGCAAAAATTTTTATGTTTGATAGAATGACTTCAGGCAGAGACATGCCTATATTCAAGCATGGAGGAGAAAGGGAGAAGGAGAGAGAGAGAGGGAGAGAGAGAGAGAGAGAGAGA
>JABTXL010000611.1:9277819-9323241 GCA_025134845.1 Neodon shergylaensis | reverse complement strand
AGAGAGAGAGAGAGAGAGAGAGAGAGAGAGAGAGAGAGAGAAAGATTTGTTGAATAGGCATATAGGCATGAATAGGAAGTAGAGATTTGTTGAACAGGCTAGTGTGAAGGAGCAGATCATGTGAGGAGACTTGGAAAGGTATGTAAGACTGATTCATGAACTTCCTGTTTTAATTGCTCTAAAGCATGAAAGACCTATGTATGGAAAACGACAGGACTCTATTGAAGGATCACTCCTGCAGTGCTGGGCAATTTGATTAGGGAAGCACTTTTGAGTTCTACCAGAGAACTACATGGAAACCACTACAATACTGTAGGCAAAAAGTCACAAGGAATTACATCACGGTCCTCCTGAAAAGTGAAGAAGTGATAATGATTCTGTATTTGCTGGAGCTCAGTCCACATGGGCCATTTCACGCATAGCACTTTATCCACCAAAGGCGTGAAATGCCACCAGGCACACCTGCTTCTTAACTTGAGCATCACTCAGGAATAGAACTCAAGCGAAGTAAAATGTAATTTTCTCAGTATGAGGTGTTATCTAGAAACAAGTAAGCACAGCAGTTCCTAATTACAAGACTGGGGACTTTTTAACCAAGGTGGGGAGATCAATTTCAAATAACACCAACAAAACAGGATACATCCTGTGGCAGACATCTATCCAAAGTCATCCTGGCCAAGGGAAAGTCTGTAAAATCCAAACTGCTTTCAAATAGGAAGTTGTACCAAGTTCTTAAAAATGGAATGGTAACTGACAGCATAAATGACCTTACATCTTCAGTATTTTGAACATTCCCTTTTTGAGTGATGGGAGAATGTTACTGCTGGCTTCAACCAGGAAATGCCTTGCTGTGTGATTCGACTTCTAGAGACATTTCAGTCAGAAATTCCCAGAGCCACAGTGTGACCATGGTGTTGGGACATAACAGTTTTGGAGAAGAGAAGCCAGTACTGTCAGAAGTTTTACTGCAATTAAAATTATTGAAATAGAAAAGTTTAAAAATGTTTACTTTTTATTTTTTTCTCAACATATCTGATTGAAATTTACTTATAAAACAAGATCACACTCACTCAGGGACTCCTTTGTGCTATCTTGACAGTAAAGGAAGAAGATGAAATCTTGGGGCATGGAGAGCTTGTATTTTTCTGTTTAAACTCTGGGAAGGAAGGTAGAAACATGGTGACTGCAGTAGGAAAGAGCACAGTCATGGTCATTGAGCCCAAGATTATGGTCTTTCAACGATATTCAAAACTTTAGAACTTGATTCTCATTTTAGATTCTTCCCACATTTTTGCCCAGCCTATCACTGGTACTTGCTAAGTTGATTCTGGAGCTGCCTTTTCTGTCTCTTTTTTTTGCTAGAAATGTTCTTATCTTTCTATGCTCACTGGCTTCTTTGAAGAGTTTTCTAGTTTACCTACCAAGGGCCAAGGTAGCAGAACATCCTCATACACCTGTGAGTCTAACATGTATCTTGGTTTATAAAATGTATGTATTATGGAACTATCTGAAAAGCTACTAGCCCAAGAGGACAGATCTTCATGATCACTTTTATAACATAGTTGGTTTATGTCAGTACTCAAAGTTTTGGAAATATTTGCTAATTATAAAAGCAATAACATTAGGCTATGTTTGATTTGGGATAGTTTTCTATTAGTAAAATTATCAAAATCCTTCTGAAAACCTAAGAACATTTACTTTGATCTGTTTTTGCCTTTCGCTGAAAAGAGAATTACTTCATAACTTACTTATATTTATTTAGTAAATATTTGGGGAAAATTTGATGTCATGATAAAAGTTAAATGTAACTTTCCATTCATCTTTAATTTACTCATAATTTAATAAGATACTTTAAAGTTAATACTGAAAAAGTATTTGTACACAGAAATGTGCAGTATAGGGGCTGGATAAATGTCCAGCAGTTATGAGCATTTATTATTCTTGTAAAGGGCCCACGTTCAATCCTAGCATCCATATGTTAGTTTACACATATCCAGGGTATCTGATGCCTCCTCTGACCTGTGTGGGCACCAAGTATGTACATGGTGCATATCCATCTATGCAGGCAGAATACTAATATGCATTAAATAAATAAATGTATAAAAATGACAGTAGCAATGTTAACTGCAGTATAATTTTAATATATGAGGCTGTGCTAAAATGATGTCATGGAGTCAAATTTAATCTCCTAGAGTATAGATAAGGGAAAGGAAAAATGAAATTTTATACTAATTATGATTAGAGATTAGAGTTTGGAGTTTTCTGAGGTAGGCTTAAATTCACTTCTGGGAGTTCTTTCCTATTATGGACTTGAAAGAAACCCCAGATGGTTTCTTTGGATAATGGAAATGAAATTCTTGATCCTGCATAAAGTTTGCTATGACTTTTCCAATTAAGTTGGAACACTTGCCAGTCCAGCCTTCAGGAAATTGCCTGAACAGTCATTTTCTCATACCAAGTGAAAACATCTCAATATTTTGGAGTTAATTGTCAGAGAAAGATAGGCTATTTGGAGCATGAGTTGATGCTTTATAAGTATTGCCCCGTGCAGAAGAAATTATGTCAGGATGGCAAAATAAATGACATTAATAATACTATCACTGATTCAAATGTTTGTATTGTCCTCAGCAAAGGGCATACTCTAATGACTGTCTTAAGTAAAGTCCTGTTCCAGGACTCTGACTGGGACAGCTCCAGAGAGATCTTGGTCTGATGATAGTGTCGCTGGTGACACAGCTTACAGATGTTGGTATGAAACACAAGTAGAAATGTGATATTTCAAACACCTGGGTTTGGACATATTTGAAGGATCTTAAAGGATGTTCTTTGACCTTCGCCCCTGGAGACTTACCACAGATTCAGCATGAGAATTTTATAAGAAACTGTAAATATCCATGGCTTTGGTGTCTGCAGACCTGGGATGACTCCCAATTACTTAATTGGGTGCTTCTATTCTTTGAAACTCCATCTCTCTATCTGTGAGGTGGATACAGTGGCCATCCACCATCCTTTCGGTGACTGATACTTACAATAAACTCAATGGTGGCCACTCGTATTGTTTGTCATAGAAAGCAAACATTATGACAGAGCTGCAAACATCAGTGTATCTGGGTCCAAGCACTGCCTCACATGTATCATTTAAAGGATTTGTTATCTTGGAGAAGTTATTGACCTTCTTGTGATTCAGTTTATTGTTTTAGAAATCTTTCAAATTGTTTTGAAGTGAATA
The DNA here is from genome assembly GCA_025134845.1 of Neodon shergylaensis. Classification (NCBI taxonomy): domain Eukaryota; kingdom Metazoa; phylum Chordata; class Mammalia; order Rodentia; family Cricetidae; genus Neodon; species Neodon shergylaensis. Next base: position 9,320,012 of record JABTXL010000611.1, on the reverse strand, counting down.
CCAACATCATATGTTTATGGTGAGGTAGTGATAAGGAGATAGTGATATACCTGTCTTAGCACAGTGCTTAGTGCCTAGTAACTTCAAGAAGAGTTGGCTATCACCAACACCTTTGTCATCACAATGACTATCCTCATTGCTCTCGCTGCTCTGAGCATCTATAACTCTGAGGATACGCTATTCAGCATCACCATCCACACATTATAGGTTCTTTTCTGTTGAGCTTGTCACCTCCTGACAATAACTTAAAGAAGATATTAATGATGACCCAGAGCTTTGCAGCAGATTGCCCATTGTTTGCTTTATGCAGGACACAATACACAACCCGACAGTTTCATATCCCCTGACTGGTACCTTATATACGTTAAGTGAAGTTCTTTCGTGGAAAATACAGATTGTCATCAAATCTACAACCTTAGAGGTCTGTGCACCCTGGGACAATAAGGGGTTGGTTATCTAAGGTAGAGGTCAAGGCCATCTGTCACTTGACTCATTATCATAATAGTTGCTATTAGTTTACTAGCATCTCTGTGCCAGACACTGTGTACGCAAGCTGTAGCACTTGATGATTTTAATTTGTGGGAAAATGTAGGAAGGAAATAAGAAAACAGGACTGAGTTCTGGAATGCATACAAAAAAAAGCTCAGTCTTCATCTGAGAATGTGTACTGGAATTGTTACGTTGTATGACTTAGTAAAATGATTATTTTTGTCTTAGGAACTCCTTCTCATATATCCATAAGCATTTCACCCACACTCAAGGCCACACCTAAATGATATCTTATTCAGGTTTAGAATTTTTAGCTCAGTGAGTTTCTACACTGTACTCTTCCTGTACCTGACCATGACATCTCTATAGAAATCACAAGCATCATTAGTTTATGTTTTCTACCTCTTCTATGAACCATTAGTTCATGAGGGGAAGTAATATCTTACACATATTTGTATCTGTAGTATTCAGCATAGGCAGTGTACACACACACACACACACACACACATACACACACACACAATGTGTTACTTTTGAGGTATGTAAGTGTTCTTTATATAAATTTCTACTGATAATGTTAACTTTTTCTTCCCTAGCAAAAATACTGCAGTTTTTCTGTGGATCCTTCATTCTCATTTGCAAAGAACCACCTATTCTTTAGACTATGCAAATCTCTGTTTTATAAGGAAATAAGTAGCAATGACTGTAAATGATTATAGTAAGTAATTTCCCAAGTGGTTATTTAAATAATAGCTAAGAATATAACTGATGGATCTGTGAATGAGAATGAACTCTGGTGTCTTGTAATTTCTTTTATCCAAAATTCTTTTCTCTGTAAACCCAAACTCATCTCTGTGCTCATGAGAATCTAGTGCTGTACAGAAAAGCTCCCTGGAAATGATTGTCTCCTGATCTTAGGACTGGAATAAAGTTCATTTTTTCTTGTGACAAACTTGAAGTTTCTTCTTTCTCTTTCCATCTGTGTCTCTCTCGGATCTAGCTGCTCCTATTATCTATGCTCATGGTTTATTATATCAGGAAAAGGAATGATGAAGAAAATCAAAGACAGAGTCAGTGGCAATTCAATTTCACCATAGTTGCCTTGGCTGCCTCTGCATTGTCAAAAGAAATAAAGCAGTATTATTCCAAACAAAGAACTTTAATATGACAGTGCTGACCTTATGCCCTAACCACTATAATGCTTGTGAGGATGGAGACGGCAGAGAATGAATGAATCCTTGGGATCCTTTGAGTTGTTCCCTTTAGAAACTTTTCTGATATCACAGTGAAGATGATAAAACATCTTGTACAGTCTTAGACATTTAGAAGTTATCATCAGGAGCCAAGAAAACTAGAGGGATGTGTTGATCGAACAATTTTATAATTCTTTAATCTCACTAATAGTCATGACATCCTAAGGAGATAAGCATTATTATAATTCACACACAAATAGCACATAGAATTAACTAAATTAATTATTTGCTCATGACATTTTCTATCTTCACTGTCTAACTGAAACCTAGTGTGTATTGTGTTCAATAAGACATTTCTAATTGAATTAATGCTACTACAGGAAAAGCAATACACAGTAAAAAAGAAGGATTATTTTTGATCAAACAACAGATGACCCAGTAATTAGTTGGTCAGTTGAGAGAGAGTTTATCTGTGGGTCAGGAAAGCTATGAAAGAAAGTCAAATATTTCCCTTTTTAGTAAATTGTTATATTCTGTCACATTCCCACCAATTGTTCCTCAGACACTGTTTTCAGGACATCTAAAAATGAGTTTTGAATCTGTACCCCTAGCACTTGGGGAGCAAATTCAGGAAGATCACAAGTTCAAGGTCAACACGAGGATTTAGATCAATGGCAGAGCACTTCTCTAGTGTACACAATGTCCTGGGTTCCATCTCCATGACTGAAAACAAGTGAGTTCTGGTATTCGAGTCTAAACCATTCTGTCAGATCCTTTAAGACATGCTCTCAAACATGAAAGCACGGGAATATCCACCGCACTCCAACACTCAGTGTCTGGAGCTTGATCCAGCTCGCCAAAATATCATTTGACGTGGACCCTTACAGGCACAGAGACTCTCCATTAGATCAGCGATGAGCGTTTTACAGCAGTTCTAAGCCTCTTTGTAGAGCTCCTTCTGGCAAACAGTGGCAGTGGTGCCTTTAGAACAGCAATGAATCATCCCTAGCTATTCTTTGAAATTATATAAAGCCATCTGCATTACGCTGGGAAAATATCATGTAGTGTAATTAATTCATCGAATATGATGATTATAGAGAGCTGTACGAATTTAGTCTTACAAGGGCTCTCAGGAGGCCTCGTTGAAAATTCCCAGTCTCCTCTATGCATCTGTGCTTAAATTTTCCTGAAACGTAATTACCTGCTTTTCTAGATTATCTGGCTATAATTTATTTATTTATTTATTTTATTTTTTATTGAGAAAAAGAAAAAAAAAGTTTCCGCCTCCTCCCAGCCTCCCATTTCCCTCCCCCTCCTCCCACATTTCTCCCCCTCCCCCCACTTCTCTCTCCCTCCCTCTCCAGTCCAAAGAGCAGTCAGGGTTCCCTGCCCTGTGGAGAGTCCAAGGTCCTCCCCCCTCCGTCCATGTCTAGAAAGGTGAACATCCAAACTGGCTAGGCTCCCACAAAGCCAGAACTTGAAGTAGGATCAAAACCCAGGGCCATTGTCCTTGGCTTCTCATCAGCCCTCATTGTTCGCCATGTTCAGAGAGTCCGGTTTTATCCCATGCTTTTTCAGTCACAGTCCAGCTGGCCTTGGTGAGCTCCCAAAAGATCAGCCCCACTGTCTCAGTGGTTGGGTGCACCCCTCGTGGTCCTGACTTACTTGCTCATGTTCTCCCTCCTTCCGCTCCTCATTAGGAACTTGGGAACTCAGTCCGGTGCTCCAGTGTGGGTCTCTGTCACTATCTTCATCCATCACCAGATGAAGGTTCTATGGTGATATGCAAGATATTCGTCAGCATTGCTATAGGATAGGGTCATTTCAGGTTCCCTATCCTCAGCTGCCCAAGGAACTAACTGGGAACCTCGCCTTGGGCTCCTGGGAGCCACTCTAGGTTCAAGTCTCTTGCCAACCCTAAGGTGGCTCCCTTAACTAAGAATTGTGCTTCTGTGCTCCCCTATCCATCTGGCTATAATTTAAATGCTTGCTATAAAAGAGCTTGCAAGATTGGACATGTAGCTAATCTTCCCTGGTTTTGTTGCTCTCATCCTTAAAAGCAGAAAGAGGAATCCTTCCTATGTTTTCCACCTCTGCCTTTGTGATGGGGAGTCTATAAATAGCCTCTCAAGGTAACTAGGGAAATAGAAGAGGATAGTATTGCTCTGTGACTTAATATGTCAAGTTCCCAGTTCTTGTAAAGATATGCTTTGAATACCATATAAATTAAATATGCAATTATTGCTGCTTTTAATTTGTTAACAAATGAATATTTGATATTTAAAGTCAGTATTACTAGAATGGGCATCTAAGCTGCCTCCTTGCTTTAGTAATCAATTTATCAGTCCCATTGAGAAATGAGCCAATGAACAGAGTATAGGATATTTTTGCTTCTGTTGTACGAAGATTATGCTTCAGACCCCAGTTGTCCATTCAGGTACATCCCTGAATTAGCTAGCATTTGACTTGGGTCTAATGGATATGTTCTCACTCTGCGCTCCACAGTAAATGGAGACCAGGACACAAACTTGAATCAGAGTATGTTCCAGAGGAGTGTGATTCTGGTGCTGATCAGAGAATTGGGTGAATGAGGCAAGAGAGGAAGACAAGAGTGCTCATAAATGTATTACTGGCTTCTTAGTGGCTCCAAAAAGACCACCAAAAGAAAGTCCTCAGATTTATTTCCTCTTGCTACAGTGCTTGTCCCGTGGATTGATAGCTGCCTTGTATTTGAAATGTGTGTACAGGTAGGCATCAGGTCAGGAGCAGCAAGTGTGGAGGCAAGAGTTAATCTAATTGAACCTGATGAGTCGCTTTGTAATTGCATGGAGCTCATTGGAAGCAGTGTTGAATTAGCTAAAGCAAACATAGCTGGAATAAAACTTGCCCCTGAGACAATCCCTAACAGCACTCAGCTGACTGCTGTATTTCTTTTACTTTTTTGGAGCACTCTTGCCCATTTGTGCTCTTGTTTAAGCCCAATCAATTGCAAAGTCCCCTTCTAGTTTGTTGGCAGCCATGATCATAGCAAAGACCATGTGAGAGGATTAGAGAAAAGAAAACAAGTCGAGAACCCCACGGTTATAACTATCACGGAGTATATTCACCGTTACTTCCTCTAACACCACTCTGAAAACAGACATTCCTCTTTGGTGAGCACTTTAATTGGTCTTTGTAATTTTTCTGGGGAGGGGTGACCTAGATCTGTATTCCCAAATGATCTGAGCCTTTAATTACTGAGTCTTTGCAAGGACTTGTTGGCAACAATTGCTTTTTCATCACTGGACAGAGAAAATAAATTGGCACCGAAGTCAACTCCCAGGACTTCAGATAATCTCGCTTCATTCCAATTTGTGACAGCAGCTTCCAGCCATTATAGTAATCAGCATCAATTGTCCCTAATGTAACTTTCTCTGCATGCTGCCTCACAGATATTAGAAGAACAAAGCTACCAAAATTGTAGTTATAACTTCAAGTTCAGGAGAGTCCTTACAGTATCCCTAGTAGAAGTTCTTGTCCATTAAGACTCGTGTCTCCAGTATAAGGTTTGGGTAAAAAAAAGGCAAAATTCTTTAAGTAGATCATCAGGAATGCAGGAGGTGGGAAGCAATATCAGTTTCACTCTGTGGGTTCTGGTAACATATCCCATCCACTAGAGAAACAATAGCGTGGCGATGAATTTACTGTATCTATTACAGCACAGTGTCCATTCCTGACCTAACACATTATCTGTGGCTTGCCTAGATCTTTTCACTGTTCTGTAGGCTGCCTGCAATGGCTCTGGTTTACATAATAAAATGAATGGCCATTATAAGCACACACCATTTGACCCACTTTTTTTATTGACCACAATGGCTGATAAAATGACCAGATATATGTCCTAAATTAATGTGGATAAGGAAAGGAACTACATATGCTGAGATTAGCAGGCAGTAGATGAATTCACTTTTCAGGTCAAATGAGGAAATGACTTTATTGAGTAAACTGCAGGCCGGGCAGTAGAGCATTCACTATCCAAAAGCCAATGGACTATGTACTGTCTATTGTAAATAAGTATTTCATAGTTAGGGTAATTTTTTTTGTGTGTGTGTTCAGTTTCCTGACATAAATCTTGTAGGTTATAAAAGAGGCAAATTCATAATGGTTCATGCACAGTTCTGGGAGGTTATTTTGAGCTACTATATACCTAAATTCCAGTTGTGTGTGTTTCTGTCATACAAATAAAGCCATGCAAATAAAGGCCATGAAAGCCAGAGTCAGGCAAATACAAATAATTCTGGTTAATCAAAATTCAGTCCTGGTCAAAGTCTCAGGTCATAGGGTACTGAACTGGAACTTGATGATATTAAATTACAGTACTCCCAGGGTGACAGTTGGGGATTTCTGAACTATGCTTATGAAAATTCCCTAATGGAGACTGGCTCCATTTTCTGATCTTTTATACATTTATTTTCTGGCAAAGTTTTTATGTTGTTAAGTTTAAATCATTTATTGAGTTTCAATGATGCAATCAATCTCCCACTCGGCTGGATGGACTCCGTAGGAAACTGTTCTGTTCTGAAATCTAAGCATTGGCCTCTGCATGGGTAGTTGTTGATTTTCTACTGGCAGCAGCTAAATCGTTCTTTTCATTTCTAATGTAGACTCAAGAACACATTTGTCAGGTGACCACACTGGGCCTAACAGCTGAGTTTGAGTTTTATGTGTTGGGGTATTCTAACTTTATATCTTTTCCCTTCAGCTTTAATAGTACTGTGTTTCCCCACAGTGCCTATATATAAATCTTACAGGGGAAGTACCATATTACAGTAAATAATGATGAACATTTAAAGAGTTATATAAACATATGGAGTGAGAAGCCCAGTATCTAAGAAATATCTAAGAACTTCCTCCAAATTAACAACTCATTACTCTGCCTTTGTGTGCCTCTCGGAGGTAGAATACAAGTTGTGGTGAAGACACTCTGAGCTTCAGAAACAAGACCCAGAGGCCCCTGAGCTGTAACTGATCTTAGTTTCCTCTTTCTGAGATCTAGCTTTAATGATACCAGAAGGCACCATGCAAGTAGCTAAAGAATGAAGTCAACCAGCAGTTTTGCCCAGATAGGACATCTATGAATCACACCAGTGAACATTATGGCACAATGACCCTATGGATACGGTAGTGGCACACATTCCTTGTTGGTAATTAACAAAGCTCTAATGTATATAGGACCCTCTCAACAAGGATACAATGCCTCCTGGTACTGGAAACCTAGTGAACTACTCAGTCCTTTTTTTTAGCTATTCATGATTTTTCTGGAGGAGAATCTACTCGCACAAATTTATTTTATTTTTTTAAATATTTATTTATTTATTTATTATGTATACAATATTCTGTCTGTGTCTATGACTGAAGGCCAGAAGAGGGCAGCAGACCTCATTACAGATGGTTGTGAGCCACCATGTGGTTGCTGGGAATTGAACTCAGGACCTTTGGAAGAGCAGGCAATGCTCTTAACCTCTGAGCCATCTCTCCAGCCTCTCACACAAATTTATTAAACCAGCACAATTGCTAACAACAATCTGTAAACTTTGTTTCTTATACCCACAGATAAGTGTGGTCTTTACCCATCATTAATGAAATTTATTTTTGCAACAGACAAAGACCACTCCAGAAAACCACAGCCAATTAAAATACAGAGCTGTGAGGTCTAATCCCAGTGGACACAACTGAAAACATGCCTGCACTTACAGCTCTGTCAGCATTGTGGAAGAGGGTTTGAGATGATTGTAAGAATCAGAGAGCCAGAGGCTTTGCTGTGATTGTATCTAGTAGCATTAGAAACTATACCATAAAATTTCACCAACATTACCACCAAACATGAACAGAACAAGAATTTACAGATATTCTACACTGAACTTGGAGAAGCCCACTAGGCCACCACACTACACAAAGAGATCCAGGCTACTGAGTAAAGAATCCGGGATATGTGTCCTTCCCCAGGGAAGAGTACACCAATTAGTCTTTAATGCCAAACTGTCAGTCTTGAAAACATGCATACAAGTAACACTTATAAACTCTGTAGGTTATATTTAGGAATATACATATATAAATATGAATGTGCTGTAACCAGTGACAAAAAAAGAGGTCATGAATCTGAAGGAGAGCAAGGAGGAGTATATAGGAGGTTTGGAAGAGAAGGGAGAAATGTAGCTAAAACACATTTTGTTTTCCTAATGAAACAAGCAGAAAACTTTTCAATGGCAATCTCAAAAAATAAAGAGGAAAATATAAGGTCATTGTCATTACCATTTTTTTAAATAATGTGGATATAGTGAAGATACTGTTTGTTTTCTTGACAAACTTTAGATAGTCATCATATGGAACACAGTTAATTCTGGTGGACTTGACTGCCAAAGCAAACAGGCAAACCGACTACTAAAATACAACAAAACAAAGTCAGCTCAACAGAAAATAGAAAACCGGGAGGAAAATAGGCAAATTTTGTCTAATTATAAATAGGAGATAACTTTAAGGCTCAAATGGTGGGAGGCTTTGTAAAAAAAATAAATAAAGTTCACTAGTTAATAATAAAGCATTTTCTCTATAAATTCCAAACAAAACAAGAAGGCTAGAGGGTAAAAAATATTTGCTGGAAAAAATGACATATAAAAGCTTGCTGCAAGCAGTGAAATCATCTGGGAATATAGCCCAGAATCTGCAAATTTTCTGAAAAGTATAATATATGCACAATAGTACAAAGGGAAGAAAAGAGAGTAAATATAGATAGTAACCAATACAATTAAAAATAGATTTTTGTTTTCCTTGTAAAACAAGTTGAAATTTTTCAAATGGTAAAATCTTGATATTTTCCAGGAGAGAATAAAAGAATAAACGGATGCAATATTTTAGTAGTTAACTTTGGCAATACCAAAAGGAAAATGTTTGCATTTTTGACCATATATCCTTTTCGAATATTGCACAGAGATACATATATGAAATTCCATTCTGGTTTTTCAGTTGCAAGAATCCATAATCTCTCTAATGAAAATCTTTATTTCTGGTATCTCTGTTCTGATAGATTGTTCATTTTATAGTTCTAATGCCATGGCAACATTTCAGATCTGATCAGGGTTTTCTTCATCATCAATCCATTATGGCTAGCCCATTTATCTATCTGTTCCAATATAGTACATTACCTGACAATTGTTATCTTGGTTTATAGCAATATGTCTCTTCAATAATTCCAGTAGATTAGTCTTGTACACTTGTCCCCAGGTGCCATTTAACAAGATAAGTGATGACCATAACTGGATTGTAAGAAGAAACCACTGCTGCTGAAGAAACTACTCATTTTAGATGCAGACCAAAGAGAAACCCACCTTTAACTGTGCAGGAAGCTCTCCTTACTGCCTCTCTTACTCAAGTCCTAAAGAGGCTATTAAGGCTGATGAGGGAAAAAAAATCAGTACTAGATCATGTATTTGACAGTAGTGACAACTGATCCGACAGTGGCCTGATAGTTACAGAGTTAATCAATCACTTTCTGACTGGATATGAAGCCAAATCCACAGGAGAAATTTTTATCTGTTTCTATGAACTGCTGAAAAGCCTATGGGTGTGGGGTGGACCTATCAATATTTTTCTAAGTGATCATGTTGTCTGTATCCTAAATATTTTTGTTTATATCCATAGATTTGTGCTACTCTCCAAATAAGATTAAGAAACTTCTATTGCAGTGAGTGGTGGTTAATGAAGAGACCCATCTCTGTTGAAAGTGTCAAGTGTAAACAACCCTGAATGCTTAGCTGTTCATTTGTCATCTGTATCAGTTTCCCATTATCCAAGGTTCATGGAATATCATAGAAAAGGGTAAAGAAAGAACGTAAGAGTTGCCAGGTAGGGAGGGCTGACTTCTGGGCATGACATGGTTGATGCACGTATCAACTCATAGCAGGCTTGGCTGTCCTTCAAAGACCTTCAAGAGATCAGGCCAGTGAAAATCCAGCATGGATGGGAGTGGGGTTCTGAGGTCCCCCCTATGCAGCAGTTAATGGCTGTCGAAGGACAGAGATTCATTCTCCTGTTGCTGGTAGGTTACCCATGTCTTAGTGGGAGATACACACACACACACACACACACACACACACACCACACACACATACACATATGGGCCACACAATTAGAATATGAAGATTATTAACAATATTTAGAAATAAAAGAACATAAAGTTGGGTAGGAGAAGGGATGGGGAATAGTAGAGGCAGTTGGAGGGAGGCAGTAGGGATATGATCAATGTAAATTAGAAATGTATACAGTTTCAAACAATAGAAACAAACTATTTGAAAAAGAAAATAAAATGTGGAAATTGGGCTAGCCAGAAGCATCGAATGCAGCATGTGATTTCTAAGAATAAGACCAAAATTGCTCCAGATACTTATCTCTCCATAACACAGTTTCCAGACCTTTTGTAAAATACACATCAAAAATGAACTACATGTATTTTTTTCCAAAATGTATTAGATTTAACAAAGAAGCAATGGTGGAATTCTGTCCCATTAGAGGTGTCCCAATATATTGCCTTGCAGATCATTAAACACTCAGCTGGGTGTGGTAGCACATGCCTATAATCCTAGCACTAGCAATAGGCTGAGGAAGAAATTGCTGCAGTTTCAGAGAAACCTGGGCTAGCAAGCTTCAGGCCAGCACAGCCCATATAATGAGAGGAACTCGAAAGCAAAACAAAATGAAAATAGCTTAAAATAAATGGCAGCAAAGAAGTACGTGCAGGGAAGGCAAAGAAGGGGATTTTCATCTACGCGAGGCCATTGGGGAGAACAGAAAAGGGGTTCAGTGGCTCAGGTTTGTCTTCTAAATGTTGCATTAACTTTGAGATTTTATGGGGGAAACTAGGTAGAAGGTTGAGATTTGTCCAGATGATAGAGACAGTGATCGTGAGTGGACGACTGGTGTGACAGATTATCACTACAACTGTAGCCTGGTGAATGGTTCTGGAGAAGTTGTTACCCCTGTGATCACTTAAGGGAAGAAATCAGGTTTACTTGAGATCATTTCCTCTGCTCTGGGGGCACAGACTTAGCTCTGTTGTAGGAGTGGTCAGATCTCATTCTTGGCTAATCCATTCTGTGAGTTTTGCTATTGCTTGGGAATAGTTCTGGTACCATTTCATGAAGACGTGTCCACACTATCGTACATTAGTGACTTAGAACAAAAATAGTTTTATTTTTATGATATTGCTAGTGAGAATTTGAGCAGAACTTTTCTCTGTGCTTCTATTATGCCATGTGGCAACCATCACATCATCAGAGGTGACTCACTGCCCTTTTTGCAGGAAGCCTAACAGGTGTAAGGGACCAATAGCAGCTTCTTCTTCATAACTGGCACCTCGGCTGTAATGGGTAGAATGTTTGGAAATTTAGACTCAGAGATCAAGTGAAGCACCTACACAGAGTTTCTGAGTTAGTTAGGGTCATCGTCATGTCTAAACGATGACGGGCAGAAAACAAGCTTTTCTTTAACACAGAGGGGCATGATTGGTTAGGAGGAGCTTTGTAGAAAATGGAACATCTGCAGTTGTTCAGTAGCCACGTCTTGTTTCCTTTTTCTCTGCACACAGCTAATTCTCTAAATGGATCTCTGAAGAAGAGACCCTTATCTTAGTGCCTGCTTGATCTCAGCACTGAAGCAGCTAGGAACATAGGACTATGAAGGGGACAGAGAGACCACGTCAGTAATGGAAATTCAGTCACCTCACATCACATGTGAAAATTGACTTAAAAGTCCTACAGACATAAAAGTCAAATATAAACTGATAATATTCTGGCAAATAAAAGAATAATGGAAAATGTCGGTGGCCTTATTGTATGCAAGTTTTGAGGACAATAAACAAAACCAATGAAAATGAACATGAACCATAAAAAAACAAACAATCAACAGCCCAGATAAATGGACTTCATGAAAGCAGAAAGCTGGGTCTTTGAAAGACACTGTTAAGAAACTAAAATGACATATGTGTGTGTCTAGATTATGTATTGTGTGTCTGTGTATGTCTGTGTGAGACAAGACTTTAATTCTGCAAACAAAGAGCACCTGCAAATATAGCAAATGAGCTAATTTGTAAAAAAAAAATTAGGAAAATACTTGATAAACTACTTCATTAATCAAAATCACAGGGAACATCAGGAGACATCCTCCCCCAAGGCTAAAATTACAATGCCAGAAATAACAATCATTGGGAAGAAACTGGAAGAAGATGGATACAAAGCCATTGGTAATATAAAAGATAACTACTTTGAAATACTGCCAGTTTGTTCTCTTTTATAAAGTTAAACCTATTCTTCAAACACAATCCCAGACTTCTGTACCCACACAAGGAGAATAAAGACTGTTACATAACACAAACTTCAAGCATCTTAGAATTACGTTAGTTTCTCAAAGCTTTATGACATTTCATTTTTTCAAAAAAATTATTCATTTTACATACCAGCCATAATTTCCCCTCCCATCCCGTCTCCCATTCTCCCATCCCCCGCCTCCCAACTCCTGACCAACCCCCATCCAGTCCTTCAAAAGGGTAAGTTCTCCCATGGGGAATCTACAAAGCCTGGTATATTCAGTTGAGACATGACTAAGCCCTTGCCTTCTGCATCAAGGATGAACAAGGTATTCCACCATAGTGAATGTGTTCCAAAAAGCTAGTTCATCCACCAGGGGCCCACTGTCAAGGGCCCTTCATACATACCAAGTTCTACAACTGTCTTCCTGATTCAGAAAGCCTAATCTGGTCCCAGGCAGGCTCCACAGCTAGAGTTCATGAGTTCCCATGAACTTGGTTCATTTCTCTGTAGATTTCCTCATCTTGATCATGGTCCCCTTTGCTTATGTTATCTCTCCTCCCTCTCTTCGACTGAAGCCTCGGAGTTTAACCTGATGCTTGACTACGGATTCCTGCATCGGCTTCCTTCAGTTATTGGATGAAGGCTCTATGACAAGAGTTAGGGTAGTCACCATTCTGATTACATGGGATGGCCAGTTTTTGTAATAGACTTAGTGACTTAGAATCAGAGATATTTTATTTTCCGCTGCTCTAACCTTGAAATCAAGGTGTTTTCTAGACTTAAAGTCCAGAAGAGTTCTTCTTCCCATTGTTGCCCCTATGATTTGCTAGTAACCACTGGTGTTTTTGGCTTTTAACTGCATCCCTGAAACTTTTACTTCTGCCTTTACACAGTCATTTTCCTTGTAGACATGGCTGCAATTCTGTGTCTCTCCTCCTTTTTCATATCAGATTTAAACTCAGCTCACCCAATATCATACTATTTAAATTAATCATATAGAGACAGAGACCCTCATTGGAGCACCGGACTGAAATCTCAAGGTCCAAATCAGGAGCAGAAGGAGAGAGAGCACGAGCAAGGAACTCAGGACCGCGAGAGGTACACCCACACAATGAGACAATGGGGAGGTTCTATTGGGAACTCACCAAGGCCAGCTGGCCTGGGTCTGAAAAAGCCTGGGATAAGACCGGTCTCGCTGAACATAGCGGACAATGAGGACTACTGAGACCTCAAGAACAATGGCAATGGGTTTTTGATCCTACTGCACCTATTGGCTTTGTGGGAGCCTAGGCAGTTTGGATGATCACCTTACTAGACCTGGATGGAGGTGGGTGGTCCTTGGACTTACCACAGGGCAGGCAACCCTGACTGCTCTTTGGGCTTACGAGGGAGGGACGGGGGACTTGATTGGGGGAGGGGGAGGGAAAGGGGAGGCGGAGGTGGGGAAGAGACAGAAATCTTTAATAAAAAAATAAATAAATAAATTAAAAAAAGAACATTGTATGCATACTAAATAAATAAATCCTTTAAAAAAAAGAAAGATTCTATTTCTAAATAAAGCCATATTCTGACATTCTGTGCAAATGGAAAATTTTCAGGGACACTATTGTACCCAATATAGTTGACTTCTCAAATTCATATCTATATTAAATATAAGATATATTCACACCGTTCCAACATCTTAAAGAATTTGTTCTTCTCTAGCATTAGTCCTGCATTCCATTTAAATGTCACCTCAAAAAATTTTTGGATCTGATTATCTAAATCATCAAATTTAGGTATGGGTGAAACTATGGGTATGGTTCGCCAAGGAATATGGTTGCCCTTCACCTACCGATCTGGAAACTTGGAAGACAAGCATCACTTCCCCACTACAGTAGTAGGAAAGGGCTATGATCAACATTACTACCCAAGCAGGAGGAAGCAAAACGAGCAAATAGTAATAAAGTAGATAGTTCATATTCTTATTTTTATTTATATTTATATTGATATATATTTGATATATATATATATCAAACATCATGTGTTACATGACTAATGTATAATTTTATCTTTCCACTGAAAGGCAAAAATAAAACTTACCTGAAACAAACATATATCTATGTACTATTTATGAGTATCTATATTTATATACACACAAATGCATACCAGAGGGCACAGTGAAGTGAGTTAAAATATTCTGTTCTTTCCATTTAATGTATAGAAAAGACAGCAAACTAATAACAAATAGACTTTTGTAAGTTAAAAGATAATCTTGAAGATAGGTGAAAAGGAGCATATTTACTTTTATTTGATAAAGGAGAAAAACCTGTAATTACCCCAAATGATCATTTTAACAAAAGGCAAGATGAGGGTCAAACAGTTGGCATGAAAAACTAAAAACATTGAATAAGATAATAGTTGTTACTCCACATATAAAAGTAAATTAAACTAATAAAGATGAAGTCAGTGATGGAATTTTTAAAATATATATTCTTCTCTTTAGAATCACATCTAAAACATGAAAAAGAATTTTTTCTAATAGGGGTGTAAGTAATCTGTCGATAAGTTTCAGAAAAGACAGTACATTGCTCTTCTGTTCAGGATACAAAAAAAAAAAATCATCTATAGCCAACCCTAGCCTTAAAGAGAATTTTAAACATCAGGCACTGTGAGGATTTCTTGCTTATTGGCTGGAGTTACATCCCAGAGTTCTTAAAAGTTGCTCTTTTAGCAATAAGAGGATAACACAGCCCCTGTTTATCATCAGTTTGTACAGCCTGAGGAGGTGTCATCTGTATTTACAATGTTAAATAAGACAGCCAAAACATGGGGAAAAGACAGAAAGCTGAACCCCATCCTGGGACCTTTCCATTTCAGCAGCCTGGAGATATTACCCTCACTTCTAAGAGTGATAAGGGAATGCAGAAAACTACCCATAGAAAAAGCTCTGAAAAATAAAAATGTTTCTGGAAGGCAGATGATGTATTCTGCAAACTAGCTTTGGGTTTTGTTTGTTTGTTTTTATTTCTTTTCCTTGTAGCAATGTAGATGTTATAAAATTCGGAAAACATAATAGCTTTTTATACTGTTGTTTTTATCTGTTTTTCAAACTCTTTCAGATTCCTTTCAGTTGAGAAAGTTAGATGCGAGAATTGTATAATCGTGACAAAGAACAATTGTGTTTGGGTTTGGAAGTAATACAAAAGAAGTTCAAATGTGAATTGAAATATTAAAAAGGTACTCTTTAAACCTTTATGCCTTTAATTTCTCCCCTAATTCCTCTCAGCTCTCAAAAACACAAAGAGGAGAGAAAACCTTCTTATTAATAGTTCAGACCTTTGGAAAAGCTGAGATTGATTGTCAATTGCTATGAGACTCATAAGAGATTATTTTCTAGATTATTTATATTTGTATTTTTAAATTTCTACTTTTATATTTAAGTTAAAACTATTCCCACACATCTACCACATTCTTTTCACTATAAGTTAATTCTAAAACAAAACAAAAACAAACTTTTTTGGGTCACTGTTCCATACATGTATATAGTGAATTTTAACCCTTGTTATACACTGCCAATTTACCCATCTCATAAACCCCTTCTTCTTCCCCAAAAGGGTCTTAGAGGTGATGAGTTCGTTACAATAATATAAAACCCAGCGGTCTGTTCTTTTCACTGAACAAGATCAAACTGCCATTCTGAGCAAAAGGAAATGGTCAGTGGAGTTGATTTATGAATCTTTCTTTGATAAATATAAATAGAAACAAATACTCAGCTGCTTAAATTTTCAACCATGTAATACTGAGTAGAGAAAAATAAGAAGAAATTCATAATCATAAAATACCTTTTAATTATATTTTCTTGGTTCTATTTTCTTTTGATATGACGTAAGTGTTAGTTGTTTTTCTTATCACTGTGACCAAGGGTATCATAAGCAGGTTAAAAGGAGAGAGGATTATTCAGGTGTATGCATCATGAGATACAGGTCATCATGTCAGGGAAGGTATAATGTCTGGGTGTGATGCCAACTGGAGCATGGGTTGGCTGATTAGATGGGTATTTAGGAAGCAGAGAGGCTGGGGCTCAAGGAGTGGTTGGGTTGTAACACTCTGTATTTAGTCTTTACTGGCCCCTTTTTCTTACTGATGCTTCCTAAATGTTCCGTAAACTTCCAGAACAGCACCATTTACTAAGGACTATGTTTTCAACTAAATGAACCTGAAGGGGACATATCACAGCAAACTGTAAGGCAGTCTCATTATGTAACCGAGGCTGGCTCCCACTCTGGGTACACCTACCTCAACACTCTGAAGGCTCAGGAGTCCAAGGTTGCACTAATATCCCTGATTTCTTGTATATGATATTTTGTCTTTATTTTCAAGAACCTATTAGCCTCTGTATTATTTTATAGTTAGGACCTTCTACTTGGAAAGCTCCTTCATTTTCCATTGCCTTTGCTATAGCGTCAGTTAAAATCTGCTAGTTTCTGCTCCAGCATGAAAAGATATTTTTCTTATTATCCAATTCTACATAGTTTTCTTTATTTCATCTGGCTTAAGCCACAATTTTTCCTAATTTCATTATTTTTTAAATTTCTATTGGGAAAGAGAAGACACTAAGGCTACATTTACTAATTTATTTAAATAAAAAAATCTAATTGTCTTCTTTAGATAAACGCTATTCTATTTTATATTGTCAGTACCTAAGCGTCATAAAGATATAAGCAGTTTTGCGGGTATCTTTTAAATTTGGAGGACTATGAGAAATCTGAGCGAGATGGAATGCGTTCACTTTTCCACAGCAGCTTCTTTGGGACTGGCATATAATGAGTCGTCTAAGTTATTGTTTGTTATGGCTATGACACGCGTTCGTTGTTGTGTCCTCGGGGAAGTTGTGATCATTCTGAAGATTCCACATTTTGCCAGAGGTCATGCTGTGAGCCTGGAGGTTGTTAACAGCTGTTCGAATTCTTTGACATGCCCTGCACTATAGACAGGACTCAGTTTAGGAATTACGTTCTCAACTTTACCAGCACTGACTTTAAGCGAACGCCTTCATTTCTTCATTTCTTAGTCTATGAATAGCTGTTATTCTGACTCAAAAATAAATGAATGCCCCTACCTTCCCTTTCTGTGAATTTCAGAAATATCTGTGGAGGGGACTATTTTATTTTCCTTTGTTGACCTTGCCTCTGTCATCCATCACCAATGACTAGCTCTTTTTTAAGCTCAGATATAAACTAGCTCTGAGATTACTTCATCTCATTCAATAGGTCTTAAAATTATAAGAAAATTCAGGGATCTGAAAGAAGTAAAGACAAGCCTAACCCGTTTCTCTCAACATTCCTCTGCATGTAATTGGGGTAATACTTTACTCCTGTGTCTGTCGACAATCCTCTGTATTTAACTGGGATAACAGTTTACCAACATCTCTAGTCATAGTCATAGTCAAAATAATGTGAAAGTTGTTTGGGGGTTCCTTGTATTTGGGACTCTAGATTTTTTTTCAGCAAAGAAAGGCTCAGTTCTGACTTTCCAATCACGGGCAGCATGCTGACCACAGATGTAGCTTTTAGTCTTGGGGGTCCCACATTTACCCCAAACCTCCTATTCAACTCTTCTGCAAAATAAGCTTCTTGCATTTTGTACAAAATGCTGAAAATTGAATCTTTGTGTCCGTAATTTAATGTTGCTAGGAAACATTTTTTGTTTTGTCACTATGAAGGAATTTGGCTCAGCAATGTATTAATCCCTTACAAATTAGCTAGATAAATCTGTTCATGGTGCTAAACTGGCCCATAACAGGGACTATAACGTTGAGGATTATTATATTTGATTAGTTTTGAAGTCCCTACACAAGTAGTATTATTTACCTTTCTTAAATCAGATATGAAGGGCGAATTAGGAAGACAGAGTAATGCCTGTCACCTAGTTGGAATATTACCTGCTCAAATAGGGAGCTTGCATATCACTACAAAGGCCAGAAGTTCCAGGAAATGCTATCAACTCTCTAGCTTGGTTGGACAAGGGAGCAGGGCTATGGCTGAGCTGAGGATCTCCAAAATATATCCTCTACCACTGAACTACATTCCCCAGTTCTGGAAATCTAAAGAGTTCTCTGTAAATTTCAAAGGCTTTACTTAAAAATTTAAGCAAAAATTTCAACTAGTAATAGCTGAGTGCACCCCAAAAAGCATATGAAGGGCTTAAATATTCCATTGCCTAATTTTAATATGGTTTTCAGAGTGTTTACTGCATCGTTCTTTAGTCTGAAAAAATTTATGCAATCAATGGAAATAACTCCTTAGCTGTACAGTCCAAGAGACACATGGAGGTTAAAATAACTTTAGAATTAAAGACAGATGAAACATTTAAATTGTCTAAGCCTTTTCATCTACAAAATCAACATGGATAAAAATGAACTTAATTCAATAGTTCCTTATGAAATGGCTTAAATCTCACTCTTGAGACTGGCAAATGTCTCCCTTAGGTTCAAATGGAAGCTGACTTCACCTAAAAGTTCCGTGCATATCATTTCCCACTGTGCATCTTACTAAGCAATGAGAGGTAGGACAGAAAAACAGCCATTCACTACTGCATCCTTTTTTAAATGCTGAAACTGAGGCTAGCTTGCTTTTAAGGGCACCTCTAAGGTTCTTTGCACTCCAACTCTGGAGAAATTCCAGCTGTGTTTTATAATGGCTGTGATAATGACAGTGTTGCATCTCATTCCAGAGAAAGAGGAAATCATTATAAAATAATTGATCATCTCAAATGAAGTCAAGATGAAATGATTAGCTATTAATCAAGAGCCTTAGTGATTACTTGGGCTCAAAGCAACAGCCTGATTGCAATATCCATTTGAAGCTATACAAACTGACTCTAGGAAAATCACGGCATTGTGGAGAGATTCCAAAATCATCTTCAGGCAGAACTACCCTTGGGTAAAATTAGGACAAATGTTTGATTTTACTTTCCCACACTGTTTCCCAAACATTGTTGTGCATTGGACCTGGACGTCATTTTAAATTACAGATATCTGGGGGAGTCATCTTCAGGATTTCTTGTTTAATATGCCAGCAAGCCTGGAAATAAGGACTTGCAATATTCTATTTCCTCCACCAATGTGTGTGTGTGTGTGTTTGCATGTATGCATATTCATGTATGTATGTATGTGGACGCATGTATGGATAGTAGAGATTGCAGAAGTTGACCATGGTTTTATCTTAATATTTCCACTTTATTTTCTGAGACAAGGTTTCTCACTGAAACTACATCTGTACTTATTCCACTTATTTGGCTAGAGAGCCCTTAGGAGGGATCCTCTTATCTGCCTCCCCGTGACAGAGTTACAGCCATGTTGCCATGGCTGCCATTTATGTGGGGGTTGGTGGTTGAACTCAGATCCTTATCCTTACACAACAAAAGCTTTAGTAATTGAGGTGCCATTCCAACCCCAGCAACGTAATTTTCGATTGTGTTCTTAGCTGCTCTGCCACGTTTGTTTGGGGACCACACTTTCAAAGTGACTATTCTAGTAGATATGCTTTTAAACAAAGGAAAAAAATAATTATATAGTTAAAATTAGCATTCTATTTTAACATAAATGAATAAACATATTTTAGTAATTGTCATTGTTGAGACCTGCTTGGTACTGCACAATAAATCCTTTGATTCTTTCTAGAATCCTCTGTGCTAAATATTTTCATTGTATCAATTTTAGAAGCTAGAAAACAGAAAAGTACTTAAGTAAATATCATGAGGTCACATAGGCAGCAAAAGTGGACATTTGGAGCTTGATTCTACTCTATAGTGTTGACCTTTATGGTTGTAGATCTTTTGTTATAATATGAACATGATATACCTGCTATAAATTTATGTTTCTTCTCCAGATGGGGCATTATTTGGGGAGGTTGTGGAAATTTTTGGAAATGGGACCTGATTGGAGGAAGAAAGACACTCAAGGTGACTGATTGTTCAAGATGTATCTTTCCCTACATCTCCTCCTGGTACTCTCTATGTTCCTGGTCATGATGATTTGAACAGGCTATTCTGCTACTTTCTCTTCCATGACCATTCAAATACCTGATAATTAACAACCATAGATGAAATGCTCTGATATCACAAACTAAAGCAAATCTTTCTTTTCTAGGGCTGTTTCTTGTTGCATTTCTTCAAAGCAATAAGAATCATAACTAACTGTCCTCTTATACACTGGGAGTATAGTTGATGCTAGGGTATATAGCTGCCATGAACAAAGTCTGTGGTTTAATTGATAACACCACACACAAAAGTATTTCTAGCTTCCTGGAAAAGAAACATCAAAGCTAAAAGGTAGCTAAAGAAGACATAATAGGCTGGAATGATCCTCAGTTGATAGTACTTCACTAGTATATTTATAAAACCCTGAATTGGGTTTCAAGTGCCACATAAAACCTGGCATTA
Organism: Neodon shergylaensis; assembly: GCA_025134845.1. Classification (NCBI taxonomy): domain Eukaryota; kingdom Metazoa; phylum Chordata; class Mammalia; order Rodentia; family Cricetidae; genus Neodon; species Neodon shergylaensis. The sequence continues at coordinate 9,299,566 of JABTXL010000611.1, read as the reverse complement.
TGATGGAAGGCTCTAATCACAGCACTCAGCATCTTGGAAATCAGCTGGAGGACCAGAAGTTCAAGTTCAACTTTCGCTACATTGAGTTGGAGGTCAATCTGGACCACATGAGACTCTGTCTCAGGAGGAACACACAACACAAAGCTGTAATGTACTTTGTCAGATTTAAATGAGGACAAGAAAAAAATTAGTCTGATTTGAAATCTGATTAACTGTCGATTGAAAGTTGGGTTACTTATGAGTGTCCATGTTCATTTGTTGTGTTACGATCCATTTAGTAACTTAAAGTGAAAGGCATAGTATTAATATCTTTTCACTTCTTGTCCATATGGGTCAAGTGGATCCAAGAGCATCTGTCTTTGAAGAAACATTAGAAATTCAAGGAATATAGTAAAATGTTTAAAGTTCCAGTGTGTGTGGGTTACCTGCGAATTATAACTATAGCATCAAATAAATGAATAATTAGCCTCTAAACTCATGATCCATCATCTCTCTGTATCTATACACAATTGCCTTTTATTATGCATCATTCTAAAACAAGCAATGGATTTTCTAACAACTGAAGGAAAACCAAAAGCATTCTGAAACAATAACAATGAACTATATAACATAACTATGAAATATTGGTGGGAGAGGACTGTGTTTATTAATTCAGACAAGTTCTGAATTCTGCAGTGGCAACCCCATTTCTTAACCCTCAAAAGTACAGCTCAGTGCCAATGTGTTCAGTTGTGAGAACAAATTCCTCTTTGTGTTTTGGTATTGCCAACACAGATAGTAGAACCTATTGGGAGCTGTCTCACTCTATGAAGTGCTGAACCTTTTGGTGGGCAGTTCTTATGCTTGCCTTCTTTGGCTACGGTAAATTTCTCTTACAGAATACTGTTGATGAATAATGTGATTTGTCTACAGACAGAAATAGTGTTGTTTCCATAGCAAGAGGCCATAAAAAAGAGAAAATAAAAAAAATCTTCTAAATAACAAGATTTTTTTGCTTTTATCTTTTGCTGGAAGGGCACCTACTTTATATTTATGAAGGGCTTTACAGAGATAGCACACTCAACTGAATAATTGAATAAATAACTTTCCTTTGTGGCTCATAAAATATAAAATTAACACAAACCTTAGAAAGTACCTGAACATTCAAGGGTTGAAGATACAGCTCAATCAATTCAGTCTCAGCCCCAAATTAAATGAAATTTTGAAATAGAACAAAGGAAAAAATATATGAACTTTCAATAAGTAATCATATTTCCAAATAATATTTCCATCTTGTCCTACTTTATGTCTAACAATGCACTTTATAAGTCATCAAGAACGGGGAAGAAATTTTTTTATTTTGATATTGAGTCAGCTACTATAATATACATTTTAACACTCTTAGGAAATGTATTTTTTAAAGTCAGACATTACAATGAAAAATAAGTTGATCTGTGAGAATATTCAGACCTAGTAAGGACAAAAAACCCTAATTAAATGCATGCAATCCCTGCTAATTGATTGAATTTGTGGGCAGCATCAGGACCACCTGTATGATTCATACTACAGGCGTTCAGTTTCCTGCAACCACTGCTTTTTGGAAATATCCTGAAAATCATAGATGAAGTCTTGAACATAAAGTTTGTATATCAACAAGCTATCAGGAAACTGAGACTATCTCATGTCAGATGCTGTCAAAAATTGCCAATCGAAATATGAACTATGTACAACCCAGAAGCTGGCATTCATCCTTAATACATCATCAAACGGTTTGAACTTGAAAGTATCTTTCAATAATGATGAAATGAACCATCAATGAAAACTGACAACATGAGTATCGAGATGGATGATACGGCCTACACAGATTTCTAGTCTGTAACCATATCACTTGGTTTAAAAAAAAATGCCCTTACATTAGAGTAGCCCAGTCAGTGTTGGTAGTATTTAACAAAAGCAATCAATACTCACCTTTATTTTAGGCCTTATAGAGCTCTGTTTATAATGCATAAATTATACAAAATATTGAGTTTCACTGTGACATTTCTGCACATAAAATATGTATATTCTACACACAGAATACACATAATTTACTTTGGTCCGATCCATTCTCTCTTTTAGCCCCCTTTATTGCCTTTTATATCTCTCTTTTATCCTCTCCATGTTCTAGGTTGACCCCTTTTCTCTCTTACCCCCTTTTGTCTTCAAATAATCATAGAAATGGGAGAAGGCATGGTAGCTGTCTTCAAGCGTCTGGTTTATTTCCCTTAGCACAATGCTCTTTTGTCCCATCATTGCCCTGCAAGTGACATAAAACACATATTAATTGTATCTTCTTATGTTATGTTTCACTAAAAATAGTATCCTTCAAATCTGTCCATTCTGCAACAAATGAGAGAATATTATTAATTAGAATATGTAGGAAATTCTCTCTGGAAGAAACATTCTCCCTCTCTTAGCAAATCTTGGCCACTGGTAGCCCTTTATCTAGGAGAAAGATTTTGGTGAATTTTCACCATTCACATAGGCGTATCAGTTGGCATTGTGTTATACTGATCTTGTTCAGGCAATCATACTGTTGAAGGCTCCGGGGTGCATTTTCCTGTCCTGCCTAGGGAACAGGACAACATTTGGATCCTCTGCCTCTTATACTCTTTCCATCTCCTCTTTACCATGATGATCCTGGCAGCGATTTACTTTTTCATTCTGGCGTTGGTGAATCTAATTTTGTAAACTGGTTGCTCTCTGTGGTTTTTCCCTGTATTTTCTTGATGACTAATGAAATTAAAAATCTTTTAAAATAAACTATGTTATTTGAGTTTTTCAACTTTTATCCTTACTCAGTCTTGATTTTTATGGAATCTCATTATTTTTCAAAGGAATATTTTGTAAAATTTTGGTTGATTTGCTATATTTTCCCTCTGCTGATAAATTTCTCTGCTGTCTAATGTTGGTAAAATTTACCGTTTGCTATTTTTGTAGCTATTGTGGTTAAATTCTTTTCCTGATCTTTTTCTCAGCAACTTCTTGTTATTGCTGTAAAAAATGATACTAATTTTTATGTGACGATTTTGTGTTCTACAAATTAACTTTTTATGACAAAACATATGTAATGATGTCTCTAAGAAAACAGAGATAATATTGGTTGCTGACATTATAAAATCATTTGAGGAAAGGAGGTAACAGGGACATAATTATTAAATATGCAAATGTTTTAAATATACAATTAATTATTTTCTTATTAGACTTAAAATTACAAAAAATAATCATAAAAAATTAAAAGTTCAACTATGTGCTATATTTGCATACTTACAGCACACATCAATAATGGCTCAATGAAAATATTATAATAATACTCTATTTGAAGATGGAAAAATATGAAATTGGATGTTAGAGCAAGAAAGAAATAATATGCTTCTATAATACACAATCAAATGAGATGTAAATCTCTAAACAAGAAATAAAATGTGTATATTACTTATATAATTAGAGAAATAAGCAAGTAATTTGAAAATGTATATTTCTATGTACCATTACTTTAAAAATAACTATGGTATAAATGACTATCACAATATAGTATTATTTTTTATTTTACATATAATTTATATTTATTGTAGAACAGTTAAAAAATCTAAATGTGACAAAACTATTCCATTGTTAACATAGTAGACACTATCATAAATAATGTTTTATAATCTTCCAATATTCAAAACTATATACTGGCTTTCCTCATGACAGTATTTTTATATAATTTTTAAATAATGAGAAACACAAAACAATCTGGGAGGAAAAGGAAGTGACATTTGAATTGGGGCTTAAAATAGAATAATGAAACAGTTTAGCTCTCACTGTGTGTCAATTAGCAAGCTGTTTTACATGTATTACCATTTAATTTTCATAATACTCCGAGAAATAGCTACCATTCTAAATCATAGCTGTAAAGAATTGGAAACTAAAACTTGGGAAGACTTTTTGCTCAAGGCCATTTGGCACATACGTATTCAGGGCTGTACCTTGAAATTCCACAACCACAGAGTGTCTGAGATGCTATCTAGAACAGACACAAACTGACCACATTCCTAGCTCTAAGGACTGAGTAGTTGACCCAGTGCCTCCCTCTTCACAGGAGCTGATTAAACATGGAAATACAGAGGCTGTCCAATTCAAAAGACATTATCTCTAGAATACATTTGACTACTTTACAGCTACTCATGTAGGCCATACTTCATATATGTTCACCTTCCATTATCATCTTTAGTCCCCTTACCATTGGTTTGTCCTGCATCCTCCTTTTACTACTCTCATTATATTTTATTATATGAAAATGTCATATATACATACACACATATAATGTATTCATATATATATGTGTGTGTGTGTGTGTGTGTGTGTGTGTAATTGATTCCCCCTTTCAATCCACCCTGATCAATCCTCTCTTAACCTTAGCAGTTTTTTTTCTCAGATTAATGACTTGTTTTGTCACCCATTTAGTTTAAATTGGTCTAGGTGTTTGATCACTGGATTGGAACTATCCATTGGAGCTTGGTGGGGTCATTAGTGGATACAGAACTGAAGGCAGCTGACCCTCATTTCCCTGAATATATAGGTAGCAAAATAATTCAACAGTGGGAGTCAAGGCTCTCTGATCCCTTCCTGAATCCAAGCTTGATTTTAGATGAACCCATTCTTGTGCAGAGCCAGCAAAGATGTCTATAACTGCTATGAGTTCATGGTTACAGTGACTGTCCTACCCAGAATATGGATATTTTCTGACCCTCCTATCATCACTTCTGTAAAGAATAGCATAGAGCTTTTGATTGGGGTTTCATTGAGTCTCAGAATTGCTTTTGGTAAAATGGTAATTTTCACAACATTAATTTTCTCCATCTATGAGCATAAAGGCCTTTAATCTTCTAGTGCCTTCCTTGATTTACTACTTCAGAGTTTATAATATTTTGCTTTAGAGGTCATTTACCTTCTTGGATAGGTTTATTTTGCAGTAGTAAGTCTACTCTGAATGAGAATTCTTCCTAGTCTTGTCCTCAGTGACCTTGCCATAGACATAAAGAAAGGATCCTGGTTATTGTGTTCACTTTGTGTCCTGCATCTTTTCTGAAAATATTAATTATTTCTAAGAATTTTCCGATGGAGTCTAGACGTCTTTATAAATAGTGAAGAAAAACCTTTCATTCCTCCTTCCCTGCTTATATTCCTTTTATTTCCTTCTCTTGTTTTATTGCTTTAAGATTTCAAGTGCTGTATTGATTAAGAGTAGAGACAGTGGCCAGTCCTTACTCCTCATTTTAATGGAATTGCTTTGAGCTTTTCTTCATTTACAATAATGTTGCCTATGGGTTTGTCAGATATAGCGTCTGTTATATTAAGTTATTTTCACTCCCACTCTGTTTTCTCTTGGAATTGTTATCATGAGGAGATATTGGATTTTTGTCAAAGTCTATTTGCTGCATCTACTGAGATGACCTGCAATGTTTGTCTATAAGTCCTTTTATAAGATTTTTACATTTATTATTTGGTATATGCTAAGCCATCATTGTATTTCTGAGAAAGTATTTTGCTGAAAAATAAATGCCTTTATAGCTCTCTCTCTCTCTCTCTCTCTCTCTCTCTCTCTCTCTCTCTCTCGTCTTTATCTGGTCTGGAATTAGAGTAATACTAGCTTTATGGAAGGAGTTTTGGAACATTATTTCAGTTTCTATTTTTGCACAGTAATTTGAGTAGAATTGATTGTGGTTCTGCTTTAAATGTCTGATAGAATTTTGTTGTGAATATATCTAGATCTGGGTTTCTTTTAGTAGGGAGTTATTAATTTAATTACTTTTTCAGTTCTCTCGATTGTTGTAGGTCTGTTTATCAAATTTATCTAATCTTGACAACTTAGGTAGGTCAGATGTTTACCAGATTCGTTCACTTGTTTTAGCGGAGCATGGCCTTGTAAGATGTTGTTACGGTTTTCCGAATTTCATTGGTATCTGTTGTAATATCTCCTTTCCTATCTCTAATTTTGTGAATTTGACTCTTCTCTGTTTTTCTTCTGGTTAGTTCAGCAAAGGATTTGTCAATCTTATTTAGTTTTTCAAAAAAGCCATAAACTTGAAAGAGCACAGGTTGGGGTGATGGGGATGATTGGAGGAAGGAGAGGGAAGCAGGAGGAGGTAATTCTATTACAACCTCAAAAAGAAAAGAAGTATTTTTAAAAGAGAAGAATAGGCAAAAAAGGAAGAGCTGACTCTATATTTAATTTATTCTTTTTATTTGTATTAGTTCTTGTTTTTTAAAGCTCTGGAGATTCAGCATTAAGCTTTTGTATAATACTCTCCTTTTAAAAAGTCAACATTTAAAACTATGGTCTTCTCTAGTAGCTGCTTTCATTGTATTCTAGGTATTTCGTTATGTTTTTCTTTTCATATTCATTTAATTTCAAGATCTTTTAAAATCTCCTTATTGATTTCTTTAATGGCTCATTCAATGATATAGTTATTGTTCAACCTCTGAGAGCTTGTGCGATTTCTGGAGTTTCTTTTGAAATATGATTCTAGCTTTATTCCTTTGTGGTTAAATGAATTACATGGGGTTATTTGTTTTTCTAAGTTCTTTGGAATTTGTTTTGTGTCCCAGTACATGGTTTATTTTGGAAGGCTGACATGGGCTACTAAAAGAATATGCAATCTGTAGTATTAGGGATGTATATTCTGTAGGTATGTGTCGGGCCATTTGGTATATAGTGTCATTGAACTCTAATATCACTCTACTTATTTTGTTTATTTTTTGTCATGTTCGGTAAAAGTAGGGTTCTAAAGACACCTGCTATTACCCTGTTGAGTTTAATCTGTAACTTAATGTCTTATTGTGTTTGTAAGTATATGTTTATAATTGTAACGTCCTCATCTTCTTGATGGAGGATTCTTTGGTTCAGAATGAAGTGAACTTCTTTATTTCTTATGGTTAGATATTATTTGAAGTCCATCTATTTTTTCAGATATTAGAATATTGATGATTGTTTGTTTACTGGTTTGATTTGCTTATAATATTTCCCCATATTTTAAGTCTTTAATAATGTCTATCTTTGAAGAATAGGTGTGCTTCGTATAGACAACAAAAGTACAGATCATGTTTTCAGATAGTCTGTGCCCTGTCTTTGGAGAATTAAAGACATTAATTCTAGTCATTTTTGCAATATGTGTATTAGTTGCTTTTGATTTTTTATTTTTCAAGTTTCCAAATTAATAGTCCTACATCACACAATCTGTCTCATAGCATAAGCTCTTTCTGCACTGCAGTCCTCTTGGCTGTGTTTTTCCTTCTCTTCAGTCCCAAGAATTCCTTCTAGTAACCTTGTATGATTGCTTTAGTGTTACTAAATTTATGGATTCTTCTTTACAATGGACACATTTTCTTTCTTCATCTCTTATAATGGATAATTTTATCAAGTATTCTGCGAGGCCATCTGTGTTCTTTCAGAACTTAAATCATCTTCCCCCAATGTATTCTGACTTTAAATTTTTCACTGAGAAACCAGCTGTCATGAGATATCTATCTTTATCTGGGACTTGTGCTTTCCTGCAGTTTTCGATACTCTTTCTTTGTTTGGTATAGTGTTTTATCTATAATACAGTGTATGGGATTTCTTTTCTGGTTCTATCTATTTGAAGCTCTGGGTGTTTCTGTTGTATAGAACAGTTTCTTCTAAATTAAAGCATCAGTTCCCTGAGGGATGGTGGAGATACATGAGAATCAAGAAGTAAAGGGGGCAGACATAGTGAAAGTAGTCATCTTATCAAAAGCAATCTTCAGATTCAATGCAATTCCCATTAAAATCCCAACACAATTCTATACAGACCCTGAAAGAACAATACTCAACTCCATATGGAAGAATGAAAAAGCCCCCAGGAAAGCTAAAATAATCCTGTCCAATAAAAGAACTTCTGGAGGCACCTCCATCCCTATCTCAAGTTCTACTACAGTAATAAAACCTGCATGGTATTGGAATTAAAAACAGAGAGGTGGAACAATGGAATCGAATTGAAGACCTAGACATAAATTGGGTACATAATTTTTGACAAAGAAGCCAAAAATATACAATGGGAAAAAGAAAGCTTATTCAACAAATAGTGCTAGTCTAACTTGATGTAGACATATAGAATGCAAATAAATCCAGATCTATTATCCTGCACAAAACACAATTCCAAGTGATTCAAAGACCTCAACATACATCCAGATACACTGAACCTGCTAGAAAAGAAAGTGGGAAATAATCTCAAATGCATTGGCTCAGGAGGCAATTTCCTGGATAGAATACCAGTAGCACAGGCACTAAGACTGACAATAAGTGGGACCTTATGAAACTTAAAAGCTTCTCTAAGGCAAAAGACACCTTCAATAGGACAAAATGGCACCCTATAGAAAGGCAAAAGATCTGCACCAACCCCGCATCCAACAGAAGGCTTATTTCTAAAATATATAAAGAACTCAGGAAAATAGATATCAACTAGATATCCAATTTAAATGTGGTACAGATCTAAACAGATAATCCTCAACAGAAGAATCTCAAATGACTGAGAAACACTTAAGGAGATGTTTAACATACTTTGTCACCAGGGAAATACAAATCTAAATCATTCTGAGATTCCATCTCACACCTGTCAGAATGGCTAAGATCAAAAACTAAGCAACAGTTCATGCTGGAGAGGATGTAGAGCAAAGGAAACATTCCCGTAGTGCTGATGGGAGTGCAAACTTGTACAGTCACTCTGGAAGCCAGACCGGCAGTTTCTCTGGTCTCTGAGGTACTTGAAGACTAGATGATTATAGTTACAGTTTTCCTTGTTTTTGACACTCAGAAAAGAAATTCACTAAAGAAGTGTAAAGTGTATAGGGTTAAGAGACATCAAAAGATAATTTGGGATGGTAATACAAGTTATGCTAGAAAGTAAATCAGGTTCAAGACTTTGGACTCACCAGATAGGATAGATAATGGAGTATTTTGTCTGAATTTTTCAAATGTAAATGGACTAGACATTGTTGATGTATTGATTGCCTGTATATATTATATATGGTTATTGTAATTATTGTATATAGTTTTTTCATGCATTAGTTATAGCCCTCTTTTTTATACTAGACAGAAAAATGGGAAATATAGTGATATTGTTTATGATTTAACAAATAAAGTTTTTCTGAAGGTCAGAGTGCAAATCTGACCACACCAGTCAGTCATAGAGGTCAGGCAGTGGTGGCACATGGCTTTAACCCCAGCAGCCACATTAGTTAGTGACAGAGGTCAGGCAGTGGTGGTGCATGCCTTTAATATCAGCACTAGAGAGGCAAGGTGAGACAGAACCTCGTGTTCTTTTCTTTCTAAAGATTTCATAGAAATAAAAGCTCTCTAGTGGCTTGACTGTTTTGCTTCTCTGATCTTTAAACTTGAACCCCAATATCTGTCTTTGGGTTTTTATTATTTGTGCTACAAAGGTATCTCTTCTGCAAATGAAAAAAGACCTGGTTATCATCAAACAACTAGAGAACAACTCTTCACTGGTGTATAGAAAGTTAATCTGTGGAATTAGCACTTAAATGTCCCTACCTTATCTATAGTGAGCTATAGGCTGCATAGTGTACTATTAGTCCCTAAATAAAAATGATATTTTTAAAATATTATTTTTCAATGTTATATCTACTTCAAACTTTCCTTGTTGAAATGTCTTTACATCATAGCATAAAAATCACTATTGGCCAAAATAGATCTATTCCCTTCCCCCCAAATAATCCTCTTCCATTTCAAAGACATTTTTTATGGAAGGCCTATGATTTGTCTCAATAGGAAGTGAGAACTTAGCCAGGTTGGGCTTCGTAACCATGGAAACAAGCTGTAGGGGAGAGTGTTGACTGAAATAAGAAAAGTAGAAGCTCTAGCTAGGTGCTATTTTAATTCAGTTCCCTACCATGAGATTTCAATATACTTTACTTTCTAGTATCCCAGATTATTTCCTTATAAAACTTATTGGACCCACAGAGTAGTGGGTAGCAAAAAGTACAAGTATTTTAAAGTATTTTAATAATGTTTTTATTCATAAATACATAAGTACAACCTGCTCGATCTGTATGACACAACAATTAAAGAAAAAGAGGCCATGGATTTGTGAGAGAGAAAGGGGAACATGGCACATATGATTGGCTGGAGGGAAGAAAAGAAAGAGGAACAATGTAATTATACTATAATTTCAAAAAACAGAAGTGTATTTATTATTATCATTATCATTGCCATTATAACTGTGTATATGCATGTGGGTATAATGTGCATGTGTGGAGGTCAGAGGAGGGCTTTGTGTATTCAGCTTTCTCTGTCTTCCTCTGCCTGGGTTCTAGAAATCAAACTCTGGTTCACGGACTTTTGTTGCAAGTTCCTTTTTCTGTTGATTCGTCTTTCTGGACACCTGGAAGAATTTTTCTTCTTTTTTCTTTTTTCAGCACTGTGAGCTCAATGCAGGGCCTCAGGTATGATAGGCAAGGATACTACATGCCTCAGAGACATACTTCCTATCCCCATTTTTTAAGTGTCAGCTCCCAATATGTAGGAACACATTTTACTCAAATTCCCCAGTGGGCACACATATCAGTATCCCAGAAGGATTTCTTTCTGTGCTACACAAAGCCACCACAATCTACTAAGAACTAGAAAGGGCAACAGAAACCAAGAGTTTTTGCACAAGACCAGTAAGCAGCACTTAGATTTAGAAGCTTCCCAAACCCTAATGCCTTGATAAAAGCCAGAAAACATAATGACCCAGGGCAACGCTTGTCCACTAGAGGCTAAGATTTCTCCCATTGTAAATCCTGAGAATTGGAATATAACTGAAACACAAGAAAAAGACCTTAAAATAGCCTTTATTATTACGGTAGACATTCTGATAGAAGAAACAAATAAATCCCTTAATGAATCTATCAACAGACAATTCAAGGAAATGAATAAAAGTATTCAAGACCTTAAAGTGGAAAGAGAATCAATACAATAAAACCAAACAGAGGGAAATCTGAAAATGAAATTTAAGAACTTGAACAGAAACCTCAGAGGTAAGCATAAAAAAAACAGAATCAAAGAGATGGATTAGAGAATCTCAATCATTAAAAACATAGGAGAAGTGGATACTTTGGTCAAAAAAGTTAAATCTGAAAACATTCCAGAAGAAAGGACCCAGGAAATCTGGAAAACTATAAAAAGACTAATCTAAGAATAATAAGAGTAGATGAAGGAGAAGAAATGCTGCTTAAAGACATAGAAACTATTTTCAACAAAATCATGGAAGAAAATTTTGCTAACCTAAAGGAGATGCCCACTAAGGTAGAAGAAGCTTACAACATAACACAGAATAACATAAAAAAGTCTCCTCTGTGCATGATTAACAAACACTAAATGTACAGAATAAAGAAAGAATATTAAGAGCTGTAAAGGAAAGGGACCATGTAATATTAAAGGTGGTATTAGAAAAACGCCTAACATCTCCTTGTAGATTCTAAAAGGACACAAGGGCCTTCTACGGACTCTAAAAGACAAAAGATCCCATTCCAAACTACTATAGCCAGCAAAACTTTCCATCATAAAACATAGAGAAAATAAAGCATTCCATGCTAATACCAAATAAAGACATAGCTATCTACAAATCCAGCCCTATAGAATGTTGTAGAAGGAAGACACCAACCTAAAGAGGTTAACCACATTCAAGTAAAAAAAAGAATAAATAATGTTAGACCAACAAATTAAAGGAAGGGAACCACACACACACATACACACACAGACCATATACATACACATACAGACACACATAGAGAGAAAGAGAGAGAAAGAAAGAGAGAGAGAGGAGAAAGGAGAAAGAGAGAGAGAGAGACCATGACAACAAAATGACAAGAATCAAAAAGCAATGCTCACTGATAACTTTGAACATTAATGGTCTCAATTCCTTAATTAAAAGACACAGACTAACAGAATGTGTATGAAAACAGAGTCTATTCTTCTGCTGCATTGAAGAAACACATCCTAATATCAAGGGTAGACAGTATCTCAGTGTAAAAAGGTGAAAAATAGATATTTCAAGCATACGAACCCAAGAAATATGGTGGTTTAGACATTTTAATATCTAAGAAAACAAACTTCAAGACAAATCTAATAAGAAGGCCTAGGTAAGGGCACTATAAACTCATCAAAGCAAGTAACTACCTAGAAGACCTTGCAGTTCTTCACATCTATGCACCAAACACAAAACCAAACACCAGTAGTGCAGGCACTAATATAGACAACTAATAAATGGGACTTCAAGAAACTGAAAAGCTTCTATAAGACAAAAGCTTCTATCAGACCCAGAAATAAATATAGTATGATGGTATGTATTCATTTATACCTGGATATTATCCATCAAATAAATGATAATCATGCTGTAATCTGTAGACCTACAGAGGTTAGGCATAGAGAAATGTACTAGGGGGAACACATGCAGCTCCCTGTGAGAGGGAAATAGAATAGATTTTATGAGTGAACTGGAGTCAGGGTGAAAGATGAGAACAGGGGGATTCAATAGGTAGGGGAAGGGAGATGGGATTGAGGGATGGAATGAGAGGAGAGACAGCTATAACTGGGCATTTGAAGGGAAGTATGGAAATCCACTGCAGTGGAAACTTCCTATAACATATGAAGATGATCCTTTCAAGTTCCAAAATGATGAGGGAGATGGAACTCCTACTGGCCATCTCTTGTCACCAAATAAAGCTTCCAGTGCCAGGAGTAGGTTTCATCCAATTGAGTTGTTGGTTAAAAGGGTCCCATGGAAATCCCCAAAAAACTCAGGCTGTTGCCAAGACAATAGGTTGTTTTCCAAAAACTGACAGCAAGGCCCCACTGCTGAAGACAACATCCACACAATTCATTAAACACGGAGAGGTCAGGCTGGTACCCACATGAAGCCTTCAGCCCATGTTCTAGTGTCTATGATCTGGAAAGGTACTCTGAAAGCCAGCAAAAGAAAAAAGTCATCACTAAGTCAACCCTACAACCTTTGATCTACAATCTGTCCTACCTGCAAAATATGTTAGGGCAACGGTGGCACAAACCTTGTTCAAGTAACCAATGAATGTTTGTTTGACTTGAGGCCCCCTCCATGAGATGGAACCCACACCTGACACAGCATGGGTAACCAAGAACTAGAGTCTAGATCACCCAGAGACCTGGGGTAAAACCAAATACTATTGCTCTAACAAGAAAACAAGTAGTGATTAAATGCCTCCTAATGATATTCTGCTAAACTCATAGATCTTTACCTTCTTCAGCCAACATCAGTGAGGCTTCTTCCTGTAGCAGATGGAAACTAATATGGAAAATCCACAGACATTATGCTTTTAATTAATTTTTGCATTCGCCCTTCAGATACACATGAATAATTTTGACATTTCTACCAGTGGATTTGCATATCTTAAAACCGTATCTTTATATAGTTTACACTTGCTATGCTTCCTGTCAGTAAACATCTAATCTGACAGTCCAACATTTACAAATATTTTCAGAATGTATTTATCTGCTCTTTAGTCTTTCTTAAACAAATTGATTCCTTAAGAGTTGCAATATTTTTTGAAAAACACATCATGTACTTGGTAATAAATGTAAAATAAATAATACATATGCTAAATAAGAAGTCATCTATAAAGGAGAACATGCCATAAATTCTTTATATCCCTATTTGACAAATAATTTGTTTTATTCTCTAAACTTTTTGAAGTAAATCTTGAGTCAAAAGTGCATATGAGCAATGGAATGCTGTGTGCCACCTCCTGATGACACATGTATAACTCTGTGAGTTCACATAGTTGTTTCTTGCATGATTGAAACATTGAGCTAAAGACTGGGATTGACCTGTGGTTTGGCATTCAGAAAACCCAGGGTTTGACACCCAGGACCACCCTGAGGGGAAGTTGGGAGGATGAGAAGCTCAAGATTATCCTCAGATACACAGTGAGATGGAGGCCAGCACGGGCCACATCAAAAATAAAAGTAAGGAAACGATGGAGGTGATGCAAGATGGGAAAGATTGTAGATCTCAGAATGGCCATTTATAATACAACTCTCCTTATCATTGAACTGTGGTATAGGAAAAAGCAATTCCTTGCTATTTTATGCCACTAAGATGTGGAGCCGTTGGTTACAGCAAGCAACTGTACTTATGCTGATACATGCTATGTAGACTAAAACATAGGAGCAAAATAAAATGTGCCAATATGTTTAGATAAATTTCTGATTAGAAATATTTCTATCAAAGCTTGAAGAGGAGTCAATAGTTCAAATTTAGCAAAGGAATGTCTTGGTCCATTAGAGCATAGCCTGAGAACCACCACTTATAAATGAGATAAGGATTGAATTTTGTGCTCAAATCTTCTCATTAAGACTTATTTGTACTTGATTTGAACTATGAGTAGTTAGGCAGAAAAATACTTCATTTTATAGGGAAAGAATATATTCCACTTTCAGAAGAAGAATGAAGAGACTAGCACGGGCCCCAGATAACCAAAACATGTATGAAGAGTGAGATAAAGGTGTCACAATTTTGATACACAGAATCAAGATTTTATGAAGCTGGAATAATTGGAAAAATGTGATATTGGTTTAGGACTACATTTACCAATGCAATGTAATAGAGGAGGCTATATGTGGTTATGTATGTATGAAATCTGATGTATGGTTGAGGATTCACTTGAGATTGTGGAGAAAGGTTTGTCATATGACTGGAAACTGAATTGCTAAGTTGATATGAAAAAGTATACTATTTAAAAACTATTTATAAATATCTAAACCCCAGACCAACAGTCTGCAAATGATCCATGGACCAAACCTAGTCTAATGCCTGTTTATAATATTGTTGAAATTCAACCGTGTGCATTAATTTGTATATCCTTTTAGCTTTGTTCATGTTAGAATGGTGGAAATGAATAGTTAGAGCAGAAATAAGCTGATTTTCAAAGCCAAGAGAATTTGTTATCCAGCTCTTTACAGAAGTTTGTTGATATCTATGTAGATAGATTCACAGATTAAATACTAAATCTAAAGTTTAAAACATTTACTGTTATGTGTACACAATTATCTTTTAGTAAAATATTTTATGTAGGATAAAGGGATAAATGGCATAAAAAGAAATTATATTATCAAGTTTTATAACATAATATTTTATATATAATATATAATAAAGTTGTATTTATTCACAAATTTTATGTGCATGCATGTATGTATGTACGTGTACATCAGAAGATGACCTGAAGGAGTCAGTTCTCTCTTTCTACCATTTGTGCCCTGAGATTTCAATTCAGCTCAACAGATTTGGCAGCAAACTCTCATCCACTGAGCCATCTTCATAAAAATAAAGCGTATGATTCATAAATAAACATGAAAGGACAAGTTGCAAATGAAAATGTTTGCATTACAGAGCAGTGTAATGGATCAATATCAACAATGCACATGTACATATATGTACATACATACTACTAATAAAAAATAAAAAAAAGATCAGATTGCAGACATTTCAAAAATATAAAATGGTGTTCATAGGTGAGCTTTCACTTCAAGCAAGCACAGGAAAATGTGTTTAGGACATCATTATTCAGGGAAATACCAATCAAAACTATACCCAATTATATTTTGTACTTTATTAACCAAAATGGAACCCTCTCACATCACCAAGTATTAGACAGGACATCCTGACTGTAAAAACATAAACCTATAACTTCTTTTCAAGGAGATCAGATATCTCCAAATGATGAACACATATCCTGTCTATTCTTAGAAATATGTTCAAGAAAACTTCACACATTACTACTGCTCTGAGATTTGGACAAGATAGGTCTGTACTTCTGCTTTCTTCCAGCTCTCGGGACTACGTGTGCCAGCAGACTATCCAGTAGGAGTGCTGATTTCTTTCTTTGTGGCATTCTCTGTTCCTCTGTTTCATGGAGGGCCATACTCTCTGCTCTGAGAAACTTTAGGCCCTTGGCGTTGGGTCTTCCAGAAGCAATAGGGCAGAGCTGCCTTAGGAAGGCAAAGTGTCAAGCTGATCTTTTTATGGATCACATTAAATTGAGGAAACTTTGAAGTGTTGGTTGCAGATTTTGGGTTATTCAAATTATTAATGAATTGGGGATCAACTTTTTTTTCAGTTCTGCAGACTCTTGGAACATCTGAAATACAACTGACATAAAGTTAAACAAAATAAAATAAAACACACAATTTTAGGACTGCATGTAGAATTTATAAAGCACATTCAGAGTTTACAAAGAAAATAAGGAAATGATGGATTGGAGAGAAATGAATTGGAGGAAGAATGTGTTTAGATGTGGGTCATTGTGAAGGTTCTTACTTTTGTTTTCAGTGATGGATTTTCAGGGGTTTATTAGATTGTCAAACAAAGCAAATAAATGAAGCCAAGTCATTCATAAACCAATAGTGTCTGCACAGGTATCATAAAATAAAAGAATTGTGTGCACCTGAATCCAAAGAGTAAAATCTCAACCAACTGGCATGTGTCAAAGTAGGAGAATAAAGTCAAGCAACAGATTTAAGTATATGAAAGATATCACAAATGAGAAATTACATATGGATCTTTGGAAGAGAATAAACTATTTAACAAAATAGCTATCCTTTAAAAATTACCATATGTATTATAAATTAACATATGTATTATTGTCATATATGATATTATATTTTAGTTCTTTATTTAAAAAATAGAAAAAAATTGAAAATTAAAGACAATATAAAATATATATACTCTAAATAAGATTGTAAAAGAAATATATTATCTACAGAGAAAATATTTGATATAAATTAGTAGTAACAATATTTAAAACGGCTTTATGAAAGTTCCATAGAGACTTTAAGAAAAAGCTTAGAAGAAAATTTATGGACCCAGTGCAATAAACAAAATTTAATTTCTAATACATGCAAAAGTCACCTCAAGTCATATAAATAAACTGCTTCATAGACACATAAATAGGAAGAAGGTATATGTAATTAAGTCACCTTATTGGTTAGATTGATGGATGTTGTTGTTCTTGGTACTTTTATTAAGTGGTAGTTCATGGAAGACCAATTTAATTTTAACTCTGCATATTCTTAAAAGGGCTGAAAACTATACTTCTACGGATCTATTGTATCTCCAAGATATCTTTTTTTTTTTTGTCATTGACTGAGATCACATAGCCAGTAAAATGAAATGTATTGACTTACCTAATAATATGGCAATTTCTTTTCTGCTTCTCAAACATTAGTTGTGAACTAACAAGAACTAGTAAAAATCTTTTTTTGTTTTGTCTCTGACTCCCCTATTTTGTTTCTGTTTTATGTTCATTCACTTAAGTAAGAAAATCTTGTTACTTTCATCATTGTGTTATTTCCGACCTAGGTTCCACAAAAATAATGCTGTTCTCCCTTCCAAAGCATGTGAAAGCCTTGACATTTGTGACTGAATCAGGACATCCAATCATCACTAAAAGGAACAGGACGTTCTTGCTGTAGAATACCCTTGTATCAGTATGGGTCACAGCTCTTCACTTAATTGCCTAGCATTAGCGCTGAATTACTTGGAAAGACGGTGGAAGAGATTCCAACAAATGTCATTCAGGCTCCATTATTTAAAAGTACACACACATACAGAGATAATGAAGAGTTAAGAGCCTTATAAGCAGAATTCAATATGTAGTACCAGAGAAAAAATTATAAGAATATTCATCCCCAAATTATAAGAGTAATAATAGAAAAATACTAACAATGAATCAGTGTAGTTAAATAATTAGATGATTGATTTTCATACAGTGGAATGGAATCTAATTCTATGGCCTTGGAGAAAGCACCAGTACATACAATTAATTGAAAAGAGCATATTATTAAAGTACACACACAGCATGACTGGATTTCTGTAATGATGTAATTTAATTATAATTGAAAAGTTACATTTATATTCATCATCACTAAAGAATGACAGATGTCAAATTGATAAAAGGAATTTTAGAGGTGAGGCTATAAAATGGACATACAGCTCAATGCCTGCCAAAGGGGCAGATGGAAAGATAAGCTATACATTGGGTAAGCACTTAATATTCAGGATATATAAAACATTAAAAAAGTTAGGTATAATAGTGCATGCTTGTAATCTCAGAATTCTACATGTTGAGCATGGGATATTGTGAGTTCCAAAGCAGCCTTGGGTAAATGGAGTGTTCAAAGCCAATTTGAACTATATAACAAGGCTCTGTCTTAAAATTCATGAGTGAGATGTATCCCAGTGGCAAAGTACTTGAGTGCCATGCACTCAAACACTTGCGTTTGATCTCAAGCACTGCAGCTAAAACAATAGCAAAACCAAAGGAGCCACCTCTACATGGTATATGGGGTGCTTCTAAGAACACTGCAATTGTTCATTTGTATTCTGTTTTCTTGAGTAGGAGGTGATGTGATAAAGACATCTCAAGTGATTGCCACAATACAGGGTATCCTTTTTGGTTTTTATCTTAGAAGACATGTGCAGAATACTTCTGCTCAGAAAGTCACAAAAACTTGGAGATCTTCTCATAAAAACTAATATTTTGAAAGTCAGTAAGTAACTGTGTTAAAAAAAAACACAAAATTCTACCTATTATAAATTTAAATAATTGTTTTTTGAGTACACTGAAATTATATAATAATGCTGAACTTAGTATTACCTTGGAATAGAAGTCTAGAAAAGAATAGGACTACTTAAAATGAATAAAATTTAGTATAGATTAGCTACAGTTTTATTTGGCTTTTAAAAATAAATACTCATTTGGGGCTGGTTTTATTATCTGCATGCTCTGAATAAATGTTCTTCTGGGTACCTTTTAAAATCATCCTGTGGGCCCATACACTACATGTCCTTTCAAAATCTTTCAGTGTAGTGAAAAAATTTCAAAATAAGTTCAAAATGTCCAACATATGAATATATTCTACTATGTGTCATAATAAAAATCCTCAGAATAATTACCAATTGGGGGGTATATATAAAGCTGTCGCAGAAGTAAGCCTGTTGTTATGATATATAACTAGTTATTGCTGCTTTTATTCTTAACTCAGTTTCCCCAAGTTGGCTTTGGATCCTTTTTTAATTGTTTATTTATTTTATGTATATGAGTGTCTTGTTCACATGTATATCTGTGCAACACATGTATGCCAGGTGCCCTTGAAAAGTCATAAAAGGACACAGGAACTGTAGCTAGGGATGGTGATTATCCATCCTGTATTTCTGGAATTGTACTGAGATCCTCTGTAAGAACAAGTGCTCTTAACCACTGAGCCATCTCTTCAGCCCTGGCCGTGAAATCTTTATCTTCCTCCTTTATCTCAGCCTCTAGAGTTCTTCAATTAGAAGCATAAACCGCTATATTTGGCAACCTTTCTGATATTAAGGTTTTTTTCTGTATAAGACAGCTCCTTATTTGTGTTTTGTAGTATTATATGTCATTTAAAAGATGGCCACATAAATCACAAATGGAAAGCAGTAAGGTAAGGAAGTAGACATAGAAAATAATGGCCCGTGTTTCTGTTCTTTCCAGTTCTTAAATGGAGATAGACTCAAATTTTAAAGCTGGGGGTTGACAAAGAGAGGAGAATTGAGAGTGACAGCCTTGTAATCTTGTGGACTTTTCCTCGGGGTGATGTTTGTGCATAGAATGACTATTGCAGTCGATATGTTTGTGCTTTCTCTTTAGACCAAACAAAACTGTGTTCAAATTCACAATTCAACTGTTCAATACAGCATCTGAGCAACTGGATTTTTATACAACTCATAGCCTTATGTTGTGTTTTACCAAATCACACAAAATGCTAAAGTGTTTTATGTACAAACTATCCCATTTGTTCCAAACTTGAATCTGGATTCAAACAGCGGGTTTAACATATAATACATAAAAATTGAACCAAACAATTTGAGAAACTCGTATTCTTGTTTACTTGATTCCACCTAAGGGTCCAGACATGCTTCAAGTTTGTTGGTGGTCTGTTTGTCAAAGCATGTTAGTGTATGTTCTGATTGCCTCAGTGACAAGTCGCAAAACAACTTTGAGAACGGCAGACTGCTATCTGTTCTCCACAAACCTTCCCTTCCGTCTGCCACCAGCTTACACAGAGCGGTAATCAGAACCAAGCTGGTACAGCCTGGGTAGGATAGAGTCTTTATTTGAAAACGAAACTGCATCTGCAAAACAAATCTTCAGACAGACGATACCTTGTGCAGGTCACATAAATGAATGCTGGGCTCAGCTGTATCACATTCATACCAATGACTATGGTAAAATGGCTGCATTCTCAAGTACCAAGGCTCTCAAGTGCGTATCCTTTTCTGTTCTCTGCTCTTTTTACTTCCCCTGTAGTCAAACAGAATCCTGAGACAAAATCTTTCCACTTTTTTTTGTTTCCTTCCCTATTGTATTGTGTATTTTAATAGTTCAATATGTCATCATCTTCAAATATCAAAGCATAGAGGTATTTTGTTTGTTTTATTTACTTTTATTTTCCTGAAACAGAGTCTTACTGTGTAACCCAGGCTGGCCTCTGTGTTCCAAACCTCCTTCCTCAGTCTCCCAACATATAATAGGTTATAATTATGTGTGTTCCATCGTTTTGGGGTTCAAACCAACACAGTTTTGGTCTAAACAAAACATTATTTTTGAGCCAAAAGATGTTAGAATGAAAAATGTGTGGAGACAGGCTATTTAGCAGGCTTCTGGGTCCGAGTCCTTGTGGGTTAACTAGAATCTGTTTTATTTCCCATTGAGCATCTCTTTGAGGATTTTACTTTGCTTTTTTTTAAAAACCAATTTCCTTGTTGATTCTTTGGAAGTTTCACATCATGCACCCTAATTTCTCTCATATGGGCACTCCTCGTCCTCCCATATCCTCCCCTTATCCCCGCAGTGCTCCCTCCAAAGAAAATAATAAAAAAAACAGACCAAGCCAAACAAAAAACAAACAGACAAACAAAAAGTAAAACAAAACAAACAAGCCAAAAACCTCTTTGATCCTCCATCTTTCCCACCTCTCCAACACTTCTTATTTGTCCTGGTGGCATTGGGAGCCACAGTGTGGCACACAGTAGACCCTTTGTCCAGTTAGCTTTATCTGCAAATGTTCATTACAATGAGTCATTGGTGTGGTTCGAGGCTCTGATTTCTGGTACACCACATCACTGGATCTTCTCCAAAACTCCTCTGGGATATGCCAAGGGCCCTGGCCCCAGTCATGGAGACCTGTCAGTCCCTTCACTATCTCCATCAGGTCCTAGATGGGGTGGATGTTAGGGTAAGCAAACCTAAGGTCTGGCTGTGTTCCTAGGTTACAGCAGCTGAGCTGGTAGTCCAGGTCACTGGGACTACCTGCTTCAGGCAAGGGGGGGGGGGAAACCAGCCCCTCTATACCCATGCCATCAGGGTCAGTTCTCCCTTGCCTGTAGTAAGAGGTGGGAATGTCTCTCCTGAGTGGAGGGCCAGCTTTTCTGCTGCAGTGTCCAGAGTGGGACCGGTTTAGCATGGCCCTCTGGTTCCTTCATGCGTGTTTTCTATAGCCCTCTGAGGTGACATAGGCCACAGACATCAACATAGACCCCAGCTGCAGCTCAACCATGAATGTGCAGATATGGCTCTCAGGCTCTCAGCAGCAGCTTGGGCCTTTACTTTGTTTTATCTATCTATCTATCTATCTATCTATCTATCTATCTATCTATCTAT
>JABTXL010000611.1:9242259-9277809 GCA_025134845.1 Neodon shergylaensis | reverse complement strand
TATCTATCTATCTATCTATCTATCTATCTATCTATCTATCTATCTATTTAGGCTTTTTTTGTCTTACCATTTTTTTCCAGCTTGAAAATGCTTCCTATTCTAGAATACCAGGAAGGCCTACAAGGAAAGGGAGAAAGAAATGTTGCCCTTCAGAGCTGGTCAGACGTAGGAGATAAGTAGAAACCACAGACATTCTCTTCCTACTCAACTACACTGTTCCTGTCTGCATTTTTGATGAAATTATATTCATGGCATAATTTGTCAGGGCAAGAATGAATCTGAATAAAACAGATGGAAATTGAAAACAAAGCTGAATAAGCTGTCATACCCATGGTTTGTGTTAGACTAATAAAGATGGAACACATGGGAGCAGTAAAACTCGTGGGAATGATGAGAGATAGACTTGTGTATAAATGGAGGACCGAGGTCCTCTCCCTTCACCCACCGCTCCCAAGGAAACAACAGTACCCAGAGATGCTCCAAAATGCTGAGGCTCCCTTCTAATGAAATGGCCTCTTTACTTGCTGCCTCAGAGCTCTGGAAAGGATATAGGGCTGAGAGAGCAAATAAAGCCTTTTAAACCCCGGGTTCTTTTGTTTTGTGTGGGGAGCCATTAAAAAGCACTTTGCTGGGGTTCAATTTTCTATCTGAAATCTGTGAAGAATATTGTGTGCATTGCTGGGGTGATGTGAAGAGTGACAAAAGCCGTTTCTTTTAGGAGCTGCTGAATAAATGACCATCTCCTCCCTCTACTGCATCCAAGTCAGCATCTCCACATCTTGTCAGCCATGATTTTCATTCGTTCTTTGAGTGTGAGCACCATGGTTCCTCCAACACATCCAGAGCACAATTTACTCTTTGTAGCATCCTGCATCTAATCTGTAGTTAGATGATTTGTATTCATCCTCCCCTGGGGGTGCTGACTTTGTCTTCTTCTCCATGAGTGTCCTTACCTCTTTTGTTATCCCCTCCTCTCCTTTCATTCCTAGCTACTGCAGCAGCTACTTGGCTATTCTTCTCCCAGTTTCTCCTCCCTAATGAACTGTCTGCACTTAGCTACCAGTTTAGACTCCCTAAAGCAATCTCATCTTCATAGCCTATCATTTCTTTTAAATCTATTTACTTTCTTCATTTCAACAGTAGCTATCTAATCGACTTGACCACTGGTATCCCTCACTGATTATCTCCTAGAGTCCATGACTAATCTCTGTTGTAACAGGTTCATTCTATTAGTTTCTGCTCGGTTTCCAACACGTGGCATGCATGACTGTTCCTTAAACGGTCTACAGATAAGTACTAGTGCTCTTGTTTGGTGTACAGAGAACCTGAGTCTAAGAAAATTTAATGAGCTTTCACAGCTCAGCAGCTGGCTCGCACAAGGCAGGGCGGAGAACGGGGCCTATTTTAACAAATTCTGAGGCCTACTTTTCTCATCCATTACACTGTTCTTTTTAATGATCTGGTATCCACAACACTGGTGTGTGGTCAGAGAGATACTTAATTTGAACTAAGTGAGTTTGGCCTCCTACAGCATGTTGGTCATACAGCTAAGCAAACAGCAGAGGGCAGTGTAACTGCTTCACAATACGACGTAGACACTAAAAGGCTATGCAACTGCAAACTGAAGAGGACGTGTGCCATGATTTTGAAGAATTCCAATATCAGGTGCTTCCAAGGATATTTTCATCCATGATATTCTGGTTGATAAAGGCAGTTCTCAGTGCTAGCAGGGGTGCCGGGCTGAAAAACCACATTCCCCACTCTCCAGGTTCTACTTCCCTTTATGCCCTGCAACACCCTTATGGGTAAGCAAACCACCGCAGTTAAGAAGAGCTGCGTGAAGCTGCATCTGCAAACACAGTGTGTTCGCCAGGTGAGCCTCCTGCTCAGCCCACCTCCTCGATCTGTCCTGTGGAGAAGGAAAGGTGACTTCAGGATGAAGTTGTCACCCAGCTTCATTATACCATTCTCATTAAATCGGTTATTTCTGCAACTGTGGCAAAGGAAAATAGCCAAATTAAGTGCCCAGTCCTTGCTGCCTCCTCTCATTTGCAGAGCAATTATTGAAATGTTTCCCCTTAGTGGGAAAATTATATTGCCTAGGAATTTAAATTCTGGCAGATGGGTTGAGGAGAGGGCAGGTCACGGGTGGAATTCTGTTTCCTTTGTTTGCTTCTTTACTGTGGAAAGTCACTGCCTTTCATATGGGAAGGATCGTAAGTATAAATTTCATTGTCAACTAATCCAAAAGCAATCACTAGAACTATAAATTACTTGAACTGAGCAAAAGAATTCTCATTCACTTGGATAGGCATTTTATTTGCTCATAAACAATGTGCAGTATGTTTGCATGGATGTATAATTGTGTCAATAGGCACAACACACCCTAGACACCCTAGTAAAATGTACACATTTGAAAACACACACACACACACACACACAGAGATCAAATTCATAGCAATGACTACAAAAAGAGCAAGCAAGGAACTTTTTAAAGAAATTAGAGCCATGCAGTGAGTGAGAATGTTGAAGGTTGGTTTCAGAACTCTGTGCATCACACTGAGGGTATGCGTCGTGATTCTGCTTCTTCCTTCTCTACTACGATCCCTGTTTTCCCTTCTTGGCCCGCATTAAGAAGCTTGCGAGAATTTTGCTTGGTTATAAGACTATCCTGCAATTATCTCAAATAAGGACTTCTGGGGACTTTACACCATCGTTATCATCCACGATCGAATCTGTTATAAAGCCAATATGGGGAACTTTTATTACCAAGAACCACCACTGATTATTCAGTTACTCAAAGTCTGTCCACTACTATGAGATCTTGAGGAAATTGTTGCCTTTCCTCAAGCCTCAGTTTACCCAAAGGATAACAGTAGTTGTGCTATTTCTCTGGCATTGTGAGAAATAAATGGAATCATGCCTGCAAAGTTCCTTTTTTTGTTTGTTTTTTTTTTTTTTTTTTTTTTTGGTTTTTCGAGACAGAGTTTCTCTGTGGCTTTGGAGCCTGTCCAGGAACTAGCTCTGTAGACCAGGCTGGTCTCGAACTCACAGAGATCAGCCTGCCTCTGCCTCCCGAAGTTAAGGCAAGTTCAAGATATGAGAAATCATTATTCAAAGTGTCACTGTGGGCCTCGCATAGTGTGCTAACCATTACAAGTATAGCAGCTTTCTCCAGCTCTAGATGCCTAGGAACTTCAATATAGTTTTCTCTGTAAATTAGTTCTCTTGATCCTTTCATGCTGTCTCCTCTAGCAACCTCATTTATCTTCTGAGCTCGTGGCAACCTTCCTGCCATGCCAATACCAAACCCACATTCTTGCTGTTGACAGAAGTGCAACATCAAACCTTGTGAACTGTGAACTTAGTCTAGGCTGCCTTGAGGCCCAATGTGCAAAGGAGGACTAGCTGCTGTCTGGCAGACAGCATCAGCTTCAATAGGAATCAGGCTCAACCAATCTTCCTTTCTTGCTATCTTTCTTCTTTTCTGTGAGGCAAATGAATGGACTTTGAATCTGTAGATTGCATTGTTTCTGAGAAACAGTCTACCAGGTTTCTGCAATAACCAACAGCATTTTCACATTTATGAATCGTTTAATTACTATTAAATGGAAAGCTAAATAATGTTAGATACAAGCTAACTTAGTTTCCATCCTTAAAATATACTAGGAAGAGATCAACAAAGTTTAAGAAACAATTAGAGTGGGGTTTAATGAGAGAACAGGAGGTCTCGCTGGTGCTCTCTATAGCTACACTCATGCTGTTCTCTCAGTCACTGTCATTTTTGGTTGTCAGCAGCAGAATTCTGGCATTAGGTACCATTCCCATGGAAACAGAATTAGCCTGTTTTCTTAAGGAGCATTTCAGTTATTTGCCATGCAGTGGCTTTAGAAAGGATTCTCTTTGTGAGCTTTTCCTCTCTCCCAAGACAACAAATGTCTTGCTGATATTAAAGTAGAATTTACTTTCTACCCTCCACCCACTTTTCCTTTTTTTTTCCCTGCAAGATATTTTGAATTTAAATGCAGTTCTATTGTATTAAATTAATTTCATTCAATAGTCACTATTTATTTTATATTTAAAGAAAATTTTGTATGTGACTGGGATGAACAAGGCATGGAGAAACCAGGCAATCTAAAATCTAGAAACATTCTTTCTACCTAATAGTAATTTCTTTGGTTACTGCAGCCTGCTCATTGCTAACAGCACGTGCCATCCAGGGGAATCTTTATTTTCAGCATCATCTCTGAGAGTAAAACCTTTCCACCAGCTACACAGAAACCCAGTGGTTACCATGGAAATTCCCTGTTAAACCAAGGTATTGTTTTACTGGATTCTGGCAGCTGGAATAACTGGATGTGGATGAGAACATAAATTTGAGGCTTTGAGTTTTCCTGCTTAAATTGTTTTTTCTCTCCCCAATATTATTTCAGTGAGCTAAACTGTTCCATGTCTTCAAAATACAGATGTGTCTAAACTGATAGAGTTAAGATAATGTGAGAGCCAAAATGTATAATTAGTGGTGGCTATTTGTGATAGGCATAAAATTTGTTCCTCAAAGATACCCACAGCAGAGTCCCTATTTATGTGGCTACAATATCTTCCATGTGTTCAATAGTGAAACCTTGTGGAAATGGTTCATCTTGTGGATCTTGCAAAGGAAATGAAGCACGGAGTTTACAGGCATACCAATCTGCTTATCCCCTTCTTGCAAGCAGAGATTCTTCCCAGGCCATGATGCAGAAGAAAGCTGTTTCAGTGGAAGGCAGCTCTGATGGATGCCATGTTACTGGCATTAAACTGGGTGAAAAGGATCATGAACCAAGACATGCTATTGGCCTGTAGAAGCTGAGAACAATAAGGCACCTCTTTTCTCAATCTTCCAGGAAAAAAATTCCCATTGAACCTTGATTTTAGCATAGTATGCCCACTTCAGACTACTAAGATGCAGGAAAGAGTCTCAAGTTTTAAGGCAGTGACTTTGTAGTAGTCTGGTGGGGCAGAAGTATAAGAGTCATGTGTTATTTTTGTTATCCATCATGGTGACAAAACTCCAAGTATTACAATTCTGGATGATGGAGTTCACACTGTTTTCTCTGAAGTTCTGATATTGCTGTTCTTCATATATTATCATACAGCTTTATAATTTTTTCAAAGATATACTGTTTATTCAAACAAAGCAAGGGAAACAAAGGGCTTCTCTTGAAAATTCTCTCTATTTAACACAGCTTTAATCAAAAACAAAATATAGGAATGCAAGAAAAAAATGTGCAGGTAAAGATGGTGTATCTGGCAACCAAATGCAACATTAATTGAAGTGAAAACTCAAGCAATGCTTTGTAGTTGCCTGGATGTCCCTGGGGGATGGCAAGTCAATGCTTATCAGCCATCCTCAGAAGAGACAATTTTGAAGGTCGCTGGTAAATGAAATGCCATAACTAGGTGGACAATGGCTCCCAGTGAGCATCTAATAACACTATTTCAGGCTAATTCTGCTCTTAGAGAAATGTTGAATACCCACATCATGACAGAGGGAAAAGACTCCCTGAAATAAAGGTAGGACTCTGGTCGGGGGGGACTCAGTAGTGAATTCCTTGAAACAAAGAGGATTAGCAAAGGGAGAGGCTGAACCACGCAGCAATGCCTGACCTAGGATCACAAAACCCTGGTGGTAGCAGGAGAATCTGTTCTCTGGGCTCCACACCACATGGCCTTGGACTGGTCTAGCACTTCCTAAGAAAGGTAATCCCATGTGCACGTGGGTAATAGAGTAAGTGTAGAGTGTTCCTTAGGAAACTGAATCCTGAAAGAAATGGAAGCTAAATGTACTTTCTCAGCCACTCTTGTTTTGGTCCCGCTGACGAGACAGGCAGAAGAGGGCTATCAGATGAAGTGAGGAGCTCCTCTTTCACCTCCTGCTAGGAGAAATAAAATAGATCTGTGCCCTGATCAACACTGAATAATACAAACAAGTACTGTGGGTTGAACATTACTCTAATCATCAAGGGTCTGGGGATAATTCGACTTAATTCAAAATAGCACTGCTAATGGCTATGTATGTATGAATGATAAAACACTTACCTATCAAGCATAATAGGTGTGCTTTTATGACTGTGGTGTTCATTTACATACACACACACATACACACAAACAGCTCACTTAAAAGTTAGCATTAAGGATCAGTCTTAGTCTCTGCCTTTCATGGAGAAAGAAAATTGGGACACTATTAATTTGATAATATATGTACTAGACAAAAAATGAATATTATAACAACAACAACAGCAATAAAGGCATTAAAGTTTCTAATTTTGTACTAAGATATTTAGCATCTCCTACTTTCTTAACTTGGAAATACACGGTAATTTTCCCAATGAGAAAGAGAGAGAAAGAGAGAGAGAGAGAGAGAGAGTCCCATCAGAGTATTAGTGATGCCACATTTCTCAAAAGTATCACAGAGTTTGTTTTATTTTTTAAGAGTCCTCTTTATCTTAGGGTTTCTGTTTCTGTGAGGAAATACTATAAACAAAAACAATTTGGAGAAAAGGCTTATTTCATCCTACAACTCTCAGGTCATATCCAGTAATCAAGAGAGGTCAGAGAAGTAACTCAAACCAGAGACCTGGAGGCGGGAGCTGAAGAAGAGCCCATGAAGGGGTTCCTCTTCCTAACTATTTTGCTCCTCAAGGCATGTTTAGTCTGACCTTTTTCCTCCTCTTAATCTCTTTTTTTCTTCCTCTTCCTCTTCTTCTTTTCTTCCTCTTCCTCTTCTCTTTGTTTCTAATGAAAATAAAAGTGTGTCACTTCCGTCTCCCCTTTCTCCTTTCAGAAGCCCTAAATACTTTCCCTCCAACTCTTCCCATGTCATTCACTCACAAGCTGTTTGTCTCATTTTCTTTTAATTTTATTTGTTACAAGTATTTGTAAGTATGAACATATAAAGAAAACTGGTTGGGTCTCTTTTTGTTCTTTGTGTGTATATGGTTTCAACACTGATCACTCTGCATTGGACAACCAACAAGAGGGCTCATCTTGACAGAGCTAAATTTTTGTTTTCACAATAGTCAATGACTGCCTATAGTTCTATGTCTAGGACTGAGACACCAAGAAATTTCCTCCTCTTTCACCTTATCATGTTGATTGACTATGCTGACCAACCCGTTCAAAAGAGAATTTTTTTTCATATCTAGCACTTGGGCTTTTTTTTTTAAGTCTCTGGCCCTTTGGTGGAACATTGTCAACCCAAGAAGTGTCAGCCTGCTTTCTTCTACACCCCAGGACTTGCCTCACCAGAGAAAGCAGTACCCAGAGTAGGCAGGGACCTCTCACATTAAACATTAATCAAAAATCTTCCACAGACTTGCCTACAGCTCATTTTCTCATTTAAAATGTGCTCTTCCCAGATTTGTCTGCATTTGTGTTAAGCTGACAAAAACCAGCCCAGACACCTTCCAAACCCCTTACTACTCATTACGGGAAGACTTAGAGAAGACTGTCAGGCATGCAACCATTCTTATAATGCTTCTTAAACAGTCTCTTGACAAAAGTCATTAAACCTTGCTTCCACGAAGAGCACGAAAGTTTGTGCTTCACACAAACAGACAGAGATAAATAGCTTTCGTCCTCTTGTGACTAATAGCTGATGTAGCACATGCTTATTTCTATTCCAGAGATTCTCATGGCATGAAAAACACTATCCTGTAATTGATATAATACAATTAAACAGCCAGAAAAGGTTAAAGTTTTCTTGACAATGAAATGCACACCCATGTTGAAAAGTAGAAAAACGTGAGACATGATCATAGCTTCACATTTCTGAGAAGATGCAGAATGCATTACTGTGTCTCCCTAAGTCTCAGTTCCCTTAGTACAGGATATTGATAATGACCTGTCCCTTAGAAGAGAGATAGGAATAATGTATCAGACTGAATATGTAGGAGCCTCATTTACATATTATTCACTACCCTCCCATCTTTATCAACTGCTCTTCTGAGAAGCATTCAGAATAACAGAATGGTGAGAAGGGTCTTCCTGCTGCTCACTTCATCACTCCAGACCTCATGCAAGAACCCAAGATCTGTACTGCCATAAGGTAAGGAAGAGACCAAGTTCTGGATTTTATTGTAGATAACCTTCTCATTGAGATAACATATTAGAAACAACTACTCCTACATGCGGTTCTGTACATTTGTAGCCTGGGAGGTAGAATTCAAAGCTGTATTACCAGGTTTAAGAAAAACCAACAACACCATGCAAGATTTCAAAGGAGGGATGCGACCAATAGTCCTGCTCAGTTCTGATGCCTGGTAATCACAACAATGACCAGCATGCCACTATAAGGCATGCATACCTTGGTGGTAACTATACCAGCTGGCTTCATGTACCAACTTGACACAAGCTAGAATCATCAGAGAGGAAGAAGCCTGAACCAAGAAAATGACTCCGTGAGATTCTTCTGCAAGGTGTTTTCTCAATTAGCAATCAGTGGGAGAGGGTTCAGTCTATAGTGGGTGGTACCATCCCTGGGCTGGTAGTCCTGGGTTCTATAAGAAACTAGGCTAAACAAAGCATGTGAAGTAAGCCAGTAAACAGCACCGCTCTGTGGTCTCTACATCAGTTCTTGCTTCCAGGATCCTGCTCTCTTTCAGTTCCTGCACTGCTTCCTTCAATGATGAACAGAAATGTGGAAATGTAAGTCAAAGAAACCCTTTTCTCCCCAACTGCTTTTTGGTCATGGTGTTTCATTGCAGCCATAGAAATCTTAACTAAGAGAGTAAGCAATGCATCTCTCATTGAATTTAGGACCCAATTAACAAGAAGGAACTCATGCGTAGCACTTGAAGTCTAGCCAATGAGCGAAGTCATGGGTCTTGGAAAAGAACCTTCAACAATCACTCTACTAAATTGATATAATCTCTAATCACATTTGAACTATGTGCCCCTATACTCACAGGTAAGTATAGTCCTCATCCCTCTTCTAGGACACTTCTAGGACCCTTACAGAAAACCACAGCCAACCAAATGCAAAGGGTAGAGCCCAGCACCAATGAATACAGCTATAAAACAATTTCCACATCCAAGGCTCAGTAAACATGGCTGAAAAGGGGGCAGACAGATGGTCAAAACCAGAGGATCGGGGAGTCTGCTGTGAGACTGTGTCTCCTAGTAATGTCAGAAGCTTTACCTAAAACATCTGAGCATGACTGCCTAAACACGAGCTGAACAACAATAACAATAGACATAGCATAATGGACAGAGGGAAGCCCAGGAGGCCTCAATCCTACAAAGAGAACTACAGGAAAGTAAGGAATGATTAAGAGTGGAAGAACTAGTTCAAGAAAGAGCACACCAATTGATTATCCAACATCAAATGATCAGCTCTGGAGACATACATGCAAATCACATTATACAAGCTGAGCACATTATATTTAGCACCATATATGCATATGGGTTATATTTGAAAATAGATTATATTAATGGACACAAAGACGTGTGAAACAATAATGAAAAAAGAAAAATAATTCTCCCATAAATTTGAAAGGGAGCAAGGAGCGGTTATATGAGAGGGTTTTGAGGAAGGAAAGGGAAGGGTGATGTGCAGTCATTTTATTATTATTTCAAAAATAAAATTAGCAAAACAAAAGGACTTTAGAAACAATAGCTTCTTCCAGTTAGTGATATTTAAAACCATAGGGCTGCTGTGCTCAGACAAAACATTAGGCACCACTTTAGGAGAATGATTCTCGCTAATTAGCTCTCGTGTGACTCTAAAGGGAAAAACGACACAGAAAGGAACACTCACCAAGAGCTTTCTCTTAGTTTTCAGAGCCAGAAAATATTGGTGTGAAAGGATTAGGACCCCATTTTTCCCCTCACATAAGAAAAGCCCTTGCTTATTAGGTCAGAAAACCACTTATGTCCCCTCTGCCCCATAAGCACAGGGAAGCACAAAAGAGGCCTCAGCAGAAATTCTCTTATCTGACACCATCCTTCTTCTCCCTGACTTTGATGGAGGCACACAAGACTCCTTGAAGTGGATATCTCTGGCACCTGTTGTGCCTTCTGTCTAGCTTCTGAACACAGCAAAAAATATAATTAAAAAGATGAGGTACAGAGGTACTAAGGGAAAGAGGTAATGGAATGTTTTGATCGATACACTGAACAAATTTATGAAACTTTCAAAGAATGAAAATATTGCTTACAAAGAGTTTAAAGTACTGTAGTCAGACAACAATGATTCTAGAATAAATCAAGAAATATGGTTCTTACATTCCTGGACCTTAAAATCTAAGTGATCAAAATATCCTTTTAATCTCTAAAGCTTTTATCATACAATAGAATATTTAGTTCAGGATTTTTATTTCTACAGCTGTGTTTATATGTCCAGATGTTTATGCCTCTGTCATATGATATTGTAATCATCTACCCATTTGCATTTCTTGATCTCTTTAATGATGATAATCATAACTTAATCATATTTCATCCTCAGTGCCTAAAAATGCCATTTTAACATTTTTAACAAGCAATATTTGACTGATGTAAAAACATTACAAATGGATTTGTAAGAGAAACTTAAACTTCCCTGGATAGTCTAACAGTTCTGAGACATGGTAACCTGGGATAAAAACACCTACATACTGATCCTATCATACTGAAGGCATACAATCCTGGCTTCTTTTCTATACATCATATAACCCTAGTTTTTTTAAAAAAAATATCTCCACTAGTGTACAGCATATCTAACTACCTACTAAAATATGGCATGATATGTGTAGATCCCATCAGTCTGCATAATCACTGTTACATGTAAAATTATTCATCTTCTTCTTGTCCAACTAGATTTACTTAGCCCTCTCTCCCTCAAACTAGTCTGTCACAAAGACACTAGGGTATCTGACTAAAGTGGAACCCCAACATCTCATTATTCTGGTCCTGTGTGTTTCATACCTTGGTTATTATGAACTATACTTATCCATATCATATCCATCCAGGCTGTAGATAACATACCCCTTTTTAAATTCATTTTCTACCATTATTGCTACCCCTGAACCCTAGTAGTGAGCCAATCCAGGCAGGTTTTTTTGAGATATTACATTATCTGAAAGCATCATGCGTCTCAATTTTTTTTATCTAGTCAATTCTGCTCATTATTTCAGATTTAGTTCAAGTACCATTTCTTTCAAAGAAGTTTTGTTCCTTCACTTCTGTGGTTTTAGCCCAATATTTTCTGTTCTTGCTCAACATTTCATACTTCTCACTCATCTTATTAATAACATTCATATATTATTTATTATTGGAGTTTTATTATCTTTTTCATGTTTTTGAAAAGCCTTACTGATATATTCAATCACGTTGGTAGAATATACGTTCATGGAAGTCAGAGACTATGGTTTAATGATTGTAATACTGTGGCATGAACATATGAGTATAAAATATTTAGTATGGTGCTTAAAAGTTATTTCCTGTGATCCAGACGTGTAATTTTGATGGCATTGCCAACGGCAGCATTATAGCAAACCAGCAGAAGGCGAAGAACCTATTGCTCATCTTTCCTCTGTGCTTTCCTTTGCTTCTTGTACAACGAGAAGTGGTACTCTAATAAGGCAGGAAATCCTGCAGCAGCACCTTCCAAAGTTCTGAATTAGATGCTCAGTTTCGAAAGATGATGACTGCTGTGTCCTTGGTCCAATTATTACTAAAAACAAAAATTCTGAAAAGAGTTTGGCAATTTGCCTTAAGTCAAAAATCTCAGCGCTAGACCAATCACTCTTGGTCAAGAAGTAGAATTTTATTTATTTTGTCTGTTTTCCCTTATTTATTTTTAAAAATTAAGTAAAAAATACATAACATTCAATTCATTATCTTAACCATTTTTAAGCATGTAGTCCAAGTATCCTGTATATTTACTTTACAGTGTACTAGATCTTTATTTACTTTTAATTTGATAAAACTGAAAATTTGCAC
The DNA here is from genome assembly GCA_025134845.1 of Neodon shergylaensis. Taxonomy (NCBI): domain Eukaryota; kingdom Metazoa; phylum Chordata; class Mammalia; order Rodentia; family Cricetidae; genus Neodon; species Neodon shergylaensis. Next base: position 9,265,848 of record JABTXL010000611.1, on the reverse strand, counting down.
ATATAAAAACAAATACTTCCTGTTCTAGGCAACTAAACAGCACTGACAACCAAATATTCACTTTTTGTTTCCATGGGTTTTGCTCAGTTACTTTATACAAATAGAATGAGATAATATTTGGTCCTTTGTGACTGGCTTACATGTATAGCATACTGATCATGAAGTTTATCCATTTTATAAAATACCACTTTACTGTCTTTCTCTGGGGTCAGCAAAATAGTCCACCGTAGATCATTTGCTAGTGGCCATCCCATTGACAGAAGTGATATTTCACTGCCAATTCTGTGTACATTGCTCGTAAGACTTGTGACATTGGATTTCTTTTTTTTTTTGAGTGATTGCTCTGTTATTGTATCTTGCAAAGAATCTATTCAACTGTTCTCTTGTTTGTCAGTCCAGCTCTTCTGTTGTTGTAGTATAAAAGTTTATTATAAATATTTTATGTTATGTTTCTTGAAATAGAGGGACTGCAAATTGTCTCAACTTTCCTTTTTACTTGAGAGTTTTCAAATTTGTAAGTCTTATTTTTCTAATTGTGCTTTGGTTTTACATCTACTTTGTGGTTTTTATCCAAGAGGTCTAGATCATATTCAATAATTGGAAGGTTTTTCTCTTATACTTTAATGATTTTGTAGTCTTATTTATTTATTATATACTTAACTTTAATCCATGAGTTAAGTTTTGTATGTGATATGAGGTAAATGCTAAACTTCATTCTTTTTTATGTGAGTAGGCAGTTTCCATAATGACATTTATTAGAGACATTATTTTCCCCTTTATAGTCTTAGTCTTTTTCTTAAAAATCCTTTGGTCATTGAAGCTGATTTTCTTCTCTACTATGTCCTTTTGGTCTGTATCTCTATTCATATCAGTACCATACAGTCGGGGGTGCTCGAGTTTTAATTTATATTTTAAAAACTTAAAGTTCATGACTTCCAAGTTAATTCATGTTAATAAATTGTCATTAATATTCAGGTTTCCATAAAGTTTTCATGGGAGTCTTATAATTTTCTTCTCTTTGTCAAAAAAGTAAGATTAAATTTTGGGGAAGAACTTTACTAAATCTATAGATCACTTGAATGGTGTGAATTAGCAATATCCACCCAGAAGCACAGAATGTGTTCAAGTCACCTACATCTTCTGGTTTCTTTTAACATTGTTATATCATTTTCAGCATACAGAGTCTTTACATATTTGGTAATGTTTATTTATAATTGTTTCATTCCATTTTATTTGATAGTGAATGATATTGTTTTTCTCAGAAGGCAGATATTGGTTAACAGACTGCACCACTAATAAAAAAGAATGATAACCAATGTGTCAGGGATGGTGCGTGTGGAAGAAAGACCTAGTTCTTCACAGAGCCATGAGATTACCCCAGTAAAGATTTTGGTAGTCAAATGTAATGAGTAATTATTAGAGCAGCCTTTTCTGAATGTGACTATATTCACAATCACTATAGTATATATTATAGATTCTAAGAAACTATTACAACTCAGTAGACCAATGGAAAATTTCTTCCACTAAACATGCTTCGTGAGCAGTGGATCACTTTGGGTAATATCTTAGGATTTCTATTGCTGTGACAAAACACCATGACCAAAAGCAAACTGGGGAGAAAACATTTATTTTGGTTTATACTTCCACATCTTTTTCCATCACTGAAGGAGTCAGGACAAGAACTCAAATTGGGCTGGAACTCGGAGGCAGGAATTGATTGATGCAGGGGCCAGCCATGAAGGGGTGATACTTATTGGCTTTCTCAGTCAGATTTCTTATAGAACCCACTACTACCAGCCCATGGATGGCACCACCCACAATCGGCTGGTGCCATAAGTAAATAAATCACATAAATCCCTAGTTACAAAAATGACTTACAGGATTGCCTACAGCCTGATCATATGAAGGCATTTTCTAAATTGAGTCTCCTTCCTCTCAGCTGATTTATGCTTGTTCTGATTTGACATAAAACTGTCCAGCACAGCTCTCCTAATTGTAAGTACTAAAGCCAGTGATTTGGGTTAAAGGTACCATCTATGATCCTGTCTGATAGCGATGACATTCAACTCGAAATCTGGGGCAGATGTATTAAAATAACATCGAGTTTGTCTCCTAACATGTGAGAGATAGAATGGACCCTTTATATATGAAATATGAAGAACCTATATATAGCATCCTGTGAGAATAGATAACAATGTAAGTGAAATGGTAAGTCTATAGAGAAGCTAGAATTACAAGAATATGGAAGTTCTTCTCATAAGAAACAAGAAGAAATTAATAGTTGGATAATAAATGAGACTCCTGGAACAGTCACCAGTTCTCAAAGTATTAAAATATTTTGACTTTTAGAGAATAAATGTGTTATTTCCCATACAACCTCTGGCCCACTTTGAGAGCTGATAAAATTGAACACAAATGCTTACTTGGATTCCACTCTGAATTTGTTTTAAAGAAAGAAAAGCACTCCTCCAGCTAAGAAATAAGGGTAAAAGGCTGCGGTGGGAACTCTGAAAAGAAAACAGCTTGACTGATGTATGAGGGTGGTTGCTAAGTTGGAGGCTGTGAAACATTCTTTTCCAGATCAAATGTGAATTAAGCACACTGCATATGATGGGGGGGGGGAATAATGCTATAAAATAGTTCTTTGTTGCTGTCAAACAAAAAATGTAAATCAAAAGACAGAGGCATTGCCAAAATCTGAGAGCAAGGTTTTTGCATGAGGTGCTGAGGCAGAACACTTTAACCAGTAGCAGTCAGGGGCCACAGGAGAACAAGAGAATGTCTGGCAGCTTCCTCTGTGATTTGTAAGTAATTTGCCTCCTTATAAAAAGGCAACTTGTCCACCTTTTACTTTTAAATGTGGACATTTGGGAGCTTCTATTGGATAATGGCTTTATTTATACTATAAAATTGGGTGTTGAATTACTTTTAAGTAAATAGAATGAAATATGTAAATATGTATGTAAAGAATATTTTCAAATTGCTCCCAAGCCAATGTAGAATAATGAGTAAAACATTGAATCCTTTTTGGTAGCTATCTCGTGTGTCTCAAATCCTAGCAAAGCCAGTGTGTTTAAGGAGAACTCTTGAAACTCCCACCACTGGTATCATTACGATCAGTCCATTTGGGACAGTTATAAATATTTTACCATGGTAGATTTTCAAACGCTAGTATTTCCTGGGGATTCCTAGCTTATAAATATTTGATCCTCTTGGGTAACATGCAATATTCAAAGTGGGGGTCTGTTACTAGGTTTCCTAAGTCTTAAAAACCTGAGAGTTTTAAAGTTAACATTAAATAAAGTTAATATGTTATTATTATTTTCTTTCCTCTTCTATTGAGATGTTTTATTTATACGTCCATGTGTGGGTATGTACGTACACAGGAGTGTGAGTGTCCTCAGAGGCCACAATAGAGTGTAGGGCTCCCTAGAGAAGGAATTTAAAGGTGGTTTTGAGACACTACTGACTAGGGTGCTGGCAACCAAACAAGAGTCCAATGAGAGGGCGTAAAGTGCTCTGAACTGCTGAGTTATCTCTTCAGTCCCAAGGGGAAAAATGTCTTTTCTTTCTTCTGTGGATTTATTCTTGTATTTTTTCTTTTTTTTTTCTTTTTTTTTTAAATTTATTTATTATGTATACAACATTCCTTCCATGTACACCTGCACACCAGAAGGGGGCACCAGATCTTATTACAGATGTCTGTGAGCCATCATGTGGTTGCTGGGAATTGAACTCAGGACCTCTGGAAGAGCAGTCAGTGCTCTTAACCACTGAGCCATCTCGCCAGCCCTCTTGTATTTTTTCTTAATGAAATTGAGAGGAAGAAGAATAATCTCCTAAAATACTTGAAGTAGAGATACATACTTGTTGAAACTTAGCAAGGATTTATAAAATATCACTTCCCATAAAAACTCTTCAAAAATTGAAAATGTAAAAATTATACTAGAATCCATTACAGAGCACGATAACTAAGTGACACATGCAATAAATAAACCCCTCTTTAAATTAGGTGTCCATTTATGTGTGGCATATGTTTATGTGTAGGCACTTGGGTATTTATGTGTGCATGTACGTGGGCAGCAGAGGTCAGAGTCTGGTGTCTTTTTCTGTTTGATCACCAGCTCTCTTCCATTTTTTTTTTTTGTGATGGGTTTTTCCAATGAACCTGTAGTTTACCATTTAAGCTACACTTACTGCCCAAAGCTTGAGTCTAAGCCTGTGCTCCTGTTATTCCTAGCAAGCCTGTCTTGGCTGTCCATCCTCGATCAGCCCTCTAAAAGTGCCAAATTTGTAATGAAAAGAAGAAACAGGAAATTTATTATATGTGGCCACATAAAGAAGAACATAGAAATTTAGTGACTCAACACACACACACACACACACACACACATACACACACACATACACACACACACTCCACTATTCCACGGTCCTAGCTTAAGAATAAAGTTTAAAAGTCAAAAGATATACATAATTAATATATATCCTGGTCAAAGGTGGTTCTGCTCTTCACTTACTCATTCTTGTTTGGGTTCCACGTTTCTGCTAGGTTGTCTGACAAACTACAAATCTCTGGGAGAAAAGCTTTTCCTCTGCCTGGCCCAGGAGGTAGCCTTTTTCTCTTCTTAGTTAGCATGAGATAGAAATGGGATAATTTCAATTTCTTGGGGTACCTTGTTTCAGTAATCCAGATAGTCATATTGAGGGGCACCGGTCCCTTTAGAATATCCTCATTCTTCCTGCTGTTCTGGTTACAGATTGGCTGTATATCAAGCTCAAGGAATCACACTGTCTTCTCTAGGATTAAAGATGTAAGATCTCCCACACAGCTTTTTACATGAGTGCTGGACCCCATGTGTGTATGTCAATGAGTTTATTGGTTAAGTCATCACCAAGACCCTCTAACCCCTAATCTTCCCAATCTTAATGCTCAGAGTTCTCAGCACTAGGAAGGTGGAACTTTTCTTCATGTTTAAGTACAAAGCTCTGCAAGCAGAACAGCTAAAGTGTGAGGATAGTAAATGGAGAAGGGCTAGGTCATAGCAAGAACAGCACGGAAGGAGGCACAATGGCGGTGTTTAGATGACAGGCTGCCATCAATCATCTGTAAGGACGGACACTAGAAATGACGTCTGCCTCCCATTTCATAACTTATAATCATTATCTTATATCTACAAATCTATGTTGTATTTCCTCTGACAAACATTATAGCTCTTTAATTAAATAAACTAATAAGCACCATGAACCCAGTGTGTCATAGATACAATCAGAGCTGGAACAAAAGGAATGAACATCTGATGAGCACTCAGAGATATCCTCATGAGGAGGCAAACGTGACTCCACTTCCTCTGTTTCCGTGCACTATGGGTTCTCAACTATGGGGCGTTTTCAGGTGTTTATCCTCAGTGCTCCCTGCCATTTCCCTCATGTGCTTCTAATTTTCCATGGGTGAATCCTCTTGATAATTTCCCCTGAATTTCTCCAGTATCCAAAAGCACTCTGAAGAAATAAATCAAATAATGAAATGTGATGAGCTATTGTGAGCACGAAATTATCAGAATCTCGTTGCTTTTTATTCTAAGTGGGATAGTGATGTCAGTGGCTCACTTGTTGCCAATTAAACCTTTGCTGTTCAAACGGACCTTTACCTAACAAGCATTGCAGGAATCACGACAGAGAGACTAACTAAGGTAGCAGGGCAGAAAGCATGATAAAGCTGATCCCAAGCAGTACAAGAAGCTCTATGGTAAAGACCAAGAGGCTCTGCAGAGACAGATGTAATCTCTGTTGATGTTCATTATCGGGCCGTTGGAACTTTGGAAGTGTTTTGCTGTCTGAAGGACTTTTTCCATACAATTACTGTCAAAGCAGCACTGCTGTCAACGAGGTTTTAGCTGATAACCTAGGCACATGCGTGAATATCAGACACGGAAACGGAGACAGATTGTAAAGAGAGCCCAGCCTTAGTGAAAGGGGACATCTGGGGGAATAAGAGAGCATGCAGTGCTCACGGTAATCCAGTCAAGCTCTAGGCTGGCATGTGAAGAATGCAGCGACGGGAAGGTTGCACTGGACACTGTAGGCGGACGCTGATCATTCATTTCCCGCCTGCTCAGACTGGAATAGTCACATAGAAACTATATAAATTTCAAAAATGTTTGGCCAATAGGTTAGGTGTATTCCTAGTTAACTCTTACATCTTCAATTAACCTATTTCTATTATTTTATATTTTACCACGAGGCTCGTGATTTGTGACCTCTTGCTTCTTGGGCACTTACATGGCATCTGCCTCCTTTGGCAGCTGCATGGCGTCTCTCTGACTCTGCCTACTCTCTCTATATATATCTCTGTTCAAACCTCCTGCCTGGCTTTACTCTACTATGCTATTGGCAAAAATAGCTTTATTCATCAACCAATAAAAGCAACACATATACAGAAGGACATCCCACATCAGCTACCATGATGCCAAGGTTGCCTCCAAGATTGATGATAGGTATAAGACTGTCAGCCCCTGGGGTTGTCCCTGCAGACCTGGAAATCAACAGCTTTCAAAGGGAAATGCGATGCATGGGAGATGTTCTGTCTGGTATAAGCCTGGAAAATGCTAGCTGCTTCATATGAGTTCAGCAAGTTTTAACTTCTCTAATTGTTCTCATGTCTTAGTAATGGGTATTTCAAGGGTTTAGGGATAGCGAAAGTAAGGAGAAGCTGTTCATTCTTATATAAACTTTATGATGCCATTCACTCCATGTTTGCTTTTTACTATTACAGTTCATGGAAAACTTCTGAAATTTTACTTGCTTTATAGATTCTGCAGATTTGAAGGAAAGTTCCTTGACATAGTGCACCAGGACAGAGGTGACATTATTGCTTTCTACTCCCATGTCCTAAAGGCAGGTATGTTGAATGTTCTAAAGACAGAGATAGTGTCAAATCTTTCAAAAAAATTGAGTTCTCACGCAAATTCAGCTCTAATTTTTTTTGTGGGACTTCAAAATATAATCTTTCTAATACAACCAGGAGGAGTGGAAAACCAAAGTGAAAATAGATCTCTACTAAGAATCATGGAATTGGCTATGCTGTTGTTCAGGCTGACTCCCTGCAAACAGTTCTTGCTTGGAAATAGCACCACAGCAAAAATGTCTTGTCCCTGGGCAAGAATTCATTTGTATTATGTCTTTAGCACATAGTCAGCAACTTTTTTCATCATTTCTTTTCCTTGCCTATTTCATCCTTTCACTCATTCTCTTATGGTAGATCCATCTACCGATATAGTTTTTAAGGTCTTATTTCAAACATGAAGGTATGGAGGTTCAAAATACCACGGAGTGGGTGAATGCTAGTTATTTTAAAGTTCTGATACCTATGTCCATAGCCTTCGTTTTCAGCAAATACTTATATGGAAACTAATAAGGATGAGATGAAAGTCTACAGTCATCTCAAGAGCACTCTAGACTGTTGCAGAAAATTGCAATTCCCTTGGTGGTTTGGTGAGGTCATCATGGTTAGCATCATAATTTTTTCAGAAAACATGAGCAAACATGTAAATGATTATCTGAAGATGCTATTGTTCCCTTTGTGAGACTTGTCTTGATGAAGAAACTTGTTCTAAAGTTTTGTTCTTGTAGGCAGAGTTTTCCCATTCCAGCAACCACTTCCAAATAACCAACACAGCGGCTTATTATTGTTTATAAATGCTTGGTCAATAGCTCAGGCTTATTACTAACTAACTCTTACATTTTAAGTTAAACCATAGTCCTTATTTACACTCTGCCACATGGTGGTACCTTTTTAGCATGGTCTGTTCATCTCCTGCTCCCTCTGTGTCTGACTGAAGACTCCTTTCTGTGCTTCTCCTTTCTGGAATTCTCAATTTTGTTTCCCACCTAGCTTATCCTGTTCAACTATTGGTTCAGCTTTTTTACTAAACCAATCACAGTGGCAAATCTGCACCTGGCTGATATAACAGTTAAAATTCACATGACAGTTTCCAACATGAATTTTAAATTGTCCTATGTGCTTTAACTCTCATTTTGTTCTTTCATGAAGATTTTGCTCCTAATTCCATTGTTTGTTCCCATCCAAAGCCTTTATGCTGTGTTCTCATTTCCTATAACTCTCATGACATTTTTACTACTGATGCCAAATCTTCAAATTTAATGCAGAATATTTCTCCTCCTCTAACACAAACAATATTATTGTGTTCTTAAGAGAACCTGCCCTTGCTTCCCCGGCCACATATTAGAATTAATGGAGGTGATTCTAAAGCTATGGACATGTGGTTCCAGAAATGACTTGGGTACATTTCTTCTTAAATTACACATTTAAAGTTACCCCAAGTGATCAAGGTGTTGAAAACCAGAGAGATTGCATCCAAAGCAAAAGTTTCTTTCAGAAAATTTTAGTCTATATTTTGATGTTGTTTAAAGACATAATATGTAATATGGTTCAAGTGATATCCACTGAAGTAAACACTGCACAAAATATATTTATTTTTGACTTAGCAAAAACATCCATTGAGCCTTTATTTTTCTTTCTGCAGAATTGTTTTGGAGATTTCGGAAATCAACATCCCATTTGGAATGTATAAATATTTTTCTCTAAAGTATTTCTTTCCTCAACTATCCTCATTCCATTTTATTAATAACAGGGCAACCAATGTCAACCTGACAGCATTCAGGAGTATATTTCCCAGGGCTGCTGCACAATCCACCTCCTTGGTCCCAGCAGAACCACAGATATGTTGACTGAGAATAAGGTTAATAACCACATCAAAAAGGGTCAGAAATTGTAAGAAGGAACCAAATCCCACATATCCAACTTACACAGTAAATAATTTCAGTAAAATGTAATCACCAGAATTGTACTTCACCTTGAATTAAAGACATGATACTCCATTACAGAGGTACTTTAGTAGCAGTAATAATCACAATTAGTCAGGAAAGTCATTCTGTGCACAGTGCAACTCAAACTGCCTTCATGTCACATAATTTGACACGGGCTCTCGAGCTAGAATCACTTTCTACACTCAATGTTTTAGCATGTTTAAATATTGTCTTTTATACTGCAAGCAGGCCGGGAAAATTCAATCGAAGAAGGGGAAAAACACAGAAAAAGCATCATTAAAAGTGTATCAGAAACACAACTTCAGGAAGATATGTGGACAGGTTACTCTTTGTTGTAGTTCATAAATTATGCTGTGTCAATTACGTAAATTTGATCTGCTTTGTAATTTTGTGAAGGTTAAGAGAAGTATGAGTACCAATGTCTGCATTATACAGAGAAAGGAATTTAGCTTCAGAAAAGAGCGATTTTGGCTACTACATTGTATGAATGTATGGATGCAAGACCAAAATGCTTACATATGAACTGGGCACGTTCCTCAAACTCCTGTCATGTATGTGCTTCATTCTGCATCTCATATCATATTAAGACTCAACAAAGGATTTTTTAAATTGAACTAGAGATTTCATTTAGAGACTCTAACTTTCTGAAGTGTCATTCAGCTCTCTCGGATATTTAGAAAGATGCTATGTTCAGCAAGTTTAGAATAAATATCTCCCATAACTACATCAATTTTATATAGAGAGTCCTTAGCATCCTGGCCATGTTCATTGTCAGCATTTTAGAGTCTCACCCTCTGCATTCAGAGCTTTCTTTTCAACCAGGGACTAATGGAAGTTCTGTGCAGTAATCTATAGCTACTGTTCATCACAACTGTTTGAGCTAGGGTCAATCCCAGCTCTAGTAGTGTCTGTATGCTTTCATTTCTATCTCCTCTTCTTAGCCAAGTGTCTAAACTTGTCTTGGGCTGCAGCTCCAGATACCATGGATAGCAATTTACCTCTTCGCTGAGTATTGGGACAATTGTGAGAGGCACCTTATGAATCCCACCCCCATCACAGTGGGTCCCATTTCACCAGCTATTAAATATCTTTGGCACCTATCATTTTACTTTTTACTATTTTTTCAAGTTTTATCATTCTTTAGAAAGAGGACTACACTATTAGCAACTGCTATTGTTCCCCAGAATCTGGACACCTTCTTTGTGAATTCTTAGAGAAGCCAGGTGACACTGATTCAAAACGATGGCAAATTATTTCCCTTTTTACCTACATGCTGTATCTTTCTCTGGTCCAAAAGAGCCTGTACTATTAACTCCTTTGTTTAATGAGCCTTTTGGATTGGATAAATTTAGCACTTACCTATTTGAATTTTTTACAAGTCGTTTAATGGCTCTGGGCTTTTGCTCTCTCACTCTTAAAATGAAGATAGAAACAAGAATAATTTTCCACTTGTTATAAACTTTAGAAATCATGTTTGGAAAGGCCATTACATAGCACCCATGCATCTTATATGGTCAAACAAGCTAGCAAAAGTCAAGAGTTAAAATTTATATTGTAATGTTGTTCTGTGTTATTTCTCTTGTTATGAAAACAGAGTGTATGTAACATAAATATTCATGGTCTTCTGGATACTACATTTCTTCCACCCTTTCTTTTCTATCATGCTATTCTCTGAGCCTTGGGAATGTAGGTTGTAGTTGCATCAGTAGAGGTTAAGCACTCCATTGCCAGTTTTTCCCCATGAACGTGGCCCAAAAATTCTTATGTCTAATTAACAGCAAAGCTTCCATGTTTAAAATCCACAAACAAACTTCAATTCTTTCATATATACAAATAGTAAATTGAGAGAAAAATTTAGAAAATTATCCCAGTCACGATAGGACTCTTCGTTTTGAAACAGGATCTTGTATGCCATGAATATTGACCTCAAACTGGTGATTGCCTTATCTTTGTCTCTTGACTCTTGGGATTACAAACCTATGTTAGTATTGATTTTCATTATTTGCAGATTTATGCCAAACTGCTTTTCATTGTACCTATTCTATTTTTCACAAATTGTGTTTTTCCTCCATGTTTCATGATTATTAGAAACTTCCCTTGGGATATTGTTTGTACCTGCTATCCTCCAAATTCTCTAACATTTTCATTTCTTTCATGGATAAAAGTTTCTCTAAATAAAGGCTTAAGTACTAATCAATTATTTACATCAATAGACGTATTCCACTTTTCACATCTTGTAAATTCCTTATAAATCCAGTGGGATATATATTCTCAATTCCATTCAAGTACTATGCATGCTTTTCTTGTGCTGTAATTCTTGAAACTTTGAAGATTTTATGTAGCAGATGGAATTTACCAACATCAGTTTTCTGATGTCTAAATGATTTTTAACAATGCATCTTGGTGTAGGCCTTTACATTGAGATATCTGAAAGAGAGCTTCTGCCTGCACTGTGCTAATTCAGAGGAATTCTTTGTTCACAGGAGGACCCGAGCTCTTGGTGCTCAAGTGCAAGTGTGATTGGATTTGCAGATTAGCCAGATGAGAACGATCAAAGCCTTATCATTAAAAAGACCTAAAACCTTGGAGTTTGCTCTTGTAAGAAAAATTGTTCTTGGCCCCTAATCTTTCTAATCTTGACCTCACAGAAAGGTTTTGCACTTAAGGTAATATTATCAGGATGCAAAACTCAATCTCAGGCTAAATTCCACTTTCTCATAACATGGTTAAACACTTGCTTAGTGAATAAATTGGTAGCTAAATGGGAATTCCAGGCTTCAAACAGAATTTCTAATTCCATTAAGTTGGCATTCACTGCAATGCACAGCCTTGTGGAAACCACACAGGAGACCAGACTTCCCTACTCCTTTAGTCTCGATTTTCCCAAGCAGCAGTTTTGTTATGTTTATGATTTCACTGTTTAGCACTGTGACTGTAATGTAGAAATTTGCATATTTTTTTAGGCTCAGAAGAGTATCTGAAGGTTTTGTAATTTTTCAGTTCAAACTTATAAACATAGATTGATTGAGGGTTAAACATGGTTGTTAGAAAGTTTGAAGTTGACAATCTGTAGACAGATAATGAGGTTTTTACCTTAGCAATGGTTGTCATTCAAGAACACCATTAACTTGATTGAGGTGGTGCTGTGGGAGCACCTTCCACTCTTTCAACCAATAGCCTTTAAGATAGAGTGCTGTTGGAGCTCCTACCGTTCCTTCAGTCAATAGCCTTTAAGATACCATTCTACTTGAGCATGGTCTCTTATACTATAAACGGAGCTGTGAAACCTGTGCTTGCTCTCTTGCTTCCTGCTCTCACTTCTGGCTACTAGGTTCTGTTCCTGTTCCCCTTTCGTGCAGAGTATTGTGACCTAGGACTGTGATCTGTAAGTCTCCCCTAAATAAATAACCCTTTATTATCCATAATTCTGAACTAGTGTGGGATTATTTTGTATCTTCCACCATCAAGGTGGTGAGATTTTCCTTTACTAGAATGCTAAGAAGAGTGAAGCATTTTGAAACGATTGTTTGTGTGAAACTATATCTTGTATAAATTGTTATCTGGAATAAGATTGATGCGTCAAACCATGCTCACTGCTGGATGTGTGATGAACAATATTCATACAGCAGGAGATGCTTCAGAACAACATCTCAGGATTATGATAAAGTCATGACTCATCAATGTCCTTACACATTGGCTGCATCATTCCACCTGTCAGTCTCTCAAAATAAATATTTTTTTCTTTAATTTTTGGAACTTTGCCTGTACAAGTTCCCATTGGGCAAACTGTGTGCTCTTCTTTCCGTTTTTACATTTTACATGCTCCTCTCAATATTTGAAGATTAAGACATAGAGACTCCTAAGATGATATTTTGGGTTCCTTAGGGCTTGGTTGCATGCTTTTCTCTGTGCTAAATGCTCCATAGCATATTTGTTTGTGCCTCTTACTCTGCAAGACTTACCAATTTCTTTTTCATGTGTAAAGCATATTTTTACCTGATCTTAGAAGGAGCCTCAGAATTCTCTTCCTTTCTCCCCTTTCATTTATCCCTGCATTCTTCTCTTTCTCCTCCCTTCTCCCTTTCTTCCTTTTCTTCTTCCTGTTAGGATTCAGGTGTCATGCTGGCCCCTGTCACTTGGCAGGATGCACTCAGGCATTCTCTCCCTTTCTCTCTTTCTCCCATCCCTCCCCATTTCCCTTATCTCAATAATCTCCTCACTTAAGCTCTGCCTACGTGGCTTATTTGCACTGTCATGAGGCCTCTGACTTTCATCTGCCAAGGTTCCTATGCTGCAGAAACATTACACTTCCTCTTCCTCTTCATGATTTTCTGCTTCTCTGAAATATGAATTTCCTATTTTTCTTCCCCTTTTCACTCCTCTTTCAAACTTGTTGAAGTAAGGTTGGCATATGATACATATGACATACAATATCTGTGTTTAAAGCACAAATTTTGTGGTATTTGACATGTATGTATTCCTCTAAGATGATCACAAAAATTAAGATAAGAAAGTCACTAAATAGAAATACTTCCTTATACTCTGCTGTAGTTGTTCCCTCTTACGCCCTCTGGGCCCTCTTTCATCTGCAATCACACAATGTTTTCTCTGCTGTCCTCTGACCTCTTTTATTAAGCATAATTTTTAGAATGTAGATTTACTGTTATGTGTAAGCAGTTGCTCATATGTTTTTATTGCTGTTATACTCCTGTACTCATAAAATGTACTCAAAATGTTAATAAATTTTTATTTCAGTTAGATCACATTTTATGATTTCTTTACTGTCCATCAAAGTCACTTTAGTTCCAGTAATTTTTAATTATAGCCCTTTGAAAAAAACAACCGGATGTTTAATTCAGTTGTTCTATCAGCCCATAAAATGAATAGGAACTAAAATCAATATGAAGAAAAGTGATAACCTGATTCTAGACATATTTAAAATATCTGGATAAATATTTCTCTATTTCAAAAACAGGTAAAAATCCTGAGTAAACATTTCTCAATAGAGTGCATATAAATATTCAATTCTTATATGGAAAGATGCTGAATATAACTAATGGTTGGGGAAATACCCAAGGTCAGTGGAGTTTTATCTACTCATAGCCTTCATTGGTCATTAGGCTTATAGACTAAGAGAACATTCCTTTCTAAGTCTTGTACTTCTTGGACAGCTGAAAAGAGTGAGTGGAACAGCAGAAGCACATCTGTCCTGTGGAGGATGAGGACGAGGTCTGGCTGCTCTAAGAGGTTCTTGCTTATCTCAGGAGCCTGTGGTAACAGTACTTTCCAGATCTTCACCCTGCAGTTGTCTTCCCTCACAAAGCTTCTCCATCTTCTCTAATTTTTTGTTTTGATATTTTAGCCTCGATTTCACAGACTCAACTCTACATCTTCACTTCATGTAGATTGCTAGAATGAGCCTGGGCTTCCTTATATCCTTTAGTAGCTTGAATGCACTCAAGGTGGTTAAATTGGGGAGATTCTGGGGTGAGGGGGGTAATCTCAGATATTTCCTGTGTGTTGAGGATTGCACTTCTTTACAGCTGAATATCACTTTCAAAACCAGCCCACAAATCACAATCCCAGAGAACTTAGACAACAATGAGGACCCTAAGAGAGACATACATAGATCTAATCTACATGGGAAGTAGAAAACGACAAGATCTCCTGAGTAAATTGGGAGCATAGAGATTTGGAGGGAGGGCTGAAGGGGGGGAAGAGGCAGGGAGGGGAGCAGAGAAAAATGTAGAGCTCAATCAAAATAAATTAAAAATTAATCTTAAAACACTATTATTTTCTATATATTTTCAAGTTTTTCTTTTTATTTATTTTTTATGATGAGGACATCTAATTTCCATTATTTTGGATAGAAAGATACAGGTTTCGAGCTTAGAGATTTGTCATATTGATCTTTATATGTTGCAAGTAACAACACTCCAAAAAAGCTTTGCAAGTGAATGTTTATAAAAAAATGTTGACTAGACAATACAATATTTCTCATATAGGAAAGTTTATTATAATATCACACTCCATTTTTTTGAAGGAGCATATTCAGTAGCTATTAAATAGATTGAGTCTTCAAACCACTTAAGAAAATGAGGATATAACTGCATTGGAGCAAAATATGGATTCTTCTAGCTACAAGAAAGGAACAAACTTGTTACCTTATTATAAGGTAAACATAAAGTTCTTTCTCTTGAATGTTTTACACAGACAATCTTTATGAAGATTTAAAACAATGTTGCAGACTGGTTTCGTGACAGCTGCTAACTTATAGACTGTAAATATTTCCAGAACACCATACACTCTGTTTCCGTGCCAGGATGTTTCATGTCGTGTGTCACTTTAGATCATAATTATATTATATTAGGGAGACAGATTGTGCAGCTTCAAAAGCAGAAAGAATATACTGGTAAATCTGGCACCAACCTGTGCAAAGTACACCCTCTCAAGAACAGAATTCTAATTTTTCTGGGACCATTTATATTCTACATTTATGATTATGTTTTTTAAGAACGTAAGCAGCATATTTTAAATATTGAATATCGGTATAACTCCTGTGAAAAAGGACCTTTTGCTTTGTTCCGTGGGATTATTTTTAAATACAGAATTCTCCCCACTCACTTCCTTTCAGTCTTGATAAAAAGCAAGGTTTAATTGCCTATCATATTCTGATTAGATAAGTCATTCAAGTTTGCTGAGCCTGTTTTTTTTTCCACCTGACACTTAAAACATGAATCATTCTAAAAAGATTTCTTTTACTTTCGAAACAATTTTAAGTAATTGATTGCGGTGCATGGAACTTAGTGGTAACTGATATTTTTGCATGGACATTCTTATTTAGTGGATAAATCATGCTCATATTTACCACATACTGTAAAGAAACAGAGCATGGCAAAAGAAGGATGGAGCAATAATAGCTGGAAATGAGGCAAGAGAGGAAAAGGAAAAGGCAAGAGGAAGGAAATAAAAGGGGATATGACAGATGTAAAAAGAAAAGTAGGTAAGGACAAAGGAGGAAAGGAGAAAAAGCCTCAATATTATCTGACTGATTAAATTTAACTTGAGTTATATCACTGGTTTTATCTGTGCATCTGTCCCTGATAAGAGACCCATTTTGTATGAATTTTTTACATAGTAGCCTTGTTTTCTTGTCTTCAGAGATTTGACTCAGCAAGCACATTAATTTCTAGGTCTTCTTAGATTCTCTTAATTGAATTAGAAGTAATTTCATCATTCATTTTGCTCTTAAATGCAAACTTAGCTCATTAACATGGCACGCAAGCAGAAACAGCACAAATAAAATAAGCTTGAATCTTGTTCTCTTATACAAAAGGTGTACGTGTGTGTGTGTGTGTGTGTGTGTGTGTGTGTGTGGATGTATGCGCGCGTGCTCGCGCATGCGTGTTCTTTGATGTCTTTTGGGATAACCTAAAGCACCTTCTCTGAGCAAAGAAAGACGTGAAAGCAATGTCACTGAACTTTCAGGCAATTATGCAAAGTTTCTACTTGTATCCCACTTCTGGCCAATTTTCAGAGGGAATTCTGTGACCAGATCTCTTTCAAAGGCACTGTTAAAAGTATTAGAAAAGAAAAGTTACGGGACAGGTAACTCTATAAATCTTTCTAGTTCGATATGCAATTGTAGGGAGGACTCTCTAGAGATTATATGTTTCTTATCACTGGTGTTCTAAAAGAATTTCTATCTAGAAATTCTATGTAGAAGAATATCTATCTGGAGCCATCTGAAAAGATTTCCTATTTATTGTGATATGAACTTAACCTAAAATGTCTTTTAGTGTCTCTACCTCTTATGATTAGACAGTTTCTGAAAGAAACGCCTAGATATTAAGTCAAACACAAGATAGTTCATATTAAAACATCTTCCTATATTTACCCATCCTGACCTCCATTTTCAACCAAATAATAGTCACACTTCACTCATAGAGAATAGTCAACTCATCGTCTATGGGTAAAGGCAGAAAGAGAAGCCCATAAAATATTACCACCAGGTAAATGTTTGGTCACTGATCTCACATTTTAATTCTCAGGCTCCTCTTGCCTGAGTTTAGCTGAACATCTCTGTTTAGAAAGCACCAAATTTGCATTCCTGATTTAGTTTCAGAATGACCAGCATGGCATGATAGACCTATGGGTGCAGTGGTGGTATATGCATACCTTGGCAGTAACCAACAACTCTCTAATTAGACTTAATATCACCTCAACAAAAGAGAAATCCTGGGTGGTACTAGAAATGGTGCCAACTACTCAAAGCCTTATCTCTCAGTATTGAAGGTAACTACAGAGATGAGCTGCAGACCTATCTCCCACCAGGCATCCTTTATGTATAGCCTGCTTTCCCAAGAAGTCTTTTGTCTTCAGCATATTCTAGAATGTCATAGGGGTAGCAATATCTGAAGAAATAAACCCAATACTCCAGAGAGTTTGCTTGGATGAGGACAATAAGTTACACGGTGGTGTGCAACAGTGCATTTGAAAGCCAAAGACCAGATTTAAAATCTACAGTTTCCAACAGCTGCTCTTCATTCTGTCACCAGATTGTAAACCTAATAATGACTGCAGGAAGTACTTGAGAAAACAGAGGCTTCCTCCCTGTGGCCTGTAAAGCTGATGTAGTTATGTTCCTCCATTTCAACACTTGAAGGCAATGGCAACAGAGTGGATGTTTGATGTATGCTTAGGAAACAAAAAAATAAAATTGACAATAACTTTTATTTTAACATTTTTTGAACTACAAGTATATAGTTGTTATTTTCATTGATTAAACATATTTTAAGCTGTGTATTTAAAAAATTGAGATTATATTATAAATAAGTCATTTCCCCTTTCCTTTCTCCCCTCCAAACCTTCACATATATCCCTCTTTATCTTTCAAATTTATGATCCTTTTTTATTAACTGTTGCTACATATATGTATATGCATGTGTGTATGTATGTGTGGACAGAATGCATATTCCAATATACATAAACACCGCCTGCTTAGGTGGTATAATGTTACCTGTGTGAATGTTGTCAGAGCTACCCATTTGTTAATGGGTAACCAATCGGTGTGCTCTTCCGTGGGGAAGACTATTTCTCCCGCTCTAAGCACTCCTTAATTGCCTATAGTTCTTTGTGTATGTTTGAGGCCTCATGGGCTTTCTGTTGTCCACTTTCACATTGTGTTTTTATCTAGGATAGTGGTTTTCAACTTTCCTAAAACTGAAAACTTTTAATGCAGTTTCTCATGTTTTTGTGACCTCAAACCATAAGATAATTTTCTTGCTACTTTTTTATATCTGTAATTTTGCTACTGTTATGACTCATAACGTAAATATCTGATATGCAGGATATCTGGTATGTGACTCCTAAATGACTCACAACCCACATTTGCAAACTGCTAATCTAGAGGGTATGCTTACAATGTGATTTACCTTTTTGCACTAGATTTCTTTAAATAAACCCTTTTCTTTACCTAAATAATGAAGGCATTTGTTCATTCTTTAAATCAAACAGCACTTTTGACATGACATACCACAGCATCTAGTCTGAAAATGTTTCTAGTAATCTTGGAGAGAATTTCCCCTTGTTTACTTTCTATATACGATGGTATACAAAGCCAAACACAACCCTCATTGTCTTTAGACATATTCTGCTATTATTTTGCTTTGGGCCTTAATAATGTTTTTTTAAGCTTTCTGTGTCAATTTTCTGATTTCAGCACAAGGATCAGTCTAGAAATACCTTTGTAATGGTCATCCATTCATATAGCTATATGACATCTTAATTTTTAAAAAATTTCATACGTTTTGCTCATATGCGCATAATCCAATTATTTAAGTTGGTTAGAATGGAAGTTGAATTTTAGGTGATATTTGTTATATTTCAAATAATTCTTGGGAAAATTATTTTATGAATTTAAATTTTAAGAGCATTAAATCAATAATGAATTCAACATATCTTTCAACATAGGAGTAATATTCCAAGTCATAAAAGCTCATTCTCCAAAGAGAATTTAACATGTGTTGCTATGGAGGGAGAGGAAGGAGAGATGTAAGGCATTTTGAGTTGTCTATTTCTGTGTGAGTCTCTTTCATCCTATCTGTCATCTTTATTTTAAGCATGAGGAGAAGAGTTCCTTTGGAGACAGGAGGGTGAAGACAGCTCTTCCCTGACTGGTACTTTGTGCTGGGTGAGGTGTGTGTGCTTATATCTGGGAGTGATCCAGATCAGGACGGCATTTACAGGAGGAGGAGAAGGAAATCACTTGTTCTTTTGGAGACCGCTGGCTACCAGCTGCCAAATGGCCGAATCCAGGCTGTGAATTCCCTGAACACTAGACACACCAGATTCAAACGTCAGAGCAGAACAACCTTCAAAGCCAAACAAATTCTATATGGATCAGCCATAGGATCAGTGCCTTCTGTTAGCTTTGCCGATTTAAAGGGAGTATATGTGCTAAATTAATAAGTATATTAAGATCTTTTGACATCTGTAACCTTTCTCTAGCTAATAATGCAGCTCTGTAACTCTTGCTTCCATTCTGTTATACCGTAAGTGAGAATGGGAATTTATGCTTTATTATTCTTCTGTGCCCACAGCAACTGGGCAAGAAGGCCTGTGCCCACATGCTCCATTAGTTTGATTTCTGAAGGATGACTTAGCCAGTTTCTTTCTGTTACAAGTCGAAGTTCCTAACTTTAAATCCAGTGTTCACCTACATTCTATCAGCCTTGGCAATGAACAGGAAAGATGAACCAAGAACTGGATTTAGGCTGGCAGAAGTAACTTAATGCATTTGAGGGCAGGAATTCTGCCAGAAGGAGAAACAAAACAAAACTAGAACATGGCAGAAAGCTATTGTTCAGAGTGACAATACAGAGGTCTCTCTTCTGTCACGGTAAGGGTATGGCTCAGCCTGTTTTCTCCGTGCCAACCAAATTCACTGCTATCCTCCATTGAACCTCTTCTGGACTCTGTTTAGAATCCTCTAATGGGATTTTGTTCAGAAAACTAAGATGTGTCTCAGATGAGTCCTGGTGTCCACTCAGTGTAAAACCCCAGCAGACCAGCTCGGCCAACACTTGTGCTCCTGTTTATTACACCAGCTTTTTTTCTAGGTGTCCTTGATCCCCTGTCCTTCTGCATCATTAGAACTGTACCTAATTTACGACGTGCAGCCAGAAACTGCTTGACTCATCTTGCACCTTAAGGACCACTGTGCCTCAGACTTCAAACTGAGCTCATTGCTTAGATCGTCTAAATTGGGTTTTCCTAATTCTAGAGTCAGCAGCAAAGGGACCTAGGGATGGGTCATCTTATTGAATTTTTATATTCTCCACTTGGAGTCAAGGCATCTCTGTTGCAATTACGGGAACACCGGCTCCACAGTCTGCTCAGTTATATTTCCTCAGGAGCCCCATTGACGCCCTTATAAAGACAAGAGCATAGCCTGTTACACACCATCCACCGCACTGTGTATGGAAGTTCTTCTCCGAACAAAGATGGGTCCTCCGGGACAACAAGAAGAAAGAAGCTGACTCAAGCTCCAAATTAACCCCGCAGCTGCTGAGCATCTTGAAGACAGATAAACCAGATCAGAGATTAAAAAACAAAATTAAAATAGCACTCAGGTAGGAATGTTTGTTTCAACATGACTTTGTAGCAAACATAAGACACTGTGTTGTTTCTATTCTATTGCCCCAAATGCATTCTTCATTTTTAGTGGCACTGATGTCCTCCTTTGAGAGTGCCCATTCTCATCTCCCAGTATACAGCACAATTAGCATACCAATAGCACAAGTGGAATTTTACCAAAATTGACATTTAAAAAACATTTTAGAACAAAGTGGTTTTTCCCCATCACAGGATATAGTAGAGGAATATGAGGTTACCCCTACCACCACTTCATCACTTCACCACTTCATCACTTCATCACTTCATCACTTCATCACTTCACCACTTCATCACTTCATCACTTCATCACTTCATCACTTCACCACTTCATCACTTCGTCTTGTCCTGCTTGTTATGCTCTGGCATAATTGGTTTGAAAATTAGTTCTTCCTTCGTTGAATTTGTTTTGTACCTTTCTTACAATATAAGTTGGACAAAGCACACACCTCTCAAAAACAGGCCACATCAGCCAGAAGACTGAGACAAGGCTGCAAGAAGACCATTCCACAGCTCAGACAGAGACTCCCTACTGGACCAGAGGATCAACAGATACAAGAAAATTGAAATAACCACCAACGATTTAAAGCTGAATTTCAACATCACCAAAAAACCTACAAACTCATGAAAACTGAACAACTCTCTATTGAATGACCACTGACTCAAGGTAGAAATAAAGAAAGAAATTAAAGACCTAGAATTCAAAGAAAATGACTGCACAACATGTCAAAACTTATGGATCTTAATGAAAGTGATACTAAGAGGAAAGTTCATAACAGTAATGCCTTAATAAAGAATTTGGAGAAATTTCATACTAGCAACTTAGCATACCTGAAAGTTCTAGAACAACAAAAACCACAAAAAGCACACCCCAAAAGGACTGGATTTCATAAATTAATAAAATAAATAATACAAAGAATCAATGAAACAAGGAGTTGGTTCTTTGGCAAACTCAAAAAGATAAACAAACTTTTATCCAAGCTTACTAAAAAACTGTAAGAGAATATCCAACTATTAATGAAAACAGAAATGAAAAAAGAAAGTAAAGACAGAGGAAATACTGAAAATTGTAAGCCCATATTTTAAAAACTAGTACTCCAGCAAATTGAAGAATCTAAAAGAAATGAATAGTTTTCTTGATAGGTACCAGTTACATTTAAAGTTATTATGATCACATAAGCAATGTAAATTGATCTATAACTCATAATAAAATAGAAACCATCATTGAATTGAATGTCTTCCAACAACAAAAAAAGCCAAAGCCACAGGGTTTTAGCAAAGAATTCTACCAGAATTTCAAAGAATAATTAATACCAGACTCCTCAAATTATTCCACAAAATAAAAACAGAAGGAACATTGTCAAATCCACTTTATTAGGCTACAGTCACCCTGATACCCAAACCACGCAAAGATTCAATGAAAAGTCAGGATTACAGACCAATTTCCCTTTTGAACATAGATGCAAAGATACACAATAGAATTCTTGCAAGCAAATCCAAAACCACATAAAGAAAGAATCACCATGATCAAGAAGGCTTCAATCCTGAGCTACAGGGATGGTTCAACATACACCCTCCCTTAAAAAATCAGTAAATATAATCACCTTATAAACAAAATAACAAACTGAAGGAAAAATAAACACATGACCATCTCATTAGGTGCTAAAAAGACTTTTATAAAATCCAACACCCCTTTATGATGAAAGTACTGGAGAGACTAGGAAAACAAAAGACATACCCAAACTTAATAAGGCAATTTACACCAAATCAATAGCCAACACCAAATTAAATGGAGAGAAACTCAAAGCAATTCCACTAAATTAAGGAACAAGACAAGGCTGGCCACTGTTTCCACACCTTCCCAATATAAAGCTTGAAATTCAGGCCAAAGCAATGAGACAGCTGAAGGTGATCAGGGGCATACATGTTGGAAAGAAAGAAGTCAAGGTATCGTTTTTTGCAGATGTTATGATACATATAAGTGGCCCCCAAAATTCTACCAGGGAAATTCTACAGGTGATTAACACCTCCAGTGATATGGTTGGATACAAGGTCGACTCAAAAGACAAACAAACAAATGAACAAAGAACAAATATATGCGCATAGAGAAATGGCAAATGGACTGTGAAATCCTTTGAAGACTTTCCCAGGACTGTGAACTTTGATGGCCTTTTGCTTTAGCTTTGGCAGATGGTGCTTTCTACATGCTAAGGTTTACATGCTAAATGGTACTTCCAATACAGAGTGAGTTTTGCTAAGGTCTTGGGGCCTCCTAGGATCTGGAGATCTGTTACAATACTGTTACCTTTGCCAATTTTGAAAGTGTTTTGCATCTGTATAATAAATATATTGGTCAAATTTTGTCTCTTTTTTATACTTTCTACAGTTGATTTTGGTATCGTGATATTGTTTACTTTTACAAATATATTTGAAAATGCCCTTTATCATAGGTTTAGGATAGTATTATAACAGATGTTAATTTTTTAACTGTTTGAAGGGATTATGTAGTGAAACCATCTAATACTGGAGACCTATATGACATATTTTAAACTAGAGATAAAAATTCATGTAGTTTCAGGACTTTGAAATGATATTTCCCATATTAGATGTATGATGGCAGTTTGTGTTTCTAATGAATTAATAAAACATGGAAGTATTTTTAATTTTCTACTGTGGAGCCCATCCACTGAATCTTAAATTTTCAGTTTTAAAATTTTTATTTCAGCAAGGCATGGTGGAAATGCTTATAATCTCAGCACTCTGGAGGCAGAGACAGGTGGATCTCTGACTCTGAGGACAGTCTGGTCTACAGAGAAAGTTCCAGGACTTTTTCTTTGCTCTATGTCTAAAAGCCACTCATGAGTAAGAACATATTATATTTGTTTTTCTGGGTCTGGGATACTTGACTCAATATGATGTTTTCTAGATCCATCCACTTAGCTGCAAATTTCAAGATGCCATTATTTTTTTCTGCTTTGTAGTACTCCATTTTGTAAATGTGTATATTTTCCTTATTCATTCTTCAGTCGTGGGGATATATTTAGGTTGTTTACAGGTTCTGGCTAT